>JAZGTH010000069.1:3327500-3415000 GCA_036877525.1 Chromobotia macracanthus
GCTTCCTGCTGTATTGCTGTTTTTATAAATACCGCTTGCATTGCAAACCTCTTGGATGCAGCATCTATACAATACGATTGTATTCGCATGAGCAGACAGTTACAATGAACAGTGAAGTGAGGCGTCTTCAGACGCAGCAGAAGATTCAGAATGCCATTGCATGCATTCAGTCGTGCAGGACTGAAGTTCTGCAGAAGGCAAATAAGGTCACGCTCAGGAACACTAGGTGTAGAACTGTCTGAATACAGCAGTGATATCTGGAACGTATTCCTGCATTCTGGAATTGCTGATATAGCCGATGTCAACTCATTGTCCCAGAAAAGAAAAGAAGCACCATTAGTTTTCTCACCAGCTTGAATATCAATGCGTGTGTGTGTTCATGGAGTATAGACGAATGCATTTGTGCACGTTAAGCATTTGTGTCTGCAGTTGCGTTATTTCTAATAGATAGTTTATATACTTTGATACAGTTTTGTCTGCCATGTCTCTTTAGAACCTTCATTTTATAGATATTAAATAGGTGTTTACATTTAAATAATGCAAATAGTGCTTGACCTCGTTCCCTACGTTTCTAAGGTGATTTAGGTGGTTACCAAGGCGTTGCTATGTGGCTTCCTGGTGTTTTTAAGCACGTTGCTATGGGATTGCAGGGTGGATGCTAGGGTGTTGCTTAGCAGCCCAATAAGAGAGCCCAAACTTAAGGGTCTATATTATTTTTGGTCTGTAGATAATACAGACCTGTAAGCCTCTATAATAAACCGCATGATTAAAGCCATCAATCAATTCTGAAGCATGCCGGCACGTTTAATTATTTACTGTTCAACCTTAACCGTACATATGAGCAGTTACTATAGTGACGCTTGCCTTAGAAAACATCACTTATACATTACTTAGTACATTACAAGTAAGCAATCTATAACATTCCCATTAACAGACAGTTCAAAAGAGAACTTCTTGTTATTCATAAATACTTTTGATCTGTCTAAACACAAGGACAGTGAATCTGAGCTCTTCCTTTTCAAGCCAGCGCAGGCTAACTCGAGACTGACAGCTCTTTAATGAAAGATTATTGGCTGCTGCTGTCAGTGTGAACATCAAGTCAATGTGGAGTCACAGTGTTTGTGTCTTTCTGTTCCTAAAAAGAGCCGAACAGGAGCGAGATCACACAAAAGCACCCGTCGATTCGCCTTCGTTCATCGACAGTGACAGTCGTGAATGAGCTCTGCTGTTACGCTAATAGATGCCGTAACCTCTCGCCTGAGGGCACTCAAATAAAACCCTTTCAAGTGGCCATCTGATCCTTTGGTGCAATTAAAGCTGTTTTGTTCTTTCTCAGGTGAAGGACAAAAGTGGAATGGTTTGAAGATGTTTTCCTGAAGGGAAAGAACTGGTCAGATTTAGTTAAACTATCATTAAATTACTAGGACTGTTGGGTTTAGAAAGGGAGATATTGGATAGTGGTTTGTCACTCTAAACTGGAAACATTTCCATTAACTAACCAAAATGTTAAAAAAAATTATTTTGAAAGTTTTAGGAATGTTTAAAATTACAGTTTTTTAAAAACTGTATTAAAGTTATGGCTTGGTTATCTTTTCAAAAATGTTTTAATTTTGTAACATTAAAATGTTCCACTCACCACTTAAGAAGAATGTTTCTGATATATAGATATATAACATTATAAAAATGTTCTACTAACATTGTTGCAAGAACTATTTTTGATTTATTTTTTGATTAGTGATAACTTTTAGGGAACATTTGCCAAAATTCACAATGGTTAATGGTTACCCAGCTACCCAAAATGGTTAATTAACAACTACCCTGCAGACCTAACCTTAAATACTTAAACTAAACTCACAAGCTGCAAATCGTTACGTTTCTTGGAAAAGCTTGCCTGAATTTATTGTGAATCTGAGCGTGTTTTACCACAGAATGTTTTAACTGAAACATTCTAACAAAGATCTGTGTCTCACTGTGAACTTCCTGACCGTTCCTATTTGACCTCTGTCTCCCTCTTCAGGCCAGGAGGAATGGACGAACAGTCGCAACAAGGCGCCACCAGCAAGGACGAGCAAGGGTGTTTACAGAGATCAGCCGTATTCCCGGTTCTGACCTGCTACGGTCCATCCTGTGCCCCCCACCCTCTTCCCAAGTAATGGATTTTCTATGGACACTTTCCTTTTTCAGATAAAATCAACCAAAACAACAAAAATAGAAAAGGCAGTTGAAGAAGTTGATGGGTAAAACTAATTCTTTGGAACTGATTATGTTGTTGCCGGTGAGCTCTTGTTACACGGACAATCCCCACGAACAGAATATTATGGATCGTTTCACTAGATTATGTAGTTTAAATCAAACAACCAATCAGAATTCACATAGACCCACATATAGACAAAGGGAGACGGGCACTGGTGATTAGGGGCGGGGTTATATGAAGTGTACAATGTTTAGATTTAGCCAGGTCAGTTTTTGTAGATACTTTTTTTCTGAAAGGTGATCAGCTTTAGTGTGTCCCTTGTACATTGTACCTTAAATGAAAACGAATTACAGAAAAGAACAAAAAAAATCTTAATGCACATATTGTTGTTTTCCTTTTCTTTCTCTTTTTTAAGTGGAAAGTTCTTCAGCGTTAAAGGGCTTATAGGAGCATGTCGTAAAAACTGTGTCGTTTCAGTTTGGATGAGAAAAGCCTGCGTGCTTTGGTCTGTTTTTTGTGTTGAGTGTTTGAACTTTTTTATGAACTCTGTGGAAATAGATGTTTTCTCCTGATGACTCAGGAGCTTCTGTATTGACCAAGTTTTTGACGAATACTCTAAAATTCACAGCAACGATCTCAATGTAGTATCCCAAACTGAATGGATACCAGATTCCAACACCTAGAAGCCCAATGATAGTCAATGATAATGTACCAACCAGCTGAGTCCGTGACACTTTGCTGTGTAATTCAAATGTATTATAACACGAGCAGTATAATCACACATTACGTTACACACCTAATGTTGGCTTTCTTTAGAGGGTACATTTTGTATGTAATGTACTATATATACAGTACAGGCGGGCTACTAGCAGGTTAATAATTGTAACATGGCATTTGAAATAAAACCAAATCTTCGCAAATTTTGAACCATTTAAAACAACTGATAATGCATTTCAATCGTACAGCAAAGTGTTAGTAGTTATATCTAAACCATATGCGGTTTCGATTGACTAAACGTTAACTAGCACTGCTTCATAAAACTATTAAACGTCTAATCAAATGTCTGCTGAAGTTTAAAAGATGCTAGTTATGAAAGTTACTGTTACTGGTGGCAGTTTAATATACTTCTGTTTTAAAGATCTTTAATCTTTGTAAGCTTGTGTAAGCCCTTTAATTCTCCTTTAGTTGATTATAAAATAAACTTTTTGAAAGAGAAAACGCTGTGTTTGTGAGAACATTTTGTCCTTGTTTATTTTTGGTAACTTCATAATCTAAACTAACATGGACGTACGTGATCAGAAATGTGGCTTACATTGTGACAAAACCCCCCCCCCCGACAGAATGAAATCCTTTAAGCCTACCTAAAAAAGTGAAAGAAATGCTCACCAAAAAAAAAAAAAGTATTTCTGGCAACACATTTTAAAACTTGCCTTTCTAGTATATGTTCCAAAAATAATCATATGTCATATTAATAATCATATTACCACTGTAGAATTAAATTTAATTACAACCTGCATAATTAAATTCACACCCGCTTGTAATATACCGTACCCAACAAATTATCTTGAAATAAATTTGCAATTATAAACGTACCTTCTTATCTTTCATAATACCTTCTACATGAAAGCACACCATCATGATACACTATTCTGTGCAAACGCATATAAAAACTTCTTTATAAAAGTTACATATCCAATAATACATCGTTTCTAATATTATTTGTTAATGGTATCATTGTAGTATTTCTGGACCTCATAGATATAGCACTTCTGCATCAGGAAAATCCTGCACAACTCTGTCTTTCTTTAATAACTTTAAAAAAATGTCTTTGTTTAGTAACATTTCGATTTTAACATTCAAAAGTGTATAAAGTTTGGGGCGTTTTCCGCCTTTCTGCTTGCTGTTTTTGCTCTTTCTTCCTCTTCTGGTCACATGACCGTCTCTATAGTCCACTAAACAGCCCGCCCCACATGACCTCTAAATGACCCCAGCTGACCTCAGAGCTGATGTCCGATGGTGGCAGCTGTATATACAGGCCTCCGTTATACAAGGTAAACAACCGTCACAGTCTAATCTCATGATTAACCACTTACTCATCTAAACTAGCCCTTAAACTGGATAAAACACAAAACAAACCTGTTCATTTAAACCTTTGGCTTGGCTTACTAAGCCAAATCTTGGCTTACTTTTGCTGAGCAACTTAAATTATAGGTAAACTTGTAAAAAGATGAATAAATAGTTGTAATATTGGATTAAAAAACATGATCACTAATTATTTTTAACAAGAAGATAACATTTTTGTTTGTTATTGTTTGAAATAAATGTATGTTTAATATTTTCATATTTTGCAGCAGCATTATACATGATGGATTTTTGTTGTTTAATTTAGTTTTTGTTTTCTTATCAATACATTCTCTGTTTTAAGGCATCTCTCTTCTCTTTTCAGGTTATGGTAGCTGAGCCTGAAACCATGAAATCCACTAAAGCTTTTCTCAGTCTGTCTGGAGGTGAGACTGATTTTGCTGGAAAGAGAATTATTTTTGTTGTCAAGCAATGTTTTCATTATATGAAGAGCAGAACGAATGTAATTCGACTTGTATGTGGTAATGACATCTATGAAAATATAGGAGTAAAACTCTGTAACATTGAGTAAAATTTAACACTGTACCATATCTCTGTTTGTTGGATGTGTTAACATTGTTTGCAGATTATAAATGGAACGTAACAAAGCAATAAAAAGCAAAAGGGGTTTTTTTCTGTGGGTTAGTAATTTTAGTTTTGTTAGTATCAGTGGGAAGTTGAAAGTTGTAAAGTCTCTGTATCGTTTTAAAACAACATTGCAAAATACATGCAACAAACCATAACAAGTAAATCCAACTAACATAATGTACCATTCAGTGAATTTAAACACTCACACAATATAAATACAGTTGTAATGTTCAAATATTACAATACATTTCAATACAAATGAATTGTTTTTATGTGTATCATATTCAAGTGTTTTGACAGTGAGGGAGGAAGAGCAGCTATATTGAGTTTGTCTGCTGTTAAATCTCTGACTTGAAGCAGCATGACCGCTTTCTCCAGTCACTGACAGACAAGAGCTTCCCCAACCAGAGAGGACAAAGCTGGAGAGATCAGACCAGTCGCAGTGTAATCCTATCAGCCTGACTGCTCTCTCTGTCTGATTACTCTCTGCCATAAATCTCTGCAGCCTCATGTTCCGACATTATCAGCACGTTCTGTTCTCAAGCCCAGAACTAAGCCTGCATCCCATAATTGCATATCCTATTAAACAACAATACCGAACTGTACCACCTCCAATTCTGAAGTGAGACCACCATGGCAACAGTGATTAGAAATTAACATCATTCAGAAATAATTTTGTTGAATTACTGGATATAGTTTTGTATACACTCTTAAAAATAAAGGTTCTCAAAGGTTCTTTACAGCAATGCCATTAAAGAACCAAATGGTTCCCCAAAGAACTATTCAGTCAAGCTTCTTAAAAGAACCATTTCTTTCTTACCTTCTTATAGTCTAAAGAACCTTTTTGACTACGAAAAAACACTTTTGTGAAACAGAAACGTTCCATGAATTTTAAAGGTCCTTTATGGAACCATGCAGCCAAAAATAGTTCTTCTATGTCATTGTGAAGCACCTTTTTAAGATTATATAATAAGATGTACATTTAAATACTTTGTATAATCATTTTTTGTGATCAATGGTTTGGATTTATGAATAATGAAGAAGAGGGAAAAAAGTAAATATACAAGGACTTCAAGAACTATTAAGACATTAGCCAGACACACCATCAACACAAATATAAAGTGACTTTCTTTCCCCCTTGTATACATGCAGAGTTCCACAGTGTTTGTTTTTGTGGTTTATCATTCAGCTCTGCCGTGATCTTCATGTTTTCTTTCATTGTTGTTTTTGTTTAGGAAGGATTGCTCCTGTTATCTGATCTTGAAAACCTTGACTGCATGACCACCAGCATGGAGAGCACATACTCAGCAAGAAGACAACAACCAAGCTAAAAAACACCCTTGAGGCCTACAGAGAACAACACTCCACAGGGAGGCCTAAATTTCCACTGCAGCTTTGCCGAAAAGGCTCCTGAACCTTTACAAACTCACAAAGTGCCACACTAAGAGCACTAATGTGGCAATAACAGACAGATGATTGGTCAACCCTTCTCACGCTTGGGAAATGGAGCTCTCCAATCCTCGTGGGAGACCATGCTGAGGAAATGGTGCTTTTCACAGCTGGCTCTGAGTCGCTCTATAGGTTCCTACATGCATTTTGCAGCAGGCTGCACTGATGGTGAACCCACTTATGTCTGCACAGAGAATTATGGGTAATGGGGGCAAGCATTGTATGCTAACACAATAAGCCTGTAGGCCATTTGAGGGCTGCTTACTAAATACTATGAACCAAAGCTTTCTTAGGTATGCTTAAAGCTGAGGTCAAGAAACACACACATCCTATAACAGCATAGTAATCAAGCTGTTGTCAAATTGATTACGGTATTGGTTATCATCATATAAGAGCTTCTGACTGTATGTTTGCATATCATAAACACAGATGCATTTTTCTCCTGCTCTGGTTTCCATTGATCAATAGGAATGTTTTGGACAATCTTCTTATTGTTCTGAAACAGATACAGTAAGTGTATACATCTCTCATCCAGTGTCACTGCTCTCATAAACCATTAAAAAGTGAATCAGAGGATCTGTTGGCCAACAGCCCACATATCTATAACATCCTGCAGTTACATACTCAGTGAGTCTATATGAAATCAGAATTGTCTCTATTTACTTGAAACGCATGAAAAGAGAAGCTTATTTCTGTACTATGTAAAATGATGTACTATTTTGTTTTAATTATAAAGCTGCTTTCTTAATACATGAAATGAAAAACGTATTTTTCTGTACCATGTAAAATGATATACAGATTTTTTTTAATTATTCTTTTCTTTTTAAGGTTATACATTTTTAAAGGCTACACTTGCCTTTCTTTTGCTAATTAATTAACTCTTGCTTTTACCTGCTTTCAATTCTGTATGTTCATAAGAGGCTGTGATCCACAAAGATCAGTAGTACCTTTGGTCAGGTCTTTGAAGGCCTGGCAGAAGACTGTCTGCATAGGTTTCAGGCTGATGCAGTCATCCATATGCACGCTTAGGTCAGCTTCAGGGTCTCTGTAACACAGCTAGTTTCAGTCACTGCATAATTTACCTGCTATTTGATATTGCACAAACACACAATATTTTAAAGGTGACAAGGCCTCAACAATTATGACATTTGATCATTTTGATCATTTGCATAATTTTGTTACTGTCTGTCCAGATGTGGTGGATGGATGCTCTATTGTCATGAAAATAATGGTACAATGCAAAATATCTTGTTGGTCTCACAAATAGGCTTCATTACACAAAACATAGTCCATAAATAGGAATATATGTAGTATATAAAGTAGTAAAAAGTTCCTGGAACTTGTCGATGTGCCCTGCTGTGCAAGCTTTGAAAGTAAGCCTATACTTTCAGCACCATGGACAGTGACACATCTCCACAGCCCTTCAGTTCAGTGACGGGGTAAAACAGTCAGTACTGTAGGGTCAAAAGAATGTTAATGTAAGTCTGGTTTATTTCTCATTCTACTGCTTGAAGTGTTGAAAACCTGACTGATATACTTATGTGTGGAGGCCTGTTTAAGGGGCTTCAAATGTCTGCTAATAATATACAGTGGTCTTTCCCACTGTCAGTTTTATCATAACATGATGTCAGGTTAGATTTGGAAAGCCCTCATATTTTTTCAACCGGTTTAATTTTGTATGTTATACTCTGCTGATTCTGTCTGAGCTAATATTTGTTTTTCTTTGAGAACTATAAATGCTTGTGTCCCGGGTTTCACCCAGCGCCTGAATTCTAAAGTCTTTTCTGTGTGCTGAAATACCTGATTAGGTCTATGTGGCTGTCTTCTCATGATGAAACAGCTTGAAGTGTATCTTCATAGAATAACATTTTTGACGTCTTTGAGCTGAGTGTGTGTTGTTGAGAGTATGTGTTGAAACAGAGTCCTTTATGAAGGATTGTATCTCTTTTGTTCCTCTCTGGACACATTGTAATAAAAATATAATTAAAATACATGTTGTTTTTGATACTGCTATGAAGTAAAAATTAAAGAATGCCAAACAATGTGTATCTGTCTTTAATCATTTGTGTTCTTGAGCTGCGATAAATATGTGCAAGATTGTATTAAAAATGTTTGACATGCATACATTTATATATATATTTTTAGTTTGTTTTTAGAACAATTACACTGTTTGTGCAAGTCTCTGTCCCTTTAATGTTCTGACTTTGTTCTTATGGCTTTGTTGTATCCATTTACATTTTACATTTACATTTATTCATTTAGCAGACGCTTTTGTCCAAAGCGACTTACAAGTGCGGAATACAACAAGCGAGTCAACCTGAAGAGGCAACTAGACACAATAAGTGCTCACAATATCCATTTAATTTTACATTTAAATTGATTTTATATTTGGGGTCAGAGGTCTAAGTTGTTCATTTGGATGGCAAAGGTCAATTTAGGTAAATATTAATTGGTAAAGCAACAGTTCTGTTTTAGTGTTGGAGGTGAAGCTTCAGCGTTGTCTAATGGTTAATCTAGCTGATGTCTGTGATGGACTGGTAGGTGGGCGAGTAAGACACCGAGCCTGAATGTGATTCAATGTGAGCTGCTTTAGATAAACAAATTAGAATAACATGAATTAGCTTATTTTTCTGGTTTATCACAGTTTAGACACTATATCACGGCACACGGGTCAAACTGCAAAAATTAAACACAATTAAATCCTTCTGTCCACATTATTATTTGCAGCTTCAACTTCACATCTATTCCTCTGACGTCAGAGCTTAACTAAAATGAATTTTTAGTTTTGTCAGCATAACATTGAATTGAATTTATGATGAATTTGAATGACCAGTTAGACAGATTTCTGTTACTCTCTGAAAATATATTTCATATACAGAAAAGGTAAACATAAAGGACAGCACAGGCACCAAGTTCATATAGATGCAGATAGAAGAAGCATGCTGTAGTGACCGGAAAATAATAATATAAATGATGCTTAATCAGAAAAAAGCACAAAATGCCTTCAATAGTCACATCCTTCCACAGGGATTGTGGATGTTTGCATTTATCAGACAAACTTCTGCATGCATCTCACCAAATGCACAGAAATCAGAGACAGCAACCAAAGCAGTGACGTTTCCGCCCCTTTCCTTATATGGCAAAGAGCGCGCGGTACTCAACGTCAGCAACATGGCGGCACGTTTAAACGCTTATTATTATTATTATTATTATTATTATTATTATTATTATTATAAAAGCGCAGCGAGTTAAATGAAGAGATTACTTCATCAAATATATGTTAGTTTCTCACACGAAACCGTGCTGTGGCTTCAACATACGTGGTAAACAGCGACCTGGTGGATTACTTCAGAGTGAAACTTTGATTTAATGGAGGAAACATCATGAAGACACGAAGGTGAGTAAACGGTGACAGAAATATCTATCTATCTATCTATCTATCTATCGATCTATCTATCTATCTATCTATCTATCTATCTATCTATCTATCTATCTATCGATCTATCGATCTATCTATCTATCTATCTATCTATCTATCTATCTATCTATCTATGTTCACTCCTCTCACATGACATTTCTCTCTCTGTCTCTCTCTATCTCTCTCTCTGTCTCTCTCTCTCTCTATATATAAATATATAAGAGCTCTTCTCTCTCTCTCTCTCTCTCTCTCTCTCTCTCTCTCTCTCTATATATATATATATATATATATATATAAATATATAGATCCCTCTCTTCTCTCTCTCTCCTATATATATATATATATATATAGAGAGAGAGAGAGAGAGAGAGAGAGAGAGAGAAATGTCATGTAAAGAATATATATATATATATATATATATATATATAGAGAGAGAGAGAGAGAGAGAGAGGAGAGTGAACGCTTCATGAATGAATGTCATGTCAGCTCTATATATATATATAGAGAGAGAGAGAGAGAGAGAGAGAGAGAGAAATGTCATGTAAGAGGAGTGAACGCTTCATGAATGAATGTCATGTCAGCTCTATGTATATATATATATATATATATAGAGAGAGAGAGAGAGAGAGAGAGAAATGTCATGTGAGAGGAGTGAACGCTTCATGAATGAATGTCATGTCAGCTTTATATATATATATATATATACACACAGTAGACACTGTGATTGTCTGCTGTGTGCTGTTAAGGGTTTAATAACACTGGTGTTTATTCTCAGTACATCTGTAGATCTGCTGTGTGTGTGTGCAGATATATGAGCGTGTGAATCATATCATTTGAGTTTATTGAATATGGTTTGTTGGTTACGGTATGTATCTCTGTGAGAAATAAGCCATTAATAAGATATCTCACACACGTGGCTTGTGGCCCATCAAAATGTTTTCCAAACTGAGTGGAATTGGACTGTTGAAATGTTTGGATAAAATTCTTCTGATTTATCTGTTTCAGTGCATGATGGACAAAATATAAAGCAGGGACAGAAAAAAACATGTATAGTAGTGTAGCTGGTGTGAGCTGGTGTATGTCTGAGGTGAGGATGTGAATGTGGCTCTAACATTGTTGTAATACTTCAATCAAACCTAGTATGAGTTATATTCATAGTGTTGGTTGTCTTAAAGTAATAAAAAAGAGAGGAAAAGTGAGCAAAACAGACAAGAAAAGAATAAATGATAAGAAAAGAACGTATTAAACTCATGTGATTTGACCAGTTCACTTCACCAGAAGCTGACCTGAGCACACCAGAACACACACACACACACAAAACAAAAACAAAGTGTCATTTATAATGAAAAAAAACTTTTACTGGCAAGACCTCAGAGGCTGGAGCTCTGACTGCCCTCCCCTACAGCAGCTGTTCCCCCTCATCAACGTCAGGGGCTGCCAGTTCTGTTTCAGTCCTGAGGGGGGAGGCCGTCTCTGGAGAGACCTGCCTCGGTGGCAGGGCCTAATTGGGACCCGAGGACGCAAGGCCAAAAGCTGCTGCAGCTGCTCAGCCAAAGGTTCGAGAGCCCCGCTTCAGCCACAAAATCATCACGGGTCAATGATGAAGAAACGAGAGCAGAGCAGAGACAAAACAGATATAGAAGACATGAGCAGAGCATAGACAAGACATGCTGAGAGAAATGAAGAACCAAAATGAGACAAAAAGGAGAACAGATGAGGCATAATGAGAGGGGCGTAGAGAAGAAAGACAGAGAGGAAAAAATATGAGGTAAAATGAGGCTATAGCAGAAAAGCTTAAAGATCTTCAGCAAATAAAAGCATTTTTGGTGCTGAGAAAAGACAAACAGACAGAAATAATCAAAACAACAATGGAAAGATAATAGGAAGATATTCTGTCATTTTTCGTCATTTTTTCACTTATCTCTGTGCCTGTAGGTTATAAATTGCCAGTCAGACAAGGTGGTTTATAAATTAGAAATATGTAAATTGAAATACCTGATTGGTATTCTAGATTTATTTGTGTCTCTCTGAGACTTTTCACTCTTATATGACCATTATACTTTCTTAAAAGGATTACGGCTATCAGAAATGATACTCAATTGCAACAATCTGTATTTATAATGAAAACCGCTTCTTCAAATAAAAGTCATTTGAATTCAAAAGCGAGGGAGAGATTTTATAACCACAGTTAATGAAGAAATGTGCAGGAGGCATTCGCCTGCTGAATTAAAAAGACTGAAATGAAAGATGAAATGTAAAGAAATTCGGGCCGGTTTTCATGCAGGACAGTTTCTGAATGTGTGTAAAGGAAATCAAATTAAAAAGCCGTTTTGATTTTCATATTTGCAGCATGATACCGTGCTGTGTGGTCCGTTCAGTCATGCATTAAGGTAACTGTTAGTGCGTGACGTCTCGGTTTATTTTACTTGCAGATTTTCCTCAGTCTTTGTTTTAAAGGATCTTAAGAACTAGAGGAACAGTGAGGTTTCGTCTCTGCGGCCCAGCTGTGGTTTTGGCGCAACATCAGCCCTGCCCCTGAATTTCAGCACATTGAATCCAGTGCTTACATGGTCTCTGCTGTACGTGATAGCGAGTCGACAGCGACAAACAAGACAGTTTGACATTCCCCTTGACCAAGGACTTGAAAACCCCATGAAAACACACACACGCAAACACACACACGTTTACTTATCTGTCTAAATGGGGACATTCCAAAAGGAGGTTTTGCTCAGATTTTGCAGGTTTCGCTGACTTTTAGGTACACGTTTGTCCCCAATATATGGTTAAGTAAACCCCCACACACACATTCTGAAAGCTTCACATTATGCTGATTTCCTCCAGCTCCCATTTCCTGTTTGCTCTCTACTGTTTCTGGTTTTAAATATCACTGACTAACAGCGTTTATGAGGACAGGCAGAAGAACGTCCGCATTATACCACAGAACAAAAGAGATTTTTTTAAAATCCTGATCATTATGGTGCCCCATGTTATATTAGTAGCTAATATTAATGTTCATAATTAATGCAATATTTGTAACACAGTTAAGTGGTATGTTTAGCACAGAAGCAGACCTTAAGATGGTTTATTGTTTTTTTTTAATAACAAGAATGTGATAAAAAAAACAGTGTTTAATAAGCTGGGCATCGTGTTTTATATGCCTTCGCAGGTCTGTTTATATTGGTTGCTGGCTTTGAATGAAGCTCATCCAGTCAGATCTCAGTGCAGTAACTGTGTTTTATAATTGCATTGATTTTGTTGAGCAGCTTAAGTACATGTGTATTGCTATAGCTGCTGTAGTTTTTTTTTACAACATGTGACATGGACAGCCGTGATGTTTTTGAGAAAACAGTTCATGGACGAACCTCTTTTTAAAAAGCAAAAAATGCTAAAATCTAGATATTACTTATGTGATTTGGTTGGGCTGCACTGGATACTTGTACATTTGGTTCATTATATAGGAATTAATATAAGCAACAGAAGCTATTTTCTCTCGGGAACATCTTCCCAAGATGTGAGAGAAAAAAAATGGCTTCTTCCATAAACGTTTTGTTGCCGTTATTTATCTCTGTGCAGCTTTTCTTTTGGCTGTGTTCCTGTGTTTCCTTCTGTCTTTTCCACAGAATATGTACTGTGCTATTGTTCTTTTCGTTTTTTGCCTGAGGGACAGAATCAGAGTAAGGGAGAGCGAGATTCTGCTTCCAGCAGAACATGAAAATGACTTACGACCCTCCAGGGGCCCTCTGTCTGGGAGCCAGCCCTCAGATTCTGTTTAGGGAGGTCAGGAGTCAGTGTCAATCTTACCCCACGGCTTCACGTAGCATCTTCATATGATCAGACATTGCTGTTTTGCTTGCTGTTTGATGCATATCCTGTCAAACCGGCATGTGCAGATATGTACGCTTTACAGATTTAAACATCTGAGATAATACAGCTGTAAGCCATTCAACTTTTGCAATTTCAACAGTTGCATGATTTCCATGGTCTGTAATTAACCTAAAACTTAAAGCTGCAATCCGTGTTGCCATCTCTGTCTGAAACATAAAATTGCAGATTACTTTACTGACTTTTCATTACGTATGTTGATGTCAAATAAAGCCAGACTGACATTTCTCAGGGAATTGAATTATAAATCTGAATTATAATTATTATAAATTTACATTTGTGAATCAGGGTAAGGTAAGGAGACCGTATTAAACACTGATCTCTCATGAACTTGCTCAATAACGATCTTTTGTTCCTTTTTAACCCAACATTTACAGCTTGCAGCTTTA
The DNA here is from genome assembly GCA_036877525.1 of Chromobotia macracanthus. Classification (NCBI taxonomy): domain Eukaryota; kingdom Metazoa; phylum Chordata; class Actinopteri; order Cypriniformes; family Botiidae; genus Chromobotia; species Chromobotia macracanthus. Next base: position 3,341,542 of record JAZGTH010000069.1, read on the forward strand.
AAGTGCTGTAATAAACCAGTTTAACATCTAGGGCTGTTTTAATGATGATGGTATGAGGTCATGTTTTTAATATCATATTTCTGAATCAGTATCTGAGACTGCAGAATAGAAACATCTCTTCATTTTATTTGTGTACCACCAAACTGTCTCTCTGTAGTCATTTTAACATTAACATGATTATGTAAATCTGCTTGTTTTTTATTTACATATGTAATCGTAAAATCAAAATCCGTAATTGTTGATTACTGCCTTGATATTGTAATTGCGATGAATAATGTTGATTATTTGATTTACATTGAAGTGCTTTTAAAGAGATGCTTTTTAAACAGTACTGATGGAGTTTCAATCTATTCTGGGCTAGTATTGGCTAATTTTTCTTCAAGCATGTGGCATTAACTTTAACACTGTTTGCACTGAAACGTATAATAAAGCAAATCGAAAACTTCATAATGATTTTAGCGATTACGTAATCAATGCACCTGAAATCATAATCTTGATTAATTTTTGATTAATTGTGAAGGCCTGCCATACGTAACCTACAGGTTACTGTTCGACAGATCAGATATGAGTGAGGGAGAGAAGAGAATTATGACACACAACAAGATATTACAGGGCTCAACATAACAGGCCAATCAGAGAGAGGAAATGGACTGGAAACTCTGTTCTTCATGCTGGTGTGATTTATCCTTCAGAGAGAAAGGCCTCCACATAGTCATCAGCCTAACTGATCTGGGATCAGGAAAGAAATCATGACATCATACCTTCTTTGTTTTTAACAAGACCTATTTGATCATGGTAAAATGATCTGGGAGCAGGAATAGATAATGACATACAACTTAGGTAGACAAGAGTCCTCAGATCAGAACCCTTATCTTAACTGAACTTGCATAATAAACTCAAAATGATTAAGACTGAAATGCTGTTATACAGTATATAAAAAATATATGTGAATACCATGGTGTTTGAATAAGGTCATTATTCAGTACCACAGTACAGATCGAAATACCATTCAATTACAATTGACTTATATAAATATATATATACATATACTGTACACACAGATAGATAGATTGGTAGGTAGGTATGAATCCTTTAACCATGAAACATAAAAAGAGCAGTTTTTTTCTTCAGTGTGATTCTGAGAGGACATTGAGCAAAATGAGTACAAATGTATTTTTTCCTGCCTCCATTTATTTTAATTTCAGAGATCTGCCCCAGGACGGTCCAGGTGTTACTTTTCTACCTTCACTGAAACATTTGAATAAAACTAGACAGAATATGCGCTTCCTCTTACTAGGAATTTCATCAAATCTTCCCCTGAATGACTTGTTGGGCTTTTTCCCTCAATAATTGCACTCCCATTTTTTCTGTCTGTGTCTCATTTCCTGTTTAGCCACTGGCTTTTTCATTCTGTCTTTTTCTCCAGAGAGAATCACGCATTGACAGAGTTCAGCTCAGGGGTGTAGGGCGGTCTCCTCTGTGGCTCACTCTGCTCTAGGTTCCACTGAAGAGCTTGCGTCTGCCTTCCCATAATCCTGTGCGAACAGTTGCCTGGAGCCATTTAAAATGGTCATCTGTGCTGAACACCTAGTGCTCCTCTCCAACTCACTGACCTCATTAAACTGAGGTTGGTGTAGTCTAGTAGTTAAAAATCTGGGCGGGTAACCAAAAGGTTGCAGGTTCAAACTCTGTAAGTTTGATCCCTGAATTACAAGCATTGTGCCCTTGAAGATATATAACCTGATGTTCCTCTGGGGATTGTCCTTTAATAAGTGTACTACTGTATTAGTCAGGTGACTGTGCCAGCTAAATCCAGTTATTGGGAACATTCTCAGAACATTGGCTTACATTCTCTGAAAGCTCTCTTAAAGTTCTCTTAAAATGATCAAAAAGTTTTTGCTGTAACATTACTAGAACATTTCTGAATGTTATTCATATACATGAAAAATGTTATTCTTAAGTTGTTCAAAAAAAGTTGTCTACAGTTAAATAAGTTTGACTGTTCTTATAACCGAGCAATAACGTCAAAACAATGTCTAAAAATGTGGACATTTTTTAATGTTCCTAGAATTTTCAAAATAACATTTTATACTTTTTGTACTTAATAGAAATGTTAGGAAACGTTTTTACAACCTAAAGCAGCTAGCTGGGAACAAACTGCTAGAGTAGTGTAAGTCAAACTCTGGTAGAGCTTATTTTGTTTTGCTTTTGAAATGCTTATATATTAATGTTGGGCACTTTAAAGCAATTGAAGAATAGTTTTCCTTTAAACCATACGTCTGTAAGAGTCAAGAACTCATTTTTTGCTGTTTTTAGATGTTTTCCCCCTTTTCACTTCTTAGAACTTGCATCTTAACTTGTGAAAAAAGACGCTCTCCCACAAGCTTTGGCTGATTCCCTTTCCTGGGTCTTGGGCCAAACTCCACTCTTACAGAATTCTTTCTCTCAGAGGCAAATGGAGGCCACGTGTGTGTTTACACCTCCTCTCTCCTCCTGTCTCCTCCAGCTCTGGAGGTGTAACAGCCACCGTTTGTTCTGTCTCTGCTCTTTGTCGTGGGAGGTGGGGAGGTCTTCATCTGCTAAACCCAGAAGATGGCGTGATAAAAACATAGAGAGGTTGTAAACAAACTCAGGATTGAATATAGAGGCCTTCGAGAGGTAGTGAGGTCTTATGAGGTCTGTTAGACTTAGCTTAGATAAAACCGTGAGGTGGAATGTTAAGGCAATCTTAAGACGTTTTTCTTTTTATACTGTACATATAGATTCAAGAAATTACACACAGAAGGTAGTATTTTCCATTAATTTTACTACAGTAAAGGTGTTGCAAAGCTTGATGCAAATTTTATTGCTTTTACAATAGGGCAGCAATAACTTTTACATACGTGCTGTAGCGTAACTACATGTGCAAATCGGTCTTGAAGTTTGTATTTGTAGTATATAATGTTATCTTAAAAACTTTCTTTTATGATTGATGTAACCAAGTCCTCTTACATATAGCCCCTCCCCTACAACCACCTGACCAGTTTTTGTACATAACAGGCACTTTGATGTTCCAATCACATCCCGATGGATGAAATCAAGTCCCGCCCCCTTTTTAACTCTTTAAAAATACAGGTTCTGTGGAAATATGTCACATTACGCAGGGCAAATGGATTATAAATGCCATTTCATATAGTCTTCAGCTCAAACATCAGACATATTCGCTCTCCCCAACTACACACAAAGTTCAGGATGTAAATTTAGATTTGTTCACTAAGTATTTGTTTTCATGTAGAACTGATAGACTTTCATCGCACACCCTTCATTTATAATCAGCGCACACTCTTAATCTAGATATTCAATTTAGATTAAACCGTGCAGCAAAACCCATTAACATGACTTCATAACTGTCAGCTTTTGACAGTGTGTGTGTGTGTGTGTGTGTGTGTGTGTGTGTGTGTGTGTGTGTGTGTGTATTACATCATGTGCTCTGTTAGTGGATCTGTGTTTGTGAGCATGTGCATGAGTACAATTATGTATGTGTTTGTGTGTGATTAAAAGAACCTAATAAGAGGTTAATAATCTGTATCATTGTTTTACAAAGACACTGTTGGACTGAGGTCGTATATTTATTTATGTGGATTTGTTTTAAAGGCAAGTCTGCCATAAGATGTATTGTGTTTAAAGGGTTTGATACAGCAAGAAAACATTTAATCCATTTTAATCTTTTATTTTGCTATTACTTGACCATTGATTATGGTGATACTGTCTCTTGAGCTCCCTCTTCTATTGTTGAATGATGTAATGATGTTTTCTGACGTCATGGGTGTGCATATATTGGCTATTTTAAAAATGGCACAGCTCACTCAATCAGATTTTAAAATCTTATTTCAAATTTTAAAGTAAAAATTATTTCATTTTCATTACATTCATTCCAGCTAACAATTTTAGGTTGTAAGAATGTTTCTCTGACATTTCCATTAAGTAACAAAAATGGTAAAAATGTTATTTTGCATGTTGTAGGAATGTTCAGTACGTCAGTTCTGTAACATTTTTAAAATGTTCCACTAACAACTTAAGAAAAACATTTTGATATAATGTATAAAACATTCTTCTTATGTAATGCAGTATTGTTTGTTTGATGGGATAGGATTAAATACACTGCTGTTATTGTTTAAAGATTAGAAAGTATGACAAATAATATGCATTATCAATTTCAAACATTCAATACCTGCACATAAATACTAGCAGTCTGTCACCATATGAATAATCTTTTTGATTTTGTTGTGTCTGTTGTAGTGTCCCATCCGTGCCTTGAATGACATTGATGTGCCCTATGTAGCGTAAAGATAGTCACGGCTGCCCGTGACCTCACTAACCTTGTGAAACCGATCTCAGAGTGACCACTCTCTCCTCAAGATTCTTCATTTACACGAGCGGCTATCATAACCTCACCGTACGTTACACTCAGGGCTGCTGTTCCACCCAGTAGATTGGTTATTGATTTCTGTTTTTCTCCCGCCAGTACCGCTCACTGACCAATTTTGTTCACCCCTCCCCTCCGAACCGGCCGTCGCTTGAACCAAACCGTACAAGTCTGCTTTCAACTGCTAGCCGATCACATGACGTATGCTAAAAATAATTCGCTCTGTCATCCCGCGGGCCGTTTGCTCATAAATAACGATCATTACAGAAGTCAGCCCATTGAGCTCTGTAAAGCAATATTTTCTGAAGCATTTATTTCAGGTTTTCTCTGGACCGCTCTCATTTATCATGAGCCGCGCAGGTAACAGCTCTCAAAGACGACAACAGAAGCAGTCCAGTGATATTCGGCTTTTAGAAATTGTTGTCTCCTCGACGTCGGCCCAGTTTCAGGCTCAGGTCCAACATGAAATGGAAAACAGCATTTTCTCATGCCACTCTGTTGTGTAGTGAGTGAAACTAATGGCTAAGGCTTTGTTTTGGGGGACACAGTTTGAAGGTGATGCCCTGAGTGGAGTCAGTTTTTCTCATTAGTGTGAGGACAGACAGATCTCTGACTGTTCTGTACCGTCTGTGACTGCACTGATTATGTGCATCTTATTGCTAAAGTAAATTAAAAAACTGAAATCAGAACTGTAAGTGCAGTGCTTGTAATAAGGTGTCAGGCCAGCAAATAATTGTGTTTATAAAAAATGTGTACATTGCCGACAACAGTGTAAACAGTACACAAACAATACACAAACTTTCTTTCTTGCTTTCTTTTCTTTCTGTCTGTCTGCCTGCCTTTCTTTCACTTTGTGTGTCTCTGTTGTTTCTTTCTCTTTTGTGTGGCTCTGTTGTTTGAGAAACAACACTGAAGAAAAGAACTGAAGGAAGATTTAATTTTGTCATGTGGTGTTTTATTTTGTAGGACAGGAATCAGTGACCTTTCCTCCAGCATATGATTCTGAAATAATTAGCCATGTTAGGAGAGACATAAAAACATTGTTGTATGATCATATTCTTTCTGTCATCTGTATTCTGTCATCTTTATTTACAGACCAGACATCAGGTCACCTGTGGGATCGCAATCATTGACATCTGAGGACATTTCTGACATTTAACTTGAAAAATCGATTTAAAAACATTCATCAGTTTTCATCAGTGAAAAGTTGCATCCAAGATACATTTACAGTCACAAGCATTTAGAAACATGTGATTTATTTCCCAGTTTTTCTCTTGCTTTCAGGTTTCATCTTATAATGACCGTCTTTTCCCATACTTTTATAATCTGTGTATAATCTTAATTGTTGTTTAAACTGAGGGTCTCAAACGTCTATATTATTCGAGATATAGACACTAATAATAATTAACTCATAATAAAAATTGTTGAAAGTAATTAGGAGAGCTGGTATAGACAAGAGTTATTCTGAGGACATTTTGACAAGCATAATATGTTTTCGTGACAGGCTAGATCTTTTCCCTGAAGTTAGATGTTTCTAGGGCATACCGCATACTGCGGTGAATAGGGTCCCCTGCTAAATCGTCTCACATCTCTGTTTGACACACAGTGTGGGCCCAAAACAACAACATGAGCCCTGGCATGCTAATTAACCGCTGAATTCTCCTTCTAATTGGGTGTTCAATAAAACATGAGGAAGGCTCTCAACGAGACGGAACGGTCATTAGTAAAAAGTTGATTACACTGTGTTGATTAATACAATTACTAATGACCAGCAATGCGGGAAGACTTTAGATATGCACAATACAGGGAAACGCTTTCAAATATAAAGGCCGACTATTTTCAGAGGAGTTTCTCTCACGCAAATATATATATATATATATATATATATATATATATATATATATATATATATATATATGAACACCACACAAGTATAAAAAATATGCTTTGTTTTTCTCATCTCCCCCAACAGGTTTTGTCTCTCAGGCACTGAGTTATTGTACTCTGGGTAAAAATTTTAACTGTGCGGCTGATGTTATTGCCTCCCTACGATTTATCGCTTCATTGTTTTCCTCACCTTTTAAGTCGCTTTGGATAAAAGCATCGGCTAAATGCCTACATGTAAATATATGACTGTATGTCCACATACAAAGTGCTTTTTTGAATTTGGTATGTCAGTCATCTATCTTAGTCAGACACATTTTGGTTAACATTGCGTTCTTTTAACACGCATTAGCACACCACCTCACAGCGATCTATGACTGACAGATTGGCCTTGTTTGGCTGCTAAACTGCACTTTACCACGCGGATGGCTGTTAGCACTCAGCTTTCATTCGTCTACAGACGTCTTTGAATTAGAGAATACAGTCTGGGCTCATTATATCCATGTCCTTGGCACAGCGATTGCACCTTGAAGAACACATCACGCTAAAGTAGTTTTAATGGAGCTTAATCTATAGAAAGATGCCACGTTTAGCCTGCTAGCGCTGAACCGTTCATAGCAAAGATGCTAGTCTTCACACAGAGGAAGTATGGATATGTGTATCAATAATTCACGTTGTTGTCTGGTAATATTGATTGTACTCTGCGGAGGAAAGATTCTTCAAACATGAAAGTCAACAATGTTTCATTTAAAATTGAAAGAGAGTCAGCTGAGAAATGAGTTATAATTCCATCTGTGGTTTCATTTTGGACTGTTTCTATATTTTCTTGACAGAACATCTCTCACGTGTCTCTCCTTATCTTTCTAAATTAACCCGGCTAACAGTTTTTGGTTGTAAGAATGTTTTCCAAACATTTTCATTAAGAACAAAAAACATAAAATGTTATGTTACATTCCTAGGAATGTTCAGATTACATTATTGCTTGGTTATAAGAATGTTAATCAAACTTTAATCCTGAAACATTTTTAAAATGTTCCAATAACAGCATAAGAATAACATTTGTGATATGTGTGATATATAACATTTAAAACGTTTTACTATCATTACTGCAAGAATTTTGATAACTGAGAACTTTTAGAGAATGTTACCTAATGTTCTCAGAATGTTCCCTGGTAGCTGGAAAGCCAGAGTCTAAAGTGAAGCCCTGATGCACTTAGACAAAGCATATGATATAGTATACTGAAAAGAAAAGCTCAGCTGATAAGTGATGCCAAAGCCAAGAAGGTTAAGGTTTCATTATCTCATAGAATATTTATGGCCACTCATCAATACTAAAAGCTGCATCGTGTATTTTAAACCTTCGTGAAGTCCTCAGTTTAGTGTAAACACACTGAGGGATTGAATTTGAAATGCTTATATGTACCTCTCCCATTAAAGATTCATAACTGTTTGTTTGGGGTATATTTGTATTGGCATATATATTTAACAGCCTTTTTCTAAGATTTACAACCACCTTAATCAAACCGTACAACCTCTAAAGTTATTCTCTGACCAACATCCACAGACATTTTTTACAATGTGGTTTACACCTGTATTTCATGGCCGTCTCACCCTCTGTCCTGTGGTTTAGTGGTGTAGCCCTCCTCCGCACCCTGAACTGCATCAGGACACGGTGTTGGGCTGAAGGTACAGTATCCACCCAGCTAGCAGGGAACGTTCTCAGAATGTTGGCTAACAAGTCCTGTCAAAGTTATCAAAAACGTTCTTGTAGTAACGTTAGTAGAACTTTATTATGTTAAATATCACATATCAAAAACATTATTCTTAATCCGTTTTAAAAACGTTACAGAATTAACAAGTTCGATCAATAATGTTAATACAACATCTGCACATTTCAAATGTTACTAGAACATTCAAAATAATTTTTTTTAACATTTTTGTACTTAATGGAAACATTAGGGAAATGTTGTTACAACCTAAAACTGTTAGCTGGGCATCCAGTGGCTGAACCTCTCTTAACCGTGGCAGGGCCTGTATTTCGGGTGGATTATCGATCGCAGCCTCCTGAGAGATTAGCTGTATTACTCTGTCTCTAATTGGGACTTGCACTTTAAGTGGATCCCCGCAGAGAAGATTTAAAATTCCATTAACGCAGCTGACAGCACCTCAGCGAGAGAGAGACAGGCAGCGTCTGATCACTGTCCAAACGCTTTCTGAGGTAACTGATGATTAAAAATGAGTCTGTCGCAGGGCAGTGATTGATAACACAAACGGGCTAATTACACGGTTCAGGCCTGGGTTTTTTCTCTATTTCTTGTCATTCATCTGAGAGAAACAAGAGCAGACCTCTTCCACACCGAAAGCTACAATTGAAAAGGAATCATAACTTTCTCTCAGGTCACTGGACACGAAAGTAAATGGTCTGGATTGGATTTATTGACTCGTGCATGGCAACCTGAGGGATGAAGTAATCACAACTACTGTAGCTACTCGGTAAAATAACATGGACAAGATCACAGATAAGGTGACTTTCAAGGTTCTTCAGGGTGTGGGATCATCATCTGTCAGGAAAGTTTAATAAAATGAAAAAAGGGGAATCGACTATGAAAACATCAACAGTGGTTTCTGAATGTTTTATTGGGTAAGTAACTATGAAAACGATAAAAAATGTATAATTTAAATTTTAAAATGTAAAATTTATTTTCTGCTTAACTATACTTTTGCTCAGTAGTGTAGTTTGAGACCAAATGTTATATGACTATAAACTAAACTAATTCTTCCTATTAATTAAAGGAAAATTGTTGGATGAGTTTTTGTTGCACCTGATGTCTTGATATGCGTTTTGAGCTTGAGATTTCTGAATTAAATAAGCATTTCTGTTAAAATATCTGTTTAATTAAACTGAAAGTTGGAAGAGATTGGTAAACTGGAAATTAAACAGAATTATAGATAGAAATTTGGTACAAACACACTTTATGACCAGCACTAAGCTGTTTCTCATGCGCCAAATCAACCCAAACAATTTAGTAACTTTGAGAGAACTTTAGAGAATGTTAGCCAACATTCTGAGAACGTTTCCTCTCAGCTGGGTAATAACTGTCTTCACATGATGAAATCATTGCTTCATAAACAGGGAAAAATTAAGATTATCCAATGATATCATCCCCTAACATGATTACATCCAATCAAATCTGGGTGGATTGTTTATGAAAAATATATATTTTCATTTAATATACATCTACATGTCCTTGTTTTGATATGTGACCTCAAGCATATAGTTTGAGTCTGCTAAAGTCAATAACTACATTTAGAACAATGAACATTGCTTTTGCAGCTGTGTATGAAAGAGGGGAGGAGAGAGAGAGAGAGAGAGAGAGAGGGAGGGAGTGTCTATAATATCATTGTGCTTCAGTTTAAGGTACATGGACATCTCTTGTCCTTGTAACATTGGACTCCTCCCTCAGGATTCTAATCATAAAGACTATATTACCTTCCCTGCACATCATTTCTGTGTAAAGGATCTCATTATAGTCATGCTGAAAGCTAAATCTCTATAACGTCTTTGACAGCAGAAAGACAGGCTTCATTCTGAGCAGTGCTTCACTCCATTACCCCCCAGTTTCCTCGTATGGCCACACCCACCACATAACGTACACTGATTGGCTCACATTTTAACTAGGTGTTGGTTCGAAATGGGGAATGATGTAATATCATGATGTCATGATGTGTGGGTATGCTACAAACAAAAACTTGCAACGCTTCAGAACTAACCAGATGTACAAATCGTTTCTGTAAACTTTTGGAAAGTTTTTATCGTCTAAAGTTTTGCCTTGTCATTAGGCCGACGGATGAAAATCATTTGTTGAAAAAATGATGCGTTTCTTCACTTAGGAAAGTCCAAGCACACTTTTCATGCCCAGAGACAAGAACAAGCATTGAAAATTCAGCATTACCGATTTCGTTCTATGAAAGATTAATATCTGTTTATTGAAAAATAAAATGCACTAATGCGGGTGCAGAATGCAGAACGGTGTGTTTTCCGGATGGTAACCCTTGACCTACCTCAGTCACAGGTGTTTCAAAGAAACATGCCTTCGCAACAAAGCTACCATGAATAAAACAGCCACGAGCTGAAAAATTCATATGCCGAGCGTGTGGCGTTAACAGTCTTAGCACCATGACATGTCACAGCCTAATGAGTCTGAATGGGATTTTTGCACTTGTCTCTCTGCATTTGGATAGCACCCATCTCTTGTTGTCAGGGTCTCTGCTTCACTGAAAGCTTTCTTCTGTCCTTCCTCTTTTCCTGTCTGTTTCTGTCACTTGCTGAATGCGTGTTGTGGCAAACAGGCATTTTTTTAAAGGGAATGTGTCTGAACAGAAAATGTGTCTGAGAGTGAGAAAAAGATGAGTGTAATTAAAGTCAATTACAAAAGGAATTTTTTGACGAATTTTGGTCACCCTTAGTGTCCAAAGTGTCAGTTTGTTCTGACCGTGTCTGTCAGGCTTCAGAATGGACAAAAATACTATAACAGCACAATAAAAGACGTCCATGTGAATCCAAGCAGATCCAAGAAGGCATTTTAGATGTGAATGCAGGGGAATTCTGACTTTTTAGCTTTAAAATTTATGACATTTTTATGATACTTTATTTCTTTTTGCTTTTCTTTTGTTTTTCTGACTATATTAGACAGTATGAATTGTCACTGTCGGAAAAAAATAGCTGCATAAAGATTCCTTCCAAATGTGTCTATTAGTGTACCACAGAAAACTGTGTAGAGGTTTGGAGTTACGTGAAAATGTTTTATTATTAGATAATCTCTTCCCTTCAAATTCTAGAGTTTAGTTTTTTATTAGAATAGACATATGGTTCGTGCAGGATGTGATTAATTATTTTGGTCTGTTTTCCCAGAAGAGACTGTACATTTATATCCGTTGGGTTAATTTTAGCAACTCTCTGGGGTACACTAGCATTCTGATAGCGCCAAAAGAGTCTTTAGGATCTTCTGTATTCACTCCATAAATTATCAGCCAGTCTCCAACCCCCATCCCCACCACAAAACTTTACACTGACGTAAATAAAACTTTCTCTTTTTTCCCCCAACAGCTCTGACATGAGGAGCCTCAAGGGACGCGAGACGTATAAAGTGTGTAATCTCTTTGACCGATCGCTGTAACCTCTTACTCACAATCGGCTCTTTAAAATGCATTATTATCCAAGTGTTAGCGCATAATACCTTCTTTTTTGACGTGGCGATGCCCTCTTTATGTCCACACAAACAAGACTAAATTGAATTTGTTCTTTGATTGACAGGTGCATTAGCGACCAGAGGCGGGCAGATCTTTGTTACCTGTCAGGAACAGGAAATAGCTCACCAAAGAGAAGACAATGCTCCCAATACATTATAAAAGAGCGTTTTTTTCCCTAATATATCTGCGGGAAACCACACACAACTCAAGGCAGAAGGGATTTTTAAATCACGAGGGTTTATTTTACATTTACGTTTATGCATTTGGCAGACACTTTTATCCAAACAGAATTACATAGCATTCAAGGTATACAACTTATCATTAGGTGGTCCCTGGGAATCGAATCCATGAGATTTGCACTGCTAGCGCAATGCTATATTAAATATATATTATTATTTATATATTGCTACCCTCTCCAAAGTTGCCTACCCTGTCTTTAAAATGACTATCATTCATAATAAACACACAAGGTGTGTTTACATGTCAACAATACCCGCTTTCTTTTTCAGAATCCTGATCCACCCAGTCAGAAGAAAGCATGAAGGATATTCAGAGGCTGTTCTTAAGCATTATACAAACTCTTTATGAAGATAAAAATGTAAGAAAGTTGTATTTTGTGAATAAATCCTAATTTACATCCAACAAGATACGCAAATCATAATGGGTTATGAACACACGGGGTCTTACAGATACAAAATGCTCCACTATGGCAGTAGTTTTTTAAAAATATGTAATGTTACAACATTTTTTTGTTTGTTTGGTATAGCTGGTAGTTATCCCATACACTGTTTTCTGTCTGATCTAGCCGTCAGTCTAGCTGTGACACGTGGCATACATGTCGAATTGACAGCTGTTAAGTTGCCTGTGTCTCAAGACACAAAGTCGAGACACAGTTAGACGTTAAAGGTCAGTTATTAATTGCCAGGTGCCTTAAGGAGAAATCTGAAACAAAGATTTCACCTCCTGTGGTAATGCCTCCCACTGCCAGCTCACATCAGCCAATGTCTGTTAAACTTCTCCAAGAATATCCACTTTTCTGCCAGAGCCAATCAGAGAGCACCGCATTTACACTCATTACTGCCCATAACGCGACATGTCAACCAGCTGATACAGGCCTGCAATAAATAGACATAGCCCAAGGTTTAGCTGTGTGTGTGTGTTTTAAATGACCTATCTGTGTAACAGTGTCTCAGGGTCGGGTGTGTAATAAGACTAATGAAACAAGCACCTCTAAATTCAACACCACGCATGCACATTAGACACAGATGCAGGAGAAAATGCCTCAGGGCATGTGAGCGCATGTGTTTGCCCTTTGACCCCTCATTTAAAACAGCCCATTAGATGATCGGTCCAAATGTTCTCATTAAGCCTACAAGTGAAGTGTGCTGTTTGTTTCACAATATGAAGCTGTGTAAAACACACACACACACACACATAGGATATACCCAGCTAACATGTAACGTTCTCAGAATGTTGGCTAACCTTCTCTAAAGGTTCTCTCAAAGTTATTAAAAAAAATTCTTGGAGTTACATCAGTAGAACTTTTTTTAACGTTATATATCATATACGTCAAAAACGTCAGTGTAGCATTTTAAAAACTTCACAGAATTAAAAATAATGTTTGATTAATGTTCTTATAACTAAGCAACAATGTTAATACAACGTCTGAAGAACATTTTGAACATTCATAGAACTTTAAAAGTAAAATTTATGGAAATGTTAGAGAAACGTTCTCACAACCTGAAATTGTTCGCTGGGTAGTTCAAGAGGTAAGCACAAGAAAGTGAGAGAGTAACTCAAAGAAGAGGGTGTCAGTGTAAGGTCAAGTGTATTTTAATGATTGCACAGGAAGTTTGAACCTGTCCGAACTGCATTAATGAGGTTTAGAAGCACAGAGCCTGAGCTATAATCTGTCTATCATGACCACTTTAAGATTATTCATGAGAGAACATCTCTATTAGCTACAGCCCTGCCTACATTTCAGACCCGTATTACCGAGTTTGTTTACCCCTGAATAAATTATTAGTTTAGGTTACGAGCATACGATGTTATACATGCATAAGTACATCTGTCGATCTTTATTTAGTCTCAGGTGGCATGCCCACAGGCTGTTGGTGGACTTTCTGATGCATATTGGCATATGCTTTCTCCACAGGTTCTTATTGGTTTACCTGGGTTGGACCAAATTTAAATCTCTAAATGTCAGATCATAAATTCAAAATGTTTATTGTCTTATTCTGTAGCTGATTATGTAAATGCATGTAAAGAGGAGCTCTGTAACTTTACTTTGTTCAAAAAGGGAAAAAACATCTGGCAAGTTCATGACAGATCAGTGAACAATACAACCTCCTTTTCTTACCCCGATTCAATACGGTAAGTTTACAATAATGATTTATAATTTGAGCTGTCGGGTCTGATTTCGCAAGAAATGTCCATCTGTAAACAGTAAGAAGATTCGGCTACTGTATCACATGTCCGGGTACCGCAGTGTTTGTATCTTGTTCTTACAGCAGTTGTTTGGAATTTTAATTTGTCATCCATGTTAAGAAAAGTAACTTTGATGGTGGTTGACAGTCAAAAGTTACAGATTTTTCTTTTTTAAATAGGTAATTAGTTTGTCTTGAAACAACATGAAATATAACGCAGTGTCTTGTTTAATAATAAACACTATTTAAAAAATTTACAATTTTGACAATTGAACAATATAAAAAGTGTAAAATTTCTGTACACAGTTTCCATTCAGTTGTAATTTTTTGTTGCACTGTTATTAATTGAGCCATTTTGTTGCATGCTGCTGTGTTGTTGCAGCATCACTGATTGTGAAAAATGGGCAGAACAGAAAAGCAACACTTCTGTAGAGGTTGGAAAAATAAGTTTATGCTTGATGCTTTACACTATATGTACATCAAGCGTTTCTTTAACAGTTGGTAACATTCCTAAAACATCTTTATTCTGATGTTTCCAACCATCATATAACACCCAATGGCCGTGTTGTGTTAAACTGTCGGTATAAACTCTATTTTCTGAGCTCCACAGTAGTGTTGTTTCTATGAAATAAGGGCCCTTGTACCCGTGAACAGGTCCATGTGCTTATAAAGTTCTTGGTCTATTTTAAAGCAATTTTTAAAGCCACTGTTTCTCCCTCCTCCCAAGTTAGCCAGGCAACCCCCTCAGCTGTTAATTACCCCAGTCAGCTGTCAAGCATGTGATGGAATCACTAACAGATTTCGGATGCTGTGGTTCTGTTCACGCCTTTCCTTGTTCACCCCGGGATTATCAGGTTCCTCACCATAAACCCGCTTGAAAGTGAAGTCGAGAAAGCGAGAGACAAAAACAAGGGGGTAGACGAGCGAGAAAGGGAGACAGAAGAGAAACACTGCGGAGAGCACATCATATTTCCATCGGCTGCTAAATATGACCACATTAATTATGGATTTCTCAGCCTTGCACGTTTTGCTCCCAGAGGTATTTTTAGAGGAGAGTGAGAGATGTATTATTTCTTTAAACGAGGTGACAGGTGTCGGGGGAATATGGACATGTTCGTGGCGTCGACCGCGGCACGCCTGTTCGCAGGCTACGTCGGACAAGCATCTAATTAAACCAATCTAAGTCTTTATAATCATAGGTTTCTTATTTCAGCAGGCATCAGTCATCCTGGATACAAACAGTGGGAAATACAGGCCTGCTTGCAGGAGGAGGAGGTGAGCAGAAACAAAGGGAAAAAGAGAGAGACAGGGTGAGAGAGAGAGGGAGGCCCTGTCCCAAAAGCCATCCCCCAGAGTTCACACTTTGGTGTGACTTGTAATAGACGACATCTGTGAAGTCCACTTCAAGTGCACTGTAGGTATAGGGTGGTATTAAAGTGACAGTTCAACAAAAAATGGTGGGTAAAATAACTTTTTTCATGTTTGGGTAACTATCCCTTTAAGACGAATGAGACAACGTTTCCTTGAGTTCAGACTTCTCTCTTATCTTCACATTACACTAGTTATGCCTAATTTACACTGATGGGTCATTTTTTCCTGACCTCAGATTTTTCTTTTACTCTTTATTCGAAGACTGTTGGATTGTGGGGTTTGTAATCCACTGTGCAGTTCGCAGCTATTCTTCTGCTCAGACCTTTAAATGCACTTCTTCAAACTCTGCTCTGATGTTCACATTACTTATGTCGTTCATAATTCAGAATGACATCTGTTTCCTGTGACCTCAGATGTAAGTAATAGGCTCTTCTGTTCTGATAGAGGTTCACTTCGACTGCTTAAATAAACAAAGCAGGGACGTACGCATCTGTTGCCTATAATTATCCATTAGGGGTATTACACTGAACATAGCTAATAACATGATTTCATTAGCCTGGTCTACATGGGCTTTTGTGTACGCCAAGACACTCTCTCCCAACATCTGACAGATGTTATTCAGTCATTAGAGAGCCTTCAGGAATCAAACTGCCTCCCAGAGTCATTTTCTTAATGCCTGAATGAAATTAAAATACATCTTTGTGGTAATTTAGGATTGCGGGTAAAACATGGTGATGGATATTCTTAAAGGACAACCCTAGCTAACGGAGTGTTCTCAGAATGTTAGCTAACATTCTGTAAAAGTTCTGTAAAAGAAGTTCTCAAAAACTTTTTTTAACATATTGTATCTTGTATTAAAAACGTTATTCTTAAGTTGTTCATGGAATGTTTTAAAACAAATGTTTTTATATCTGAGCAATAATGTTAATGCAGCCTTTAAGAAACTGGACTTTTAAACGTTCCTAGAACATTCAAAACAACATTTTAACGCTTTTGTTACTTAATGGAAACGTTTTTACAACCTAAAATGGGACGTCCTTTATTGTGCTGCTTCACCTTGAGTGGTTTTATTAGGTGTGTGCGAGAGCAGATGAAGTATATTTTGCCGGGTGATCAATATGGTGATAGAGGATAGAAAAACAGGAGTGACATCCTCTCAAAGGAGAGATACGATAACAACTCTCGTCTTCAGCTCGCAACATCCAATCCAGCACCATTTCTCGTGTTCTTTGAAGCCTGAGCCCTCTAACTTTCCTTATTTAATTCCCCATCTTCTGTTTCCCCTGAAGTCTGATGCAGGCAGATCATATCCAGTGATCGTCCAAGGTGACATTGATTTGATTGGACACTCACGAGAGCTCTTGTTCCTGCAGCAGCTGAATGCAGTTGCAGGGCAATGCGCCCCCATCCCATAATTTGTTTCCCTTGCCGACAGACACATGCTGATGCGTGCAGTGAATGACTGTATCTGACAGATAAACCATGTCATGAGATAAAGAGATAACCAGCTTGTAGGGAATCTGTCTTTCCACCCGTAGGTCCAGAGGCCTGATGTTTAAGGAAGACTAAGGAAATCTTGCTGACCTTGTGGAGCAATTGTTGTGCTTCAGGGAAAATGTGTAATTTATGCTTTTTTTTTTACTCAGACAGACAAGATACATTTTTTAACAAGGGAGGGAATCCTTGGGGCAGCTGTAGCCTACTGGTTACAGAGTTGGATTTGTAACCAGAAGATTGAGGGTTCGATTTTCAGTGACAAGTGACGTGCCCTTAAACAAGGCATCTTACCCCCAATTGTTCCCCGGGTACCACAGTGCTGCTGCAGGTGTGTGTTCACAGTTTGCAGTTTGTGTGTTCACAGTTTGCAGTGTGTGTGTTCACAGTTTGCAGTGTGTGTGTTCACAGTTTGCAGTTTGTGTGTTCACAGTTTGCAGTGTGTGTGTTCACAGTTTGCAGTGTGTGTGTTCACAGTTTGCAGTTTGTGTGTTCACAGTTTGCAGTGTGTGTGTTCACAGTTTGCAGTTTGTGTGTTCACAGTTTGCAGTGTGTGTGTTCAGAGTTTGCAGTTTGTGTGTTCACAGTTTGCAGTTTGTGTGTTCACAGTTTGCAGTTTGTGTGTTCACAGTTTGCAGTTTGTGTGTTCACAGTTTGCAGTGTGTGTGTTCAGAGTTTGCAGTTTGTGTGTTCACAGTTTGCAGTTTGTGTGTTCACAGTTTGCAGTTTGTGTGTTCACAGTTTGCACTGTGTGTGTTCAGAGTGTGGGTCACCATACTTGACCAGCAGTTCATTTCACTTATTGAAAAGCCTCCTTAATTTTCTGCTGGTCTTCACTAGGAACCTCTGGCACCAGAACAACAATGAAATGTTGTGTTTTGTGTATGTTGTGCTGCACATTGTTTTGTGCTGAATAGTGTTTACAAATGTCACGACTCTCACATCCACCATTTACACATTTGTTTTCTGTCTCCTTGCAATCAGAAATATATAACACAGGAAGGAAAACTCTCCTCTTCAATTTATGGGATCTTTATGTACTGGTACATTTCTTCTCTCTCTCTCTCTCTCTTTCTCTATCTATATTGCTCTGTGATTCATCTGTGTGGAAAGAAGTTGTGAAACAAATGCTGCAAACATTGTGTTCAGTTATTACTCTCATAAATAAAAAAGGAGGTGTGTTTTGAGTGCAGAATGAGAGACATTTGCAGAGAAATGCATATTATCCATCTGCGTTACTGCACAACAGTCGGGAAACGTGCAAGTAGGCGGTTTCTGTGTGTGTGGGTGTGTGTACGTGTAGGAGAGAGAGATGTTTTCTTGAGCATCACAAACCGCATCCCGGCGATAAGACGGTACGAACGACAGTTAATCAAAACAAGCTGTTTTTGGAATCTTTGTTTGCTCTGCCACTGATATATAATATGATGTACGCCAGTTGAACTTACAAAATTACAGAATCTGTTACTTCAACACTCATTTCAGAACTGTCTAGAAAATCATTTAAACACTGGTTGTTTCAAGGCCTCTGCAGTAAAATTGTCAATAGGTGAGTTTTGATCGTGTAATGGAGGGTTTCCAATTCATTGGGTGCAGGTTCGATTGTGTGTTTGGCTAATGACAGCCTCAAGTGGCCGGCTAATGTGACAACCACTGGACCGTCCGGACCAACTGATAGAATAGGCTGAAAATCTCAGGTGCAGTTTGACTGGCTGGTTGCTACGTAGCCTATAGGAGTTGATACAGTGAGTACTTTTGAGGGAGCACTAATCCTTCATTTACCAAAGTTTGACAGCTTAGCGTAGTTTAATGTTTGCTTCAGCTTTTTCCTGGCATGACAAATACAGCAGGTTCAAAAAAAAAAAAGCTGTTTCCCAAAACAGGTATTTCTGTTACACTGCTGATACCTGGAACACAACAGTCCGGTGTTCTTTCCCAAATCATGTAAACGTTACCAAATTTACCCGCTATACATAATGAGAGGTGTCTGATATAATTTTAAACAGGTTGGTAATTTAAGTCTTGTGGTTTATCCTTGAAACCATATTTTAACGTTGGTTTTTGGTGTTTTGCCCCACAGACGTTTATTGTAGAAATAATGTGTTGTGATGGTTTCAGAAAGGTTGAATCAGGAACAATGCTAGTCAATGAATCACACTGAAATATTTAACTCTTGGATTATTTAGATTGCCCAGTTGCAGAATCACTGGTCCCTGTGCAACATAAAAAACTAGCAATATAGCCAAACCTGCACACACCACAGCTTTCATTCTGCTGTGAGCAATAAGACAGAAAATGGCAGGTAGTGACTTTTGAAAAGTTTAAAACATGCATTTTAGCTGCACCATCAGGGCACAGTGCAGAATATTCCTCATACTTTCCATCAAACACACGTCCACCGTTCAATTGAACGTAGACCCCCTGCCAGACCACTAGTGTGTGTGTGTGTGTGAGAGAGAGAATGTGTGTACAATTGTCTTTCACCCCCACTGCTGACAGCAGTGCTTTGGGTCGGTACTCAGCTTACAAACATTGTTTTTATGCCAAACCATTACACCAAACACACACACTCACACACACACACTAGACAATGCAGGAAGAGCCAGTAGACTGACCAAAGGTAAAGTTTGGTTCCCAGCAGGAATTCTGACAAAATGCTTAAAAGAAGAGTTTTCACCCTAAAATAAAAAGGTACAAAAAAGAAAGATGCCAGAAAAGCATTAAAAAATAATTATGATATATTATTCATAGTTTATTTTCATGGTGTTTATAAATCCAATCCTGTCTTTTGATTTACGTGCCATCAAATGGTTGTTTTGAAAAACTAAATTGGCTCTCATGATCTTCAGACCAAACCTCTCAATAGTTTATTGATATGAAGCCTGTTGGGCATCATTTCCACTATGAGCTACAAGCGTTCCTCACAAATTTGGTGACAGCGCCACTTACTGCAAATACAGTCACGCCAACATTGAAATCAGTAAATAAATATTCACAATTAATAATAAATGCAATAGATTTATTTAGTGTTTTATTTAATAAAGCTTGTAACAGCATAATAATGACAAAAATGATTGAAACTTGTATTTTTGGTTGACATATCCTATTAATATGTAAGTGCGCAAAAGATGGCCATTTTAATTTCCTGTTAAAACCCCTTTTTAGTTCCTACTGAAAATGATGTTTTTAAGGTTTATTTACAAATCGTGTGTCTTATTTTGTTCCGGATTTGTTTTGCATATACCTTTAAACTTGCACAAAATCAGTCTGAACATTTTGTGCATTGTGTTGTTTTCCTTTTGAATATGGAGTATTTTGAGCGTCTGAACGTTGCTGTATGAATCGTTTCTCAGGTCATTTTACATGCTTCAGGACAGACAGTAGATTCTGTTTTTTTAACATCCATTTCCATCCCTGAACGGTCTGAATGATTATTATCAACAGCTTCCCCTCTAACTGACCACAATTTTCTGTGGAGGGCAGAAAGATGACTTTAAAAGTTGTCTTTCTTCACATAAACACATACACATGTATGCTTTTTTTAAATTAAAGAGGCATTTTGTGTCAACAACAACAATGCTGTAGTATGTTTATACTATCTGTATAGATATATATATATATATATATAGTATGTATATATATATATATATATATATATATATATATATATATATTAATCCATTAATAACTTTAAGTTTGAAAAAGAATTGATCTTATGTTTTGTATTTTGTTTTAGTTTTATTTTTTTTTTCAGTTTGAGACGGCCGTTTCCCGACAACGGAAAAAGCCCTTGGGATGAGTTCAGGTCAAAGATCTGCGTTACGACATCACTGACATGATTCACTATGATTTGGTGCCGTTATGACATCACTGATGGATGATTCATTACGATTGGGTGCCATTATGACATCGGCAAGCTAACAGAGTTGAGCAGTGAAGCCCCGTCACATGTCAGCACTCAAGCTTCTCCAGTTTGAATGTTTTATTTCGCTCTAAATTCAATCAGGTAGAGCTGTTTCATTTCTCAGTACAAGAGAAAGTTCAGCTGCCTGGGTGTGTGCTTGGACGTCTCTTTGAACCGGCTCCTCGTCTATGATATGTTACTCATATGAGTGTTTTATATCAGGACATGATATAAAACCTCCCTATATCTCTTTATTGTTTACTGATGCTTCTGTTACACTGGAGTCCAGCACAAAACATTTGGATGGCTCTATGAATTAATAATGACATCTCTCATAAATAGAACGTTTCTACATATATCTGATCTCTTAAATACCGGCAATCAGCAGTGCTCAGGTTAATATTGGGAAAGTGCTTCTGAAAGGGCATAACCCGGAACATTCTGTAGCACGAGCAGGATGTATTGTAGATACAGTGGCTCCAAGTATTTTTTACACTGAAACCACATTTAAAAAATGTATGAGTGTGGGTGCATTAGATAGCTAAACCTCAAACCGTTTGGGATTTACAGTATGTTAATGATAGGTAGTGCAAACATTTTTCAATAAAAAACAGCAACTTAACATAAAAAATTATTTGCAATACCACTTGTGACTCTCAGTGGACACCTTTTCATACATTTTTTCATATTACAATAATTCTACACATCACATTATTTTTAATATTATTTATTTGGCGTAACAGTAATGATACATTTAAAGATGATGTGCAAAAGTATATACAATTACAGATACAATTTAAAAACTCAATGGAAGGCTTAGTGTAGGGCGATAGAATATACAGTTTGTACAGTATAAAAACCGTTATGTTTATGGGATGTCCCCATTAAACAGCTGTTTGTGTGTATGTGAGTCATAATCTTGTGGGCCCTCTATTGAAGAACAATGAGTTGTTTTTAATTTGTGTAGCCTGTTGTAAATGTGTGTGTGTAACTCTAAATTGAAGTTAAAGCACTTGTTTCCCTTATATAATGCCACAAGTCGAACAAAAACACAATCGCATGCCCAGCGGTCTGTTTCCATGTCTCATTATAAATGTTGTTGTGAAGCTTTTGTGTGTGAATAACACAATGTCTCGCTCTTCATTAAATTCTCTCTATTCAAAAGCATCATTTCACATCACCATGTTAGTGGAGCGCTCTTACAATGCACCCTGGGATTGATTTTGCTTCGCTCTCCTCTGTGCACAGACATTTGACGCACTCATCTCAGTAGCACAATTGTGAACAGTGTTTATTCTGTCTTAGAGCACAGCAACAATACCGAATCTGTGACGCTTAATGTAAATACAAGCCCTGTTTTCTGTGGTCCACTCATAGCTCAAATGGTATTCATGGTACCCACTGAAAAACTGTAGTTACTAGAGCTGTTAGAGCTGCCTGCCTAGCCAAACAATACCTTTACTAGTACTTCCTGTAGAGTCAGTGATTTCCTAGCTAACAGTTTTAGGTTGTAAGAAGGTGACAAAGAGTAAGAAAGTTTCCAAGTAACAAAAGTGTTAAAAATGTTATTTTGAAAATTCTAGGAATGTTCAAAAACGTCCATCAAATTTAAGATGTTGTATTAATGTTACTGCTTTGTTTTATGAACGCTGCTCAAGCATTTTTTTATTCTGTAACGTTTTTAAAATGTTCCACTAACTACTTAAGAATAACGTTTTTGACATATGTGCTTAACAACGTTAAAAAGTTCTATTAACATTACTGCAAGAACTTTTTTTGATAACTTTACAAAACTATTAGAGAACATTGGCCAATGCTCTGAGAACATTCCCTTGTGGCTGGGTTGCCCGAATCCTAAATTATAAACTTCAGTGAGTTACTCATTTTGCATTACTTGTGTTTTTGTCTGCAGGCTATATCTATGGACCAACTGGGGTGGGACTTTTGGCCTAGGTCAGTAAGTAACACCTAAGCAACCACCTAGCAACACCCTAGCAACCATATAGCAACACACAAACACCTTAACAACCGCCACAAGCTTGCATGGGCAAAAACTGGTTATTTTTATAGAAGTCCTTAAAATGTATTTATACAAAATGACTGGATGACATGCTGTAGATAATATCTTTAATCATGGCCTAAACAAAAAACCAACAGTCTGCTTTGTCAAAACATGTTTAAAAGAGCCAGACAGCAATATTCTATCTTCTTGTGATCTTGTGTCCTGCTAAATCTAAACATTTGGTCACATAATAACTTAATTCAATTCGGTAATTCGGGAATAATGTCCTTCTGGTTTGTACAGTGAAATATAATATGTAGCCTGCTGTGTTTTAATGGACTTTTGCTGTCAGTGAGAGAGAGAGAGATCTAATGGGAGATATGGCTCAGATTTTTCACTGTCTCATTTGGCTACTAAAGGCCTCTGTCTCTCTGTTCATTCAGTCAGATCCACACACACACACACACTTCCTGTCTGCATTAACGCTTTTCTGGACAGATTGGCAGAATAGCATCACTTAACCCTGAACTGAACGTGACATTATCCAGACAGCATTCAGTGGAGAGCGAGACAATAATGGAGAGAGGGAATATTTGCTATGCAGAACATGGTTTATGAATGTCCTCATTTTGATGCTACTTCTGCGTTCTGTGCATCAGATTTTCCTTCACTTGCAGGAGAAAGAGCTGAAGGACAACTGTTTTTCTGAATGTTCTGCTTCAGACTCATTCACAATCTGCAAAAATGTTCAGAGGAATTAAAATAAACAATTCCCACCCCAGAGACAGTTTTGATTTTGAACACAAAGCTAAAAGCAATGTTGCCAGCGTTTGTGGTTGTTGTGTCTTTAGTTAAATGAATTAATGGCAGTATGCTGTATCAGCTCAAGGAACATTCTCAGAACATTGGCTAACATTGTGTAGACATTCTCTCAAAGTTATCAAAATGTTATTGCAGTAACATTAGTAGAACATTGTATATATCAAAAACATTATTCTCAAAATGTCACAGAATTTAAAAAATGCCTGAATAATGTTCTTAAAACCAATCAATAATGAGACTGCAAAATTTGGAAATGTTAGGAAAACGTTCTGACAACCTAAAATTGTCAGCTGGGTGTCTCCTCAATTTGAAATCCAAAGCAAAGCCCTTCTGGGATGTTTTTCAGCGTTTTTGTGTACACGCTTTCCAGAGATTTAGATTATTAGCACTTCTGGTGTTTCAAGTATATTTCTAATGTATTTTTGTGTGGCAGCATCAATATCTCGTTGAAACAGAATCTTATAACTATGCTGAGATACAGAACTGATGACCTTGGCACAAGACACGGATGAATAGATCGAATTGTGCGTCTGCGTTACAGAACAAATTAGTTCCATGGAGTTGTCTGGAAAGTCTTTGAATGGAGAAAAGCACTTTCGGGTCTCATGCTGGCTCGTGTGGGAAAAAGGAACCCGACCGTACGTGTGCTGTGCTCGATCCAGCCTTATTAGACTCGCGTCAAAAACCAGCAGCAGGCTGAAAAAGTGTTTTTAATTACAGGAGTGAGTCATGGCTGTAATTCTCCGTCCGCAGGGCTACATACAGAGCCCTGAGCTCTGGCGGTTCAGATGTTGTCAGACAAGAACAATGTCCATCATTAGGTGAGTGAGGCAGAGAGCAACAGGAGAGCTCCATTAGATCCATTACGGCACAGTCAGACGTCGTCAGGTTTTGCAGATACTCTGAATGTATTGTTTGTGTCATTCAGCTCCGCCCCCCAGGCTGTTTGATTGGTCTGCTTGGCTTGTTCCCTCGATGGGCCTTTAGTGTGCAGTTAGAAATGTGAGTTTATTAGGGAGACTGAGAGATTGAGAGAGAAGGAGAAATGCACTCTATTATTATTCTCAATATGTGCTGTATATGTGTGTGTGTGTGTGGTCCTGGTATTCACTATGTTATGAGGACCAAATGTCCCCACAGTATAGTAATTCCAGTAAATTTTGGCCTTTTTTTGGTCCCCATAAACAAGTTTATAAATGATACAGCTATTTTCAAAAGCCTAAAACAGCAGAAAGTTTTCTGTGAGGGTTGGGTTTAGGGGTTAGTGTAGGGGATAGAATATACAGTTTATACAGTATTAAAAACATTACATCTATGGAATGTCCCCATAAAATATGAAAACCCGACGTGTGTGTGTATGGGGTGTACTTAACTTTAACATGCGTGTGTTACTTTAACGTGTGTGTGTGGGGGGGGCATATTTAAAATCAAAAGTTAGCAAAACCTCCTTTTGGGGATGTCCTCTTTGGAAAAACGTTGTAGTAAATATTTACATTCCAAATACTTTGGTGCTTAAATGAGCAAAAAAGTAGTGCAGATTCTTACCGATTTTTACCTTTAGCTCCAGTCTTTATTTACATGTTTTATGTGTTTAAGAACTATTAAATATTTATTTTTTTCTGTTTCATAACTTTCATAGTTTTAATCACAATCCTAAAACTTTTGGACCCAGCTGTATAGATATTTTGTTATCAGAGCATCCAGTCTGCTCAATAGCAGCTAGACCGTATTGATCAACCACTGTTATTATAATAGTAGAGATCAATAAACCAAGATGGTAAATAAACCAGTGTCTTTTCAGTAAGTGAATATTGGTAATGAACACACAGCTTTCAGATGAACTCATTCTGCTTAACTCTGAGGTTGTCTGAAATCTCTCCACCGCAAATGATCTGATATATTATACACTAAACCGTAAATAAATGCTAAACCGTAAATAAAGGCGTGCTGATGTAAAGCCCCGTCTCTGTTGATTCGGGGATTCATCAAAAGCAGAGGTTTTATTAAGGACAGCCCAAACTCTTCAACAAGCTTTAATGTAATCTAGCAGAGACCAGACTCAGTGCCTCGGTGTGATCGTCCCATTAATCTTGTTACGGCTTTGCACTCCCTGCCATCTTTAAATATGCATTAAAAAGAGAATGGAGCCATTGAACATATTTGGTATATAAAAGATATCGGCGCGTCATTAAAAAGCCATGTTAGCCCTTTAAAGTGAGGAGAGGTGATTTCATGCTTCAGCGGCTTGGTGCTGCCAGGGGCCGTGCCCACCCTGAGAGCTGGTGTCCTTGCCAGAGCCTCCCATGTGCCCATGCAATGAGATCTCTTCAGAGAGAGAGACGGACTGGCGAAGAGAAGAAGGTCAAAGGTTGGAATTTAAAGGTAGACTGAGGTCAAGTCTAAAAGCGGTCTTTGTCTGTTTTTCTTCCTGCTCTTTCTTTCTGTCTGTCCGTCCGTCCATCCATCCATCATCTCTCCCTCTGTCTCATGTTGATGTATTTAAAGCTGCAATCAGTAACTGTTGCCTCTCTATCGCCATCTCTGTTTGAAACATAAAATTGCAGGTTACATTCTGCCAAATGGACATTTCCTGGGAAACGGACCCGACGGTTCAAATTATAAATAATTATTATAAACGCAAAAGGAAGATAATATGCCTAATTTTCTTATGGCAAAATGGTCAATGAATAGGAAATATGTTTTCCCGTTCTAAAACAATGTTCTGTGTAAACAAGCAAAAAGAAAGTATGAATAAACTGACCCAGAAACGAGAGACAATGTTCTACAGCCCACAACTGTATCAGTTCCTCTAAGCAATCTCACCATCGCACGGGCCCCGCACACAAACGCTCAATCCACTATGCATGACTTGCCCTTAATAGGTTTCTTCACTGGAAATTTGGAACGGTTGTTAGCTGCTCGACTGGTGTGGAAGTACTTTGGTCCCTTGAGGACGGTCTATACATTACCAGCCCGCGTAGAAACAACATCACAGCTATGGAAATACACGCAGGGAGGGGTGAAGTGGGAACAGAAGCTGCTGGACTAATTAAGGTCCATGTAACAGGAAAAGTATGTGTAGTTTGTGAATGATGTCATTTACTTTGTAGGTGAAGTGCAGATGAGGAGCAAGAGAAATGCTCAGATGAGGAGCAAGAGAAATGCTCAGATGAGGAGCATGAGAAATGCTCTGCTTTTGAAGTCCACAATTAGACTTTAAACATAAGTTGCACATATAGAAACATATATAATGCGTAATGCATATTAATGTCAATGTCATACACACATACACACACACACAATATATATATATATATATATATATATATATATATATATATATATGTATATATGTATATAAAATATATATATTCTGTAAATATGTATAGTACTACATATTAGCATTGGACATTACCTCACATCGTTCTCATATTCAGTTCTTTGGTGGACAATAAAATGTTCAATAAAATCTTCTATGGACCTACACTGCAGTCCATCTACCTGTCTGTGAGATACAGTTAGGAAATGAAGTGTAATCCTAAACAAAGTTCTGTAAAGTGAAAGCCTGCACATTTTAACTCACCGATTCTTTTATCCTTCTTTTATTCTTTTACCTTAAACCACTGGCGTATCGCTTCAACTGATTCATTAATAAGACCTGAATCAAAAGAGCGACTTGTTCACAAATCAGATGCCACTGATCATTTTTTTCTACAGATGCCGATTCTGAGCGTCAGGTGGCCGGCTGCTGTTTGTTTGTCATACGCCTCATGCTGTCAGACGGACATGTTTGCTTGTTAAATTAGCTCACATGTCAGTTCTTTCCACTGACATATGTTCTCTCGGCTAGAAAGTAACAGATTTTTTCGTCTCACAACTGTTTGTCACCATAACAACGAGCGTATATAACAAGTGAAGCATTTGTACTTAGTTTGAGCGGTAATTGCACGATAATGTCTTGAATTGCAGGGTGCTGTCAGCGCCCACAATGACTGCTGTCACTAGATAATGTTCGTCTTCAGCCATGTATTATTTTAGGAAATGTTGTCTATTAGTTTTATTTTTGGTGTTTAATCAAGCACAGAGCGCTGGAGTTCTTTTAGCTAACATGTACAGTATTGTTGCCTGCACTCAAACCGTTGCAGGCTCGTGGTGCTGAATTGTTGCATACAGTGTATAATGCATAGGAATCACTTGTAATGGATGTCACGTGCTTTCTCTCTATCGGTCACTGTACCCCAAGGGCTTCTTGGACAGATGTCAGTTTTAAGATGAAGTGAGCCGGTGAGATTTAGATGGACTTAGATGGAGTTTGGGAACGGCTTAATGCGTTCAGATCAAAGCCTTTAAAAGCCTTCTTTAAAACTGATACTTCAGTTTACATGCATTAAGATTTTGTAAAGCCTCAGGGCTTGGAAAAAAGCTGTCACCCCTTACATATATTTACTGTAAATATGCCTGCCACACTATGTGCACTAAACCAGTGCATGCTAAACAACACAATGGTTTGCGAACAACACATTTTTTTGTGATGAAATGCAATGGTTTAGTGTGTTTGTGTGTGTGTGTTAACCTGCTGTGTGTGTGTGTGTAAGAGAGAGAGAGAGAGGAATAAAAATAGAGAGAGATCTTTTTTGAGTGCATCAATGTCACACAGATGTTGGAATAATCTGTCTGGGTGGCTTTTACAAAGCCATTTCTTCTACTCAAACACAAGTTGTGTTCATCACAGTTCAGTCACTGGCCTATAAAAGCCCTCACACCCTCCATCCAAGTGATGTTACACACCTGACATACTAACAGTAGCATGATTCGACCATTCAAATGATCCTTTATATCTGTTTTATGGTATATTCTCACTTCTGTCAACAGGAAAAACCTAAGAGCATCCATACCAAGACATATGACTGCATTTCATTCCACAAACTGTCAGACCACAGTTGATCAACCAAGCCCTCAGGTATCGAGTGTCTAGGTAAGAGATACTCAAAGTTCATGAAGCCCGTGGGCCAAATCTGGATTGGCACCAATCTGGACTTCTTTATGGATTCAGTTCAGAATCTGCATCTGAAAAACAGGTTAGTGATGTCTCAACATACATTTACCTTTGGCAGATGCTTAAAAGCAATTAACAGCACATTTATGGTATACATTTTACATGTGTGTTCTCTGGGAATCAAACCCACAACTTTTGTGCTGCTAATGCGATGCGCTATTAGTTGAGCTACAGGAACACAGCAACAGAACACACAGAGTAAGCACAACAAAACTACATGTGTGTATACAATACAGCAAAGCTGCTTTCACATTTAATTGGAGTAATCAATGTAATTCACCAAAGGCTTTGGAACTGATTAAGGCATATTTCTTTTTAATATTTGTGAAGCTAAGCATCAGCATATGGAAATATTGTCAAACTCTGATTGTTGTGTCGTGACAGAACGCTGGAGGCACAAGTGAAGTGTTAATAGCACACAAATGTCAATTGCCTGACGGAGAAAACAGATGATTTAACTGAAAATGGACTCCTACAATGTATGACCTTATAGAAGTTTACAGGTAAATTATACTGTATTTCTTTTCTTGTATATTACAATGTATATTTACATGTCAACTATCTTTACAAGTTAGTATATATTATATTGCATGTATGCATTTTCGCAGACACTTTTAAACAAAGTGGGCTATAGTGCGTTCAAGCTCTACAATTTGTCAGTGTGTGTGTTCCTCTGGGAATCAAACCCACAACCTTTGCGCTGCTAACACACTGCTCTACCAATTGAGCAATTTAAAATTCATAACCAACTCCTGATAGCTTTAATCATCTTCCTAAATATAACAGAGTAACTCAGCCTAACATGTATTTGCAGAACGGATGGAAAAATCTAGAGCAGATGTGAAACAGAGCTATGTGCTCCAGCGTCTGATGATACCCGTCTCGCCAAAACCCATGGCGGTCGTTCCGTTTCTTACCTAACCTTGATCTATTATCCAGACCAGTGCAAAACTGTGTTCACATCAGAAAGGTGAGTGCTAGTTTCACCCTCAATCGATTTCTTTCATCTTTAATGGATGGCTTTATTTAGCCATGAGAAAGAGCCCTTCTCTCTCATACACGACCAGCGAGCTGTTTAACAGACCCAAATCTATATTTCATTAAAATGATGACATTCAGCACCCCCTGTTTGCTCTTAACTCCTGTCCTATCGATCGCCGGCCGTTTAACTCTTGAAGCTGAGTGATAAATGGGCCGTTTGTAGGTGCGCTCTCCTCTGAGCCCCCTCTGTTTATTATGTAAGAACAAGGTATTTGACTCTGCTTGTGTCAAACAGAGCCAGAGGTCACTAGACAGATCTGGAGGTACGAAGCGAGTACGAAGCAGTTGCGCTCCTGTATGCCCAGCTAACAGAGAACGTCCTGGGAACGCTGGCTAACATTCTCTAAAAGATCTCTCAACGTTCTCTCAAAAGTTATAAATAATGTTCTTGCAGTGACGTTAGCAATAACGTTAATACAACGGTTTACTTTGTAATTACGTAAGATCTAGACATGATGAAAGTGTATAAGGATTATGGTGAGTCTTACAAAACCTACCAAGGAGAGTAATACTCTTGTAATACATAATCATATTTTCTACAGGTTCTCTTTATGATAGTCTCTTTATGTATTTTTACACACAGCTTACGAATCAGTGTTAAAGCTTTTCCTACTTTTATAGTGAGGACATCTGAGGTGTTGTATGTACTGTTTAGCCAAACCTGTAGCCACACACACATACACACTTATTCTGCTGTACCCTTGTACATGAGTTCAGTTTGATCTAGCTGCACTGGGGTTGCAAAAAAAAAAGGCAGACATATTAAATTATGTTGTGGGAAGCTGCTGTGCTTATGATAAATGGGCAGTTATCTGACAGGCTGTTGAGGGTAAACACACTTGACATTTTCCTCTTGACCTTATATCTGATCTTTTGGTGCTGGTGTCTGACAGGTTTCTCTCGCTCTACATCGTATAGAATCAGGCTGGTTAACAAACTCTGACCCCACAGATTTGTTCATTATTATATCGGAGTTATGTGCTGAAGATTAAATGCTGATTAGACATTTTAATGTGGGCTAGATCTGCTTATAGTGGAGCAGTCATCCTCATCTTATTTTTCCCTGAAGTGTACTTATAACGTCAAGGGTTTTTTTTACACCACAGTTATTTGTCACTACTTTCCACCTTCTCTGGCCCTTAGAATTACATTGTATTGTATATATGCACTGTCACACGTCTAGTAAAAACACGCATTTGTTACATATAAACAAAAGTGTCACTTCTTATCTGCATAAATGGACAGATGAAGTTCTTTTGGTAAGAGCAAAACATTTAGAGTTTTCCTGAAAACAGATTGTGGTATAGTGGTAAATAGGTCAATGAATTCTCTGTAGTATGTAACTGCAGTCTTCTTTCGCGCCCGCATTTGTTTGGTTTCTGGAATATTCCTCATTACTACATCTATAATGTGCTAGGGAATATTATGGGATGTTTTCAGCAGCCTCATACTAATAGAGTCAGAACTACAGGTGCAATACGAGAGCTCACCCTGCATAAATACACGTTGATTATGGGCAAATATTGCCCTCCTTTGGCCCTCCTCTCTCCAACTCTCTCACTCTCTCTCTCTCTCTTTCGGGTTTTTATGCATGCTACATTACAACTGTACCACTAAATTAATATGACTTGTACTTACTAGAACACAAACAGTAAGTTGTTGAAAAGTGTTTTTTTGTTTCTTTTGTCATGTCTTATCTTAGAAATACCACACGTGCCCCTTAACAAAATGAGGTGGCTGACACCCAGAGCAGTATGCTGTTTTTTATTCTAAACGCAGCCCTTGTGAAGTGATTTTCGTCTTGACACTGTCTGGCGATCATATGCTGGTTATTCGGCACAACGCATCAGGAATGAGACAGACAAGGTGAAGCAATAATTTCATCCAATCACAGCTCATTACCGGACGAACACTGATGACACTCAGAGGCACGAGAGGCCACACAAACCGTGCTGATGGGTTGTGATCACATTCTTCTTTACCTCGTTTGAGATAACGAGGTTTTGAAAAGCAATTAAGCAGCAGTCAGGTTAAAGGCAGGGTAATTCCAGCATTATTTCCTACCCATGAATAATTAACGCATGCATAATTAGTATTTATTTGCCTGCCTATGCTGGGTATCAGAAAGGCTTGTTTAATTGTGTTTCCTCTGACTCCTCTCTCAACAGCTATTTTGGTTTTAATTAATAGGAAATTAATTTTCCACTGCTTTGTTCTGGCAGGGTTAATTTACATATTGTGAGTATGAGCGATATTATCCATTATTGAATAAAACAGGAAATACAGAGGAAATATAGAATTCAGTTACATTCTTACTTTTCATTGGTACATTTGATGAATCATACTTCTCTCTTACACCCGTTTCAAATCCTAGTGAACAGCCTAACTAGGAAACATCACAGACTGCTGCAGAAGCTGTTCCATTCTGTTCAGACAAAAGAAGATGGCTTAAAGCTGGGCTCCCTTGGGGAGAATCCAGCCAGAATTGTCTGATTTTTTTTATATATTTCATCAGTCCCAACTTTATTGAGCTGCATGTGTGAAACGTGATGTTAACACCCCAGGTCCACATGACCACAAATAAACATTTACTTAAAATCGCAATTCTCACAGTCCACGATAATTATAACTGTTTCGCAAACATTTACAGAAACAGGTGTGTAGAATACGGTAAATTAACTTCTTTGATGATAATCGCACCCCTGTGAAACAAAACCTGCTTGAATTGCTATTTTGTTTCTTTAATCATCATCCACTAAGCAATAAAGACAAAATTGTAAGATATGAAGTAGGTACAAACCACATCTTGCTCTGAATGGAATACTGTGTAATACATTAAATATAGATGTCACTTTCAGAGCAATCCCAGAATGCATTGCAGACAATTACATTACCACAGAATAAAGGACCCTAGACATAAACTATGTGTGGACCTGAGGGTCTATTTAGACTCAAGCCAGAAAGCGACCACCCTACACACAAATCTCAACTTACTAGCAATCACACAACAATACCCTCAACCCGTGGACAAGCAATTGTCACTTTTTTCAGAAAATGAAAAAAATCTGTTTTTATGTTAGCATTTTGAATGGCCCTATTGAAACCTGCTCACAGTGTGGCATTATTTGTGCTGTTGATTGTCTGCTTTGTTAAGCCACCTCATATAGATTGTTTCCTGTGATCATTACCAATGCTGTTTTTACAGTCTTTTCATTTCCTGTGGATCATTTAAGGCTGTTGTCAACCTTTTTTAGTCTTTTCAAACCACATTAAAGCCTTATTTTTTCTGCCAAAGATATGTAAAAAGGCTAAACACTTCACCTTAAGAGAATAAACCTTCAAATGGCCCAGCGTTTTTCTACAGAGAGAGTTTTCTGGGTGATACAGTCATGTTGCGTCATACTGTAAGATTCAGTCAGTGAAATACCAGTGGAAAGTTCACATGACGGTGTTATCCTCAATGCATTGCAGCTGACAGCTCAATCACAGTATTTCATAATGCTGTTTTTTCCTTTATTCACAGACACGTTTTCTTTATAGACAGAGATGTCATTGTAAGTTTACAGTGAAATGTTTGATGTCTGTCTTCTCATTTTCCAGAACATTTTGCAGAAATATAAGATTATACAAACTGTTTCATAATCGCATCTTCTACTTAGATTTCAGTTTAACTGTTGTGAGCTGTATGTACACACAACATAATGTATTACATTCCTGACACCTCCAGTTATGTAATTATGTAACAGTTTCACGACAGACTTTCAGGCAGGCTTACTAATAAAAAGTGCCTCCCCAGAATTCCCTAGCTACTGTATGGCTTGGATCCCTCTCTCGTTGTACGTCTACATGATTTATTTGTCAGTTTTATCATCCACCAGGTGATCACATGATGAAAGGGTGTCATTTATGTCCATTGAACAAACGGCGAGGGGTAAGTTACACTTTTTAAATCATTTAAAATCGAGTTGTGGCTGCTGATCTGAAGAGGACGACGGGAATAAAGGAAACCTCGTGCTGTAGATGAGTTGTAGCAACAAACACATTCAGAACGGAAGAGGAGAGGAGTGGAGCAGAGAACGGCATGTGTCGTGTGGGTGTTTTCTGTGCACTGATATATAAGCTACATCTGTTTTTCTCCCCGTTTCAAAAAGCAAACATATGCCTGAGAAATCTTCCTCATATGTTTCCTCACAAACACTAAAAACCCCCTGCCACCCCCCCAACTGCTGCTTTTTGCACGCAACAAACAGGTGTGTTGAAAGGTTTCAATCAGGTCCTTGTCTCTCTCCACCTCTGTAAATCTTGGAGGGCATGCATTAGTCTGGTGCATTGATTTTATTGTGAATTATGCTAACATGATCTTTTACATAAACAAATCTTTATTTTAGCTGCCATCACGACAAACTGTATACGCTCAGAAATATGAACACTAAAGATGATGTTACATATATAGACTAGAATATGCAACTTAAGACTGTGTGGTACAGCCGTGTTGTTAAAGGGATAGTTCACCCAAAAATGAAAATTTGCTGTTAGTTTATTCACCCTCAGGCCATCGAAGATGAGGGATGTTTTTTTTTACAGTAAAAGGAAACTATCCCTTTAAGCACTGCATTAAACCTGTCACCCGTAACATTTTTCTTATAAATAAAAAAACAGCAAGTATATAATAAATTGGTGTTCAAAAACGGCAATTCCAAGGAAAGGTCAACTTGGCTGTAACGAACCTTAAGTATGTAAAGCAAACTGCAAGATGCCTATAGAGAGACAAAGGTTACGGATTGCAGCTTTGAGCAACCTCTCAGGTGTGTAGCCACAAGTTTTGCATGGCCAAACAGCATTCACATTTTCTTGGGAAAATCAGTGTATTTACAGTAAGTTCTTGACCGTAAACTGTAGATGATTATCTGTATTTATTACTATGATGAAATCCTCTCTGTTAAATTCTGCATCATGACACAGGGATCTCTAAATTTGTTATTTTACCCTGAGGCTGACGCTGCAGGCATTTCCAGTGTTGTTTTTCTTTAATAATATTTCTAGCACTGCAGCTTCAGCTAATTGATCTCTTGCTCTCAGACTTAATAATTGCTTTTAACATGTTGATTTGACAGGGTGTATTTCTGCCCTGTATTGTAAACATCTGTCCTAGCCCATCTCACGCTAATCCAACCTGTTGCCTGTCCTGCTGGAAACCGGTGCCACTTCCAATTACGACTTTTAACATAATGTCCACATCAAAGTCAGCCAGCAGAATAAACACATCAACATTGTTCATCGTAGGCATTACTGATCCATTCGAAACAAATTCAGAATGAAGTTGAATCTCTGGAAACCGCAATCTTTTTGATTCATGTCCCTGGCGCGCAGCGGAGCTGTGTCTGTTTTATTCATAATCACCTGAGTTTCCTTATCAAAGAGCATTTCTCCATAATTAAACAAGACGGTCCACCTTTCTCTGCCCTGTTGCACATCATCTCGAACATGCTGAAACCTTTTCATCAGGTAACTCCTTCCTTCTGATCTTCATTAGTTCTCCTTGTGGAATTCCATCATTCCGAGGTGATATGAAGGGGAATCTTAAGGGTTGCCTGTTGCTTTGGTGTATCTAGCTGCATGAATCTTCTCTTCTTCTTAGTCTTGCCTGGTTTCAGCACACTGGAGGAGTGAAGTGCTAAATCTTTCATGGATCTGATGGAGGAAAGACGAAGCAGCCGCTGTAGGTGGTGTTTTCCAGTATGAAGATGTGACAACTGCGAGTGATGTTCGAAACACTAATCCAAAACCCTGCTGCTGTTTTGACACCTTTCATCACTCTGTCCTTTCTTCTGTCTTTTACCTAGTTCCTGTCTTCAGTACACCAGTGCATTGTGGGAGGCCTTCAAGCACAAGATTTTTCACCTTCTGTCTTTGACTTTTGTGTAGTTTTATAGGTCATTGTCTTTGAAAGCAGGAAGAAAGTACATGCTGATATTGTCTTATTGTAAAATTCCTTTTGGATTCCATGTGCCCACACTCCCACAAATGTGCTTCACCATGCCATAGAAGAACCATCTATATGGTTATATGGTTCCATAAAGAACCTTTAACATTCGTAGAACTTTTCTGTTCACAAAAGGTTCTTTGTAGTGGAAAAAGGTTCTTTAGACTATAAAATAGTAAGAAAAGAAATGGCTCTTTTAAGAACCTATGACTGAATGGTTCTTTAGGGAACCAAAAATGGTTCTTCTGTAGCATCACTGTAAAGAACATATGCTATGAAAACCTTTATTTTTAATAGTGCAAGAATACCCAAATAACCCAAGAGCCGTGTTTAATGGCACTGAGATTTAAAATGAAGCGTAAATTATCTACGTAATATTACTGCATATAATACTTACAATTATATGACTCCATCAATTTAAAAACGTCAAAACGAGGTCATGAGCGGATGATTATGTAATTCAACTCTAACTCAGAAGTTACTGACACATGCAAATCACTTATTTTATGGATTTTTTTACAGTCAATTGAAAGTTAAATCTGTTCCTCTGCAGAATGAATAACCCATTTTTTATAAATAAATCAATTTATTAATTCACTAAAGTTTCTTTAATTAACAGGGTCGGTCGGGAGTTTCACGTTCACAGAATTGATGGCGCCATCTTCGTTGTTTATTAAGAAGAGCCTTGGACGGCAGCAGTATGGAAAGCGAACACTTTTCTTCTTTAAACATGTTAATTAGCTTTGAGGTGAGTACTGAGCTAAAACGTTAATTTTTTTGTTTTATGTAATGTCAGAACCATGACACATTAGTTTGCAAACATGTTGCAGCCACATCTAATTCAATCTGGCCAATGTAATGTGTGTGTGTGTTATACAAAAAAACAATAGCAACCTCTCAACAAAGCACACACTATGATTTGATAGAAATCATAAGTGTAACACCAAGAAAAATGGTCATGAAAACAAATCAGTACAAAACAAGACGTTTCAGGTTTGTCCACCTCAGTGGGGCACATCCTCGCGGGTCCTAGTCAGACCTCACAGTAGGACTCAAGCAGAGGCCTGGGGCCTGCCTGAGGGGCCTGGGGACAGTCGATGGCTCAAATTCAGATATAGATGTACCAGCAAGACATGCTTCAGTTGGTTTATACCTCAGTCAGCAGCTAGAGGCTTCATATGACTTCAAAACAGACAGAAGGACATCGCTGAGGGACGAGTGTAGCACAGTGGGACGGGCAACAGGACGACCTGTCACTGCTGGTAAGTTTAGATGAGTATGAATTTCCTCTCGAGTTCAAACAGAAGAGCTTTCAAAACATTCTGACCCTCCTGACAAGTTAAACTCAGGATATCACAACCTGTGACAAGTTTTCCGGTCAGAGTTTAAACTGAAAAAACAAATGGACAGATGAGATACACAAATCCACCATATGCGTCAGCCATAATCCCAGTATATCCTGAAATCAAGTTTAATCTGCCTTAGAACACAATCTTATGAAGAAAAATATTCGTTCTCTCTGTACTTAGAGCTAGTCTAGATTTAACGCCTATTTAGCCAACAGGGAATGTTTCAGAATGTCAAAAACAAAATAAAAAACATTAAAAAACATTATTGTTTGGTTATACGAACGTTATTCAATTCATTTTATTCAATTCATTATTTATTCAATTTATATTTTTTATGTATTTTTTTTAAAAACATTCCAGTAACTACTTAAAAATAAAGTTTTTCATATATATGATATATATTGTTACAAAAGTTCTTCTAATGTGACTGCAAGAATGTAAATACAACGTCTAAAAAACTGGACATTTGAAACATTCTTTGAACATTCAAAATAATATTTTTTTAACATTTTTGTTACTCCTTATGTAAACATAAGGGAAGGGAAACGTTTTTACAACATAAAGTGTGAGCTGGTACTGCAGATTTTCATGCAGTTGCTAATGCGGAGAGCAGTGTAGCATTTAGTTCATTTGCTTCATGTCTGTTCTGTTATGGTGTAGCACATTGCAAGGCTCAGCAGTCATTATACCGGATTATGCTTTCTCTCTTTGATAATCTCTCTGGATTATCTGAGATTATGGAATTTCATATTTAAAATCAGTGCAGACGTTCCACAAAGCAAAAATGCAGAAGACACTGAGTGATGTGGGAGGTTTATACATGTAAGAGTCACAATTAAATGGTCGCAGGGTATGTGTGCATACTCTTGTGTATTAGAGAGATGCATGCTTTCATGTGACAGCCATGAATGGATAGAGATTTCCATACACATCTTATAAACACTCTAACAAGACCCTAGTAAAGTCACAGTTATGATCTAAAATCTTTTTTTTGGGTCAATATTTGGAGCAACTGCCTTTCACAGTCTGTTTCATCTCTGTTTCATTCTCTCCTGTGTCTTCCCCTTCATTCCTTCATCTCTATCCTCCTCTTATTCCACACTGCATGAGGACATGGTAACCTCTCAGTATTGCCACCCTCGGTTAACAGAGGGGATATTATGAGTGGTCTGCAGTGTGTTTAGTGCTGATTGGTAGGTGCTGGTGAAACAGAGGCAGGGAGCTTGTTACTTCTGCTGGCCGGCGGATTCACCTTGAGGAAATGGCTAAGGTGAGTAGAGACCTGGCTGTGGAGCACTTTGGAAGATGATTTTCCTAATCAGCAGCTACAGCCCTAAAGATTATACTTTACAGGGGCCGGTCACCCTGGACACTACATTGATATAATAGAGCCTTAAAATCTGTCAATATATTTAGAGTTAGCGAATGTCTAACCTGGTGCACACTGTACAGTTTTGGCCACTAATCTACTGGTGCACAACAAATTTGTTTCATTGCAGGGCAATTTTTTGGCTTTTATTGTATAGCAAGAAAAAGCAATAATAATAAACTTCCATTTTTTTCTCTTGTGTTTCACAGAAGTAAATAAATGATACTGGAATGGCATGAGGGTAAGTAGATGATTTTGGGTGAGCTATCACTTTAAGATGTTTACATGATCACAAACTGCCTTGCCCAAAAACTTCACTGAGGTTAAATTATACAACGTGACAAAAATCATAAAGGCCAGAAACAAAATCACACCGTGTGTGCCAGGGTAATACAGGGTAAAAAAATGTTTTAGGGAAGAAATATCATGCTGTGTTCTGTGTGGTGATTTGGCAACAGACCTGTATCACGTCTGTGAAAGATATTGCCATGGTTACTAAAGTTGCCCTGCTTGAGTATTTCTACATTCTGAAGGAGGAAACGGCAGAGGAATATCCTTCGCCTCTGTACAGGAGAGACAGCTACGGTAAATTGTTAAATGTCTAAAGATCGATAATTCTTGTCCGCTTGCCTTCTTGCTGATGGGCACAAACGCTCTCAGCTTTCATTAGGAATGTCAGCCAATCAGAGCTCTAACCTATACAGCTGCCAGAGGTCAAATTGGAGCCCACTCATACTAAACAATAAGGGCTATACGTTGTTTTTGAGAAAACTAAATAGAATGAAATACGAGGCTTGGGTTATGTGGCACATATATAATGTTTAACAGTTGTGATTGTGACTTAACATTAACTTGCATAAAATTCATTTTTGTTTATTTCTTCTTTGGCGACTGTGATCGCATTTGTCTGATTAGACAGTGTAGCATTTACCTTTTAAATGTCAGCATTTCAAAATGTACGATTATGTGTGTGTATGTCTGTTTGTCCATCTATCTACAGGCTTAGGCCACTGCCCTTTGCGTGGACCACAGCATGCACATAGAGAGACTGAGCGCCATCTTATGGCATCTTATTGCATCCCTAAAGATCGAATTATATGCTGACCCAGCTAACATGATCAAATAGTGTGTTGAAGAACAAGCTACTCCTGCTTCTGAGGAGACCTCAAGAAGGTAAACTAATGTGATGAACTAAATATGTAAGATCTCATTATACTGTGACAAACCCTGGAAATGGACCTTGGCGTAAAAATTCAACATATAAATATTGCAGTAGACATACAAAACCTTTACCCAGACAAGTTTCATAAGAGATTTTATCACAGTGTGCTGTTAACATGTAGGTTTTCAGCTTGTGGTTATATTTTCAAAATTGTGTATTTTAACATATCCCCATAATTGTCCATTGTAAGTGCATTTCTGTGAATGTTTTTTGTTCGTTTTTACAGACTGGTAAATGAGATGATGACAATAGATCTTAACTTGTATTGAACTCAAAAAATGGCGTTTATATAAATAATGTGAAGTGTAAGTTGTTTCAGTGAAACGCAGACCGCAGATTTCCAGTAACATCTGCCCTCGCCTGACTTCCTGCAGGGTCACACTTGATTATAGAGCATTTCTCCAGGTAATGAGGCAGATGATTTTACTTCCTGTTAAGACAAGGAATAATTATCTGTCTGAGACAAACAGAGAGAGAAGGGAGAATGAGTTACTGGTGGAAAGAGAAAAACAATAGACTTGGTTAGAATCTGGCCTTAAAAGTCAGCTGCCATTGTAGGCCACAAACAACAAGACTGACTTAGTTGTACAACAGGGCTTATGTACTGCTTTATATTTTAATATTAACACTGTGCCCTTAAGACAGGCACCTCTGTAAAGCACAGTTGGCCACATTTATAAGTGAAATATATTTAGTTGTCTGTTCATCTAAGATGGCACAAAGCAATGCAACTTGTACCAGTGTGCATGCTGTGATGGACACAACATTTCTCCACAGGATTTAGTTTTCTGGCAACCTGTCTTAGATGACTGTAAGCATTTGGAGTGTCGTGCACTTAACAGCTTTGGATAAAACAGATGCCATTTCCTATAAAGTCATCTCAAAAGTACAAAGACATGTTCACACACACACACACACACACACACACACACACACACAAGCAGATAGAGACCCTTGCATACTTGAGTCATTAGAACGAACACAGTAGTTTTACAACTAAAAAGTATTTTGATTAGAATTCAACTTTTAATATTTCATATATCAAAAATAACCTTTTTATCACTTAATGGAAACGTTGGGGAAATGTTTTTACAACTAAACATGTTAGCTGGGGACTCGCCTTCTTTCACAAACACATATGGGAAGAATGACATTCACGGCAAAGATCTTTGTTCAGTTTAATCTCTCTTTCTCTCTCTCTCTCTCTCTGATGTCATGTGTTTTAATAAGGTCTTTGGAGAGCGCTACTGTCCACACAGTGCGATTTATAGGCTGCTAATGACTCCTTCCGGAGCCCTTGCTTGTTGACAAAATGTTTCTTAAAAAACCTCAACCAGGGATTTACAATGAGCAGTTAGTTCCCTCACTGCAGCTCAGATGAATGAATATTCTTTCAGAAAGGACGCATGATGGATTTCACGATGGAAACCATTTCCGATATGAAATGATATGAGCTGAATTTCGAAGGCTCGCAGCCTGCTGTTCGCTAAACCACACGACCCGGATAAAACGGCAGTGATAAATAGAGTTTGCTGTTTTTGTTTCATCTCATTTTTGCGTGATAAGTGATTAATGAAAAGCTTTATTGTATCAGAGCGTCTCTCAATAGCCCCATCTGTCTGAGTGCCCCATGTGTCTGCAGTCGTGGGACGAAGTGGCTTATTGATTTGATTCAAAGGTGAATTTCCCGCAAGTCTCATAGCAAATCTTCAGGTTAAACGACAAAGAAGTAAACAGAAATAAAAAATGACTATCTTAAATGTCTGCCAGGACGTGGAAGTATTTCTGAGGATATGGCTTGTGGACAGGGGAGTCACGTTGAGACAGGACTTGATTGCCAGAATGTTTTTAACGTTATATATCAAAAACATTATTGTTGTTAGTGAAACGATTTTAAAAACGTTAAAAAATGTTTGAAAAATATAGGAAAAATATAGTTTTCCATCATTTATTTGTTTTAATCAAAATAATCCAACAACTGATTACTAAACTGCAACTATATTATAGGATGTTGTTTATATTGTGAGGGTTATGATAACATTTCAACCTAAACAACAAAACAAACATACAAAGTCCACTTTTAAAAGAAGATTTCTATTTATTATAATATTTCAGTCATAATATAATGTATTATTTCTTAATGTACACAGAATATATACGTATTTATATATTTGGGCATAAGCTACTACAAGGAACACATGAATAAAGCAAACATAGAAAAACATCAGTATAATATTGGCACAGATGTGAAGATACGTACCGGAAAAATACGAACAGATGCAAATAAACACATTAAAGTCTCACAGTGAACATTTTCAACTTCAAACATGGCTTTAATACACAGATCTGAATGAAAATACACGTGTGCTGGAAATAAATTGATCTAAACAAGAACCTGTTACCTGAAACAAAACATTCTCAACATTTACAAAGACGAGCTGCCACTTTATAGACAGACAAACACAAACATAAACACACAGCCGTTAAACGTCATTGTTTATTGTAATGGGGGTGATTTGTATGTTATATTAGAGAGTTTTATTACAATAGCTACAGAATGAAAGACACAGAAAGATGTTGAAAATGAAAGGATCTTTAAATAACTCTTATCTCCCTAATGAGACACTTTTCTCAGCCAATCAGGATATTCAATAAAAAAAATTGTATTCTTTGGGAATTGATTGGATGGTGAAAAGCAATCTTTGTATCAGCAATTGGATAGGATACAGATCTAATGGATGTCAGCTGATGGGTCGTTTCAGAGGCGGAGCAAGTTTACAAAGACTACATAGACACACTTTTTCTTTTCACTGAGGTGGACTAATTGTTTACAAGACGTTAGTGATAAAGGAAACTTTAATTTGACTTGACTTGAGACCGTGACATCAGAGTTTTGTTTATGTTTGTAACTTTTGAGGTCAATGAAACTATATGCTATTATACTCCTAAAAGCTGACAGATATATATCTTCACAGAAAAAGGATCGAAAGTACTAAAAAACATTTGAAAAATAATAAGATATTAAAGTATTAAGGAATATTGAAGATTTTAACTGCTTAAAGGGCCCAACAAATTATATCTTAATTTCATATTTTAGATGTAAAGATACAACCTTCGAACCGAACCTCTGTTAATACATTTCTAGCTGTTAGAATAGTGAATTTTTAACAACAGATTTAGCCTGTTTTATACACACACACACTTGCCCTTGGTCAGTCTTTGCAGCACAGATCAGCTCTTTGTCCATAATGAATATGCTTGACTTGGGTGTGCAAACATAGCCATCAGCCCACATTAGCAAACAAACGCACACCCAGGCCAAAGCGCAGAAGAGCATGATGGGTAATGGGGCGTTATGCCTGAAAGCTCCCTCAGCGGTAATGAAGCAGTGGAGTCATGTGACACAGTCACATGACCTCTGTGTACTAAAGAGGTGGGGTTAAATTAGCATCAGTCATGATGACAGCTTGTTTACCGACTAATCAAGCCTCAGTCAGCGTGTACACACAGCTCAGTGGGGACAGAAGGGGCATCTTCGAACTGCTGACACCACTGCGCTGCTATAAACCCAATCACACAATGCTGACAGTGCCTGAATGAGACCCAGACTTCACCGAAACTCAAGAGCTAAAGATGCTGAAAGAGGTGAAAACCTGAGGTGTAGGAGTTTAAAAGTGTTACCCTTGAGAAG
Organism: Chromobotia macracanthus; assembly: GCA_036877525.1. NCBI lineage: Eukaryota > Metazoa > Chordata > Actinopteri > Cypriniformes > Botiidae > Chromobotia > Chromobotia macracanthus. The sequence continues at coordinate 3,384,811 of JAZGTH010000069.1, forward strand.
CAGACAGCCGAATAACAACCTCTGAGCAAAACCTCCATCAAAACGAATTTTCTGTGATCTATTGAAATACAAAAGTTTTCGGTATGTGTTGACAAACTAACAGTCTGAGTGCAAAGCTCCTTCATTTCTGACCCTAAGTTGCAAAAATGTAGTTCGGAAATGATCAGCATTATGATGTCATAACCTTCAGCTCATTAACATATGGTATTAACATATACCCACATTTATGTCTTACAGTTCGGCAGAGTGACCCGCCCTGATGAGCTGCTCTTGCGCACGTCAGCCAATAGTAACGGAGGTCATTTGCATACAGAAGGTACAGCAGAAACAGCTTACTGTATTTAATAAGAAGAATCATAGAGGCTGTGAAATGGGCATGAGAAATGAAATTATTACCTTTTTGGTGCAAGAAACCCTGACTAACATAATAAGAGGAATTTAGGGCAGAAAAACTTTGTAAAGTTCCTGCATGACCATTAAGCAACTTCGAAATAAGAAAATCATCTTTATTATGGTGTGATATTTTAAAATGAATACTTTAGAGGATTTAGTTTCTCTGTAAGATGAGTGCAGTATGAACTCAATCTCAAATAAATGAACCACAAATGTTAATGCAGTTAACCGATGCTACAACCACAACATGGAAATGAAAACAGTTTTGCTTATCTCACAGTGACCAAACAATACACACAAACACAATGCACACAGATTGGCAGACAAAACGAGGTTTCTCACTCTACAAAGAAAATAAAAATGAATAAAACAGTATCCACCACAGACACGTTGATACCCAAATTCAAACTGTGGCTGCTTACTAGCCCAGGTCTAAAAAGCCACCCCATGTCTCTGATATTCTTGTCCCTAGATACGGCCTGGGTATGTGGGATTTATATCCTCAGATTGTTCACCATCATACTTACAAAAGTAACAGCACACCATTCTTCATTAAACTGCACACTTTGAGGTATTATTTATGTTTGCAGCACAAAGAGTGTGTGACGGGTTACATGCTAAAGTTTGAACTTCCGGTTAAACGTTTAACTCTTTAACCTCAAATATGAGCAATTGCATTTTTATATTTTTCTATTATTGCTCAAAAGACATTCTAACAAAAAGCAGAAAACAAAGACGAAACGTTCTCCATACATATGCCCCACTCAGTGTGTTATTGTGTTGTTTTATTGTAGAATACAAGATTTCTGTCTAAAAGATCAAAATTTACATGACATCACAGTCCATTTGAACGTGTCTTAAATTCAGCTCAATATATTATAAGATGATTAAGGCTACGTATGGTAAACATTCAAATCATGTTTTCTGTGCACGTAATGAACACTGTTACGAGGAATTCATACAGAACGTATTCTACATCACAATACAGAAAACACACAATGGATTTGACTTGTTTTGCAGTGAGATTTTCACTTCGCAACATGACGCTGGCGAAATACACACACTATGAATAAACGTGATTAAAAAAAAACTTTGTGAAACATTTTCGGAACATCCATAGAACGATTACATTTCAAGTATTACAGTCGTGATAGCCAGCTCTTCAAGTTGAAAGCCGTAGCAAATACACTGTATATTGTGTAGGAGTACCAGAGTGGATGGAGAATCAAAGCTCTTCTTACAATACCAGCTACACATTTGAGTTTACATTCATAAAATAATCACATTCACCTGCCGATTAACCCTCCAGATAAGATCCTTCAACATTGTTACTATGTCATGAAGCTTTTTAAGGCGTGTAGGCCTCATGTTTTCTCTATATGCTGTAGTATACAATGTTTTATGTACAGATTTTACATACACGAGATCAGATTCATGATTTGAATCTTGTTTTTCTGCGTCCAAACACTGAACTTATTGAAAAATTCCAGAGTGGAATATATCTCTGAAATCTTATTGGCTGATTCTGCCTGTGAAGTGTAATCTGACTGGAGGACTCAAGGTGCGAGGTTACCTCTGGTTGGCTATTTGAAGTAGTTAAGCCCGGTAACCAGAAGAAACTTTTCGAGGAAAAGTTCGGAGTCAAGCACCGCGATGTGCGCCGCACGTCCGATGAGCGTGTTGGCTGTGTTTGGTAGTGCATGAAACACGTTCTGTCTGATCAGACGACAGTCAGGAGCATTCAGCAGCGGCTGGAGTAAGTTATTGATCATCTCGGTATATACTGGACCTGTTATAGAATATGAAAAAAGACTTACATAATGCACAAATACACATGCATTATGTTTTATATTGTTCTGAAAAAGTAGTGAAGCTACCCACCGTTCTTCAGAGAAGTGCTGCACATTCTTTTATTCATGTTTCATGTGTCAAGTTTTAGGACTGTACTTTTCCAAACTGTTTATTTTTAGCCCAAAACATTTACAATGTCTTTCCTTTAAGACCAGTTAACAAACTGAGGGGTGTTCTTTGGTAATTCTACATTCTGGAGTCTTGAGAATATCTTTCAGAAACTTGTGAGTGATCTCAGAAGAACCAGCGAACTTTGTTTACCAGCAGATTGATATAAACCTGCATCTGATAGCCAGTCAGATTGGTGCTTGCCATTTTGAGAAATCTCTTGCCATTTTGAGAAATCTCTTGCCATTTTGAGAAATCTCTTGCCATTTTTCTGTGCAGCATCATTACTGGGTTGTTGGAATGAGGCTGTTAAGATCTAGAATCATGTGTACTAACATCTCAATTTCTAGACACCCATCATTGTTCTGTGATCGTGCTCTGTGTGTGTGTGGAGATGTGACAGCTTAGACTGTTTGTCTTCAGCTGTGTCTGTCATACTGACACAGTCATAGAGGCTAAATTCTCTCATGTGTCTCTCAAACTGAGAGAAAACTACCTGTCAAAGGGCCGCACAGCCTTTGAAAACTCTCGAGTCTCTCGATTTTTCTTTCGTGCTTTCTGTCATTGTTTTCATCTTATTCAGTGAAGCAAAGACATTCATCTGCTAATGGGATGCCTGTAGAAAAACTTCATTTCATTTGTACTTTGAATGCAAAAATCACCATTGCCATGTTGTTACTAGGGTGTTCTGTTTGGTTGCTAGGGCATTGCTATGTTGTTACTAGGGTGTTCTGTTTGGTTGCTAGGGCATTGATAAGTGGTTACTAGGGTGTTCTGTTTGGTTGCTAGGGCTTTGCAATATGGTTACTAGGATGTTTTGGTTGGTTGCTAGGGCATTGATAAGTGTTTACTAGGGTGTTCTGGTTGGTTACTAGGGCTGTGCAATATGGTTACTAGGATGTTTTGGTTGGTTGCTAGGGCATTGATATGTGGTTACTAGGGTGTTCTTGTTGGTTTCCAGGGCATTGCTATGAAGTTAGATAATATAAAATAGAAATACATTCAGGCAGACATGTAGATATGTGGACAGGGACTATCTGAGCCTGAGACTGACCTGTGGTTCTGTCTTTAAGCGCGGTCCGACACAGTTCAATTCGGGCGGAGTGGAAGGGCACATACCGGTCCTGTGGAGAAGCCACCAACACCACATTCTTAAAGAACTGGAGACCTGCACATTGAAAAAGAGAGAGAATATGGGTGTGTGTGTGTGCTGTACACGAGGCTGTTTGAAGCGGGTCTGTACCTGGTTTCTTGCTGAGTGTGTAGAGGAACGTCTGTCGTGGGTCGGTGTGATCTCTGAACGTCAGCTGCAGTAGAGAGCCAGATTTCTTCAGTTTCTGCATTAGCCATAAACCTGAAGAGCAAACACATACACAAACAGTTTAGCTTATTCCATTAAGTAACAAAAACCTTAAAAATGTCATTTTGAATGTTCTAGGAATGTTCAAAACATCCAGTTTTTAGACGTTGTAGTACGTTTATCAAACATTTTTTAAGTCTGAAGCGCTTTTAAAGCATTTAAAGTTTCACTTTAAACTTAAGAATAATGTTATTGATATGCATGATGTAGAACGTTAAAAAACATTCTACAAATGTTACTGCAAGAACTTTTTGATAACTTTGAGAGAACTTTTAGAGAACATCAGCCAACGTTTTGAGAATGTTCCCTATTGGCTGAGCACATGCTGCCATATATTCTGAATTTTCTGAAACCAGAATGTATGCTCTTCAATGTCATTCGTTCATGGTTTTACTGAACCATTTATTTGGGGACAAATATGTACCTAGAAACAAATCTGAGCAAAACCTCCTTTTGAGGACGTCCATTTGTAAAAATTCTATAAATCTGTAAGAAGTTTTCTGTTAGGGTTAGAGTGTGGCCTAGGGTGAGCTGTTTATAAAAACTATAGAAGTCTATGGAATGTCCCTATTTAGAGAGATATGTAGGTAGATATGTGTGTGTGTGTGTGTGTGTATACCAGTACCTGTGCTGACCAGCGTGCTGTTGTTGTACAGCGTTCCCAGGTGAGGTCCGGACAGAGACAGGAATGTGTGAAGTTTACACAGATAACAGCGGAATCTGGGTCTGGTCAGCACAGATCGGATGATGATATTCCCCAGAGAGTGTCCAATAAAACTACAGCAAAGAAAAAAATCAGACGTCATGCAAAATATGAATCAAATGTCAAACGATATCCCACCGAGTTTAAAAGTGTCTTTGGGTTTCTGATTCTTCTCATTATGCATGTCTCCACGTCTCACAGTTTTAATTAAGTCTCTCAGAACGATCCTGAAAATTTTCATCATTTCTGAAAGAACATGGCTGAATAACTCGAGAGATTTTCTAAGAGGAATATTTTATAGAACTGCCTGGTATCAACATTTAAGAAGGAATGTGAAGAAGAATAAAATGACTCTTTAAAGTTACAAGTAAAGGCTTTAACTGGACTAAGAAAACATTTGTTTCATTGTGGGAGTGTCTCACATGATTAATTTCAAACCCATCTTACTAAGTTTTCCTTCACACTACTGCCATCTTGTGGTACAAATAAGCACAATGTAAATCCTGTTGGTGGTTAAAGGCAGGGTAGGTGATCTCTTCCGGAGATCATTTTTGTTATGTTGGTTTAAAGTCTTTTCACATCCTGATAGCAATCACTAAGTAAAGTGGTATAAATATATATTCATATATCTTCTGTGGAAGGCACAGGACCATAAAATGTTCGTCCAGTCATTGCATTCGGTCCGAATGCAATTACAGGATGCTCTTTGTGTGAAACTTTGTATGCTTCATGCATTTTGAAGGAGGCGTGGCTATGGACAGCGCTCTGAAGGGAGGGCGGGATCTTATGCTTTCTCTGAAAATGTCTATATAACCTTTAACAGTGATGTAAGTGGCAGCCAACACCTTATAAGCAGACATTGTATAATTCATATGTACCTCATCTTTCTCATTATCTATATCTTTTATTCACTTCTTACTCTTATGTATGTCCTATTTCATGAAACTAAACTAAGCTCTTCCTGTTTTTTCAGGTTGATATGGAAAAAATCCCAGTTTTCCCAAGATTGTAATTGTGGTCTTTTAAATCCTAAATTATAACACAAATCCTATAGATAACCTTACAGATGGTCATATTTAAAGTTTGTAATTGCTGTATCTTGTCCAACTACAAGGGGTTAGTGAAATATTTGTGTATTTCACGGGTTCACGTGGGGTTATATAAACACGTGTCATCAGAGCACTCTAAAACTGCAGTTTCCAGTTCAGATCCCTAAATCTTCCACACTAGAGGTTTAACATTGTATTAATATTGAAGGAGGTTTGGTTGCACAGGTGAGATAAAGTGATGTACTACAGTGAGATGATCAGATAATGAGATTGTAAACCTGATTCGGTGGATGGTCAGATTATACAGCTGAATGTGCTGAACGATCTCGTCCATCAGTCTGTCAGTCATGGTGTCAAAATCAGCAAACGTGTCCGTCTGCAGACAGAAGACAGGGAACGTTCTCAGAACATTGGCTAATGTTCTCTAAAAGTTATCTCAAAACAATGTTCTTGCGGCAACGTTAGTAGGACTTTTTTAACAATATATGTATCAAAGATGTTATTCTTTGTTGTTGGTGAAATGTTTTAAAAACGTTACAGAAAAATGTTTGAATAACATTGAATACAGCAGCAAAAAACTGGACGTTTTGAATATTCCTCAAGTTTCAAATGAACATATTTAATGTTTTTGTTACTTTAATAGAAACATTACAGAAACATTCAGCGATGAAGGAGGAAAGGTCTTAAAGAAATATCACACAGGGAATTTTAGCGTCCTGATCTGATTGGTTGATGTGTGTATCTGCATTGGTTGTCATTGGTCACAGATTAATCATTGTCTATGTTAGTAATTCTGCAGCATGCGTTGAATATAACATGCCGAACATCTGCGATTGTGTTTCACAGGTGAAATCACTGACAGAAATGCGAGTAAATGATCACAGAATTTTATTTCTGGTGTGAACTTTGTGTAATCATGCAAAGTTTTCAAACCTGTAACACCCTGAATGCTGATTGGTTGAATGGAATTGAAATAGCATATGGATTGGTTCTACTACCTGGTTGCGTTCAGACATGAGGAAGTCCAGTCTAGATCCTGGTAGTCCAAGCTCTATAAAAGTCTTGACTAGCCGCAGATCTGCACTGTTACCTGGCAACAACAAAACACCAAATCATGACAAAATATTTAGGCAGGTACCAACCAGACCCAAGCGTACGGATACAGTATGACTTTTATATACTGTATTATTTTGATGTATGTTCTGCAGAATGTTTACCATCGAGTCCATGGACACACACCACAAGATGTATACCGTCCTCAAACTCTGTGTCATCCTCTTCAGGGGGGAAGTATGGAAGATCAGAAGCCAGCTGAGGCAGGTCGCTGTACAGACAACCTCTGAACACCAGCTCCCTCAACAGGGCTTCTTTTGCTTTATAGAAGCTACAAAACAGACAGTTGTACACTTAGAAATAAATGGTACAGTTACATAATTATCACTAATAAAATACATAACATTTATAACAATGACTCTCTGTCATTGGCTGGAAGTTCAATGGGATCCGTGGGCCTTTCCTTCTCATTGGTCATCGGGTTTTCACCGCTCTCGTCATTGATTGGTGAATCTGGGAGGTTCTCTGTACTCATTTTCTCACATATGGACATAACACACATTACATAATGCTCATTCATTTGCTTTTAAAAGTTAACTTGTTTTGGCTTCTGATTGGCTAGATTTCTGATTTCTGTAGCTCAACCAGCGCAAAAGGTTGTGGGTTCGATTCCCAGGGAACACGCATACTCATTGAACGCACAGCTTGAATGCACTGTTAAATCGCTTTGGATTAAAGCATAAATATAAAATACACATTTTAAATTGTTTTGCCTGGCAAAAGCCACTAATCGGATCCTATAAGTCACATTTTTTCTTTGTACAAATTACTTTTTTCCCTTGAGGTCCATTTATAATGTTAGTCAAGGTTTTTGTGCCAAGAAACAAATTATGTTACATTATACTACATTATAATTTTACCTTTCTTCTGACCTTTAGAAATAAATGGTCTTGTTGTGCTGTGCCTTTTAGATTTTGCATGGGAAAAGAAAGAAAAATGCTTTATCTTTTAATTAGATACTATTATTACTCTGTGCATAGCAAAATCATTTTAACGTTTTTGAGATAACCGTTATATTCTCTAACATTTACAAAACAAAGCTAGAAACGTTTTTTAAGGAAGCCTTTGAAATACCTTTGTTTATCATAAATGACCGAAAAACGTACTTGATCATCCTCTCGTTTATTTCCTGCTCAGCACCCAGGCTGGTGGAAGAGGAGATGATTCCAAAGGAGCCCAGGGGCTGATGGGTAATGGGTGAGGTGGCCTGGCGTGTGGAGAGTCCACTGACTGATGGCGAATCACGCAGCATGGACGAGAAGGGCAGGCATGTGGGGGCGCACGAGACCGACAGGTTCACGACCTCCACCACTTTCTTGTTGACAAATGCTAGACCTAAGCTGGGTGCTTTCTCGGTTCTGCTTTGCCCCCCTAGTGCCTGCTGCTCTCTGTCATTGGCTGAAAGTTCAGTGGGATCCATGGGCCTTTCCTTCTCATTGGTCATCGGGTTTTCACCGCTCTCGTCATTGATTGGTGAATCTGTGAGGTTCTCTGTACTCATTTTCTCAAGCTCATTCAGATGGATTTGATGAACTCTGATATTGTCTTCTTCATATGTGTTTAACTCTAGCACCACCTTGTGGTCACAATGTTCATTTGCACAGGGGTAAAGCTCTGGCTTTTCAAGTACAAGACCAGAATATTCTTTCACTAACAGATTTCTTTGACGTTCCTCTGAATCCTCAATTATTTCTGCCCCTGTGGCATTTTCAACACAATTATCTGTCACAAGTTGCTGGTGCAGTAATATTTCTGGAACAGAATTTGGCTCTTTCTCTGGAAATTTCTGATTGGATGTCGTTTCCCTGTCAATCTCCTGATTGGATGTTTCATTTCTTTCTAGTATCTCAACACCCTGCAGATCCTGCTCCCCCTCATTGGCTGCCTCATCACCCTGCTTCTTCTGATTGGCTACACAATTGTTTCCCTTCTCCTGATTGGGTTTTTCCCGCTCCTCTGTGTCATCGGGGCTGCTGATCTGCGGTGCTGAGGCGGATTTGGTCAACGTGTTGAGCTGTCTTTCCTCATCCTCTTCGTACGGCAGGGAACTTATTGAGGTCAGAGACGCCTGCGTGGCACTTGGCAGGCTGCCGTGACTTTCCGTCTGTAGACCCTCCAGAGAGCTCTGGTGTGCCGTCCGACGCCGTGCCAAGATGAGCAAGGCATCACGGCCCCCTGTGACCCCTCCTCGACCCTCCAGGGTCCAGGCCACAGAGCTTGGTTCGCTTTCAATGCCAGAGTCTGAGATCACAGAAGAGGAGCGGTTCATGAGCTTAGCCCCACCCATTAACACACCCCTGGGCGGGGTCTCGGACAGACGGCGGATCTGTTGTATAGTATTGGTGTTTAGTAGATTAGCTGGTGCTGTATCCAAACTCCCATAATCCTTTGCAGGTGCTTCTATGTATCTGTCATCTAAAGCTGATTGTAGCTCCTCATTGCCAAGGTTCCCAGTATTGCTTGGTGTTTCATGATGGTTGTCATGGCTATGGGTTGGCGGGAAGCTGTCAAGGCTGGTGAGATCAGGACATTCTGCAGCATTCGTTGGAATAATTATTGAAGCAGTTTTACTTTGAGCAATTTCAGTTTGTTTTAAATCTGATTTAACAGAAGTCTTTCCATTCAGGTCAGCAAAGTCTGTTTCTGTTTGGCAACAGCATTTCTCTTCTTGACCCTGTTGCACATCAATATTATCTGTTGCATCAGTACTATCTTCAGACCTAGAATCTATTGGATCAATTGCTTCATCAGTTTCATATTGGCACATGACTTCATCGATAGTCTCATCTCTCCTGCAGGTATGTTTGCCTTTGTCTGTATCACCCACACTGCCAATCACAGCCTCTGCTTTAGCTACACTCTCCTTATCGTCTGTGACGCGATCACTCTGCTGGCCAGTCGGAGCCGTACGTGTGGGCAGGTTAATGTGATCTTCCTCAGGGTGTGTTGCTGGTGAATAGCTGTCCTGTTTCCCCTCAGCCACACTAATGGTTTGCTCTTCTGCTCTGGTTGCCTCAGGAGAAGTCTGAGAGTTGGAGACGGTCTGGTTTTGCACATGGATATTAAAGTCTAGATCAGAGAAAGAGGAAAGTGTTTCTGAAAAACCTTAGGATTTTTTCAACTGTACTTCAGCTGACTTACACACATACACATACACACATTTTTTAAATGCATAGTTCTGTTTGTGTGTTTGTTAATTATTTAGTTTGTTTATTCATTTGTTGTTCAATATTTTTCATTGTTAACTTGCTTATTCATTCATTCTTTAGTTCTCTTATTTGTTCATTCATTTATTTTACACAGTAATTTAATTGGCTGTCACCTAAACAGGGTGTGTCCACATATCTGTCCTCAAAGATGATTGGCAGGCTATTCCAGTCTCCGTCAATGTCCAGACATTCCACAGGAAGTGGGGGCAATCGAAGCAGGTAATCAGAGTTTCGCATCTCTGCAGCCACCTGCGCATGTCTGCTGATCCTGCAGACAGATGCATGCCATGAATAAAATACAGCTGTTTCAGGAAACATATATTTTTAGTAACCAGTCATTAGTAGATGTTTTCTCACAAATTGATTTGCAGTTCAGTTACTACGGTGACAAATCCCCTGCGGGGGAAAACTGCAGCGAGACACGATAAGTGCAACTACGCATTTACACTGCAAACAGCTCTGATCTGGTTTTAAATTAGATTTGTAGGTGCTGACTTGTAGGTGCACACATGATGAAACAGACCTGCTCACACATCGATTTAAATCACATTTCCAACCACATGTGATTGTGGTGTCATGTTTTTTCATGATAGCATGTTTTTTTATTATAAACAGCTAAACAGATCTGATATCTTAATATGGCAAAAAAATATGATTATTGCTGGTTTAAAGGTATGGAGGTATAAAGTTTTACATTTTTAGTATTTAAAAAGCCTGTGAAACAGTATTATGAAATAAAGTATGACTGTGAGTGCGTGTGTGTGTGTGGGAGAGAGAGACAGACAGAGAGAGAGAGACAGACAGAGAGAGAGAGAGAGACAGAGAGAGAGACAGAGAGAGAGAGAGACATAGAGAGAGAGACATATATATATATATATATATATATATATATATATATATATATATATATATATATATATATAGAGAGAGAGAGAGAGAGAGAGAGAGAGAGAGAGAGAGAGAGAGAGAGTTATTATACTATAGTAAAATACTCACAGTTCCTCCTGAAATGTGAGTGAGGACTCTTTGTGATGTTCAGTAAAGAAATAAGCTTCAGAAAATCTCCTGACCTACACAATGACACACATATTGTGCGCATAAATTCAGCACAACACTGCACATCACAATAACACAACATGTTAATAACACAACATGTTACACAACATGTACAACGTGTTCTGTCTGACACACTAAATGATTTCTAAATAATTCACATAACACCCACAGTAACATAAAACATGCATTACAATCTTTTAAACATATGTTTTACACTCTGTTTCCAGATCAGATGTTCCTCACGCATCTAACTAACTCAGTGTGGAGAAATACTTCATAAAGGAAGCAGAGTATGAAGAAATAAAACTGCTCCAGTAAAACAGGCAAAACTGGATTCATCTCTTCATCCTGTTTTATCATTATAATAACTCACTGTTCTATAATTAAAAGCTGAGCTGTCCCGTGGGTGGAATTACAGTATAAATGAGAGAAGATGAGTTTCTATGACTGGTGAATTGGCCCAGGGGACTTAGAGGTGTGAGGCATGCTGGGAAATTCAAGCACTGTGTGGGAGAACAATCGTTTGTTCTAGGAATCATCCCAAAATAATGTAAATCGACTGAACACTAGACATATTTTACTGTTGTCATTGTGTTAGGAGTGAAAAGTGAACTGATTTCATTTGGTGTAGCAAACAAAATTTGGATACTGAAAAATCGAACAAAATTTGTCATTGCCTGTTTCAAAAGAACAAAAATCAGCTTAGGTAACATGGTAACATCATTATTAGCTTGTTTTTTGGGTTAGCTTGTTTTCAGACAGCACGGACACAGACTGTTGTCTGATCTGATGCATAGAACTCACAATTAAAAACACTTCAGGAGTTTCAAAGCTGTCATCTGATTGGTTGAATTCTGCAGAATTTGCAACGTGTCACCTTTTTAAAAAGGCAGCCTAGAAACATGATGCTGAACAAAACGAACTGTGATTGGTTGCTTTACACATCAGTCAGATGGATTTGTGGGTGGTCCTTGGCCAAAGAAAACATGAGACTAGCTTGTTGTTGACTACTAAAAATAAAAACCTTTTATTTTTTTGTAAATTATACTGTATACCTATCTCTCTCTCACCCTAAGCGTGTGGTGCTCCTGGGCCAGGTAAGAGCGGATATGTGGGTTAGGAACTGTGGCCTCCAGAAACTGAGTCCAAAGAGCAGACAGCTGAGCACAGAGCTGGGTCAGATCTTTACTAATCTGTTCTGCTACCTTCTCATGACCACCCTGCAGCTACACAAAGAGAGAGAACATGCTAAAACAGTGAAAATAGTGAATACTGATCCATGAGTGTTTAATAACACCCAGCTAAAAATTGTAGGTTGTAAGAATTTTAGATTGTTTCCCTAATGTTTCCATTAAGTAACAAAATTATTAAAATGTTATTTTGGAAGTTCTAAGAACATGCAAAACGTCTAGTTTTTTAGACATTGTATTAACATTATTGCTTAGTTATAAGAACTTTTTTAATTCTATAACATTCCACTAACTTCAGAATAACGTTTCTGATATATATAATATATATTTAAAAAACATGAATGGTTTTGATAACTTTGAGAGAACTTTCAGAGAATGTTAGCCAACATTCTGAGAATGTTCCCTTTTAGCTTGGGAGAATAACAATTATCTTACAGTCAGTGAAGCTCAAAGCAAACCTGCAGTTCAATGGTGAGCAGATTTAATGTTTCTTCAATGGGAAGGTCCTCTAGAAACAAGAACATGAGATAAACAGTGTGACAATGTCACCATGGTACTGACAGTGTTTGTTAGGTGTATGAGCAGTTATTTGTCAGCGACATCTGTGGTTTAGAAAGAAATGAGGGTACAAAAATAGGTTCTTAAAGGCTCTTTGATGGGCTGTATGAGTCCCTAAAGAACCTTTAATATCCACAGAACCTTTCCTGCACAAAAGTAGTGAAAAAGGTTCTACAGACTACACTCTTAGAAAAAGGTTCTCATTTCATAGAAGATGCCAAAGAAGAACCATTGGTTCCCTAAAACCATTCGGTCCAAGAACCATTTCTTTCTTACCTTTTTATAGTCTAAAAAACCTTTTCCACTCAAAAGAATCTTTCGGTTGTATGGATGTTCAAGGTTCCCTATGGAACCAAACAGCCTAAAATGGTTCTTCTATGGTATCATGAAGCAACTTTTTAAAAAGGGGAACAAAAAGATAAAAAATGTTTTTTTAAAAACACTTTGGCTGAATGTTTTTTTTGGGAACCAAAAAAAAACCTTTGTTTTAAGAGTGTAAATGATGACAAACGTTGAACAGATGTTACATAAGAGGTTGTGATTATACCCATTTCTATGTGCTGCAGTTGAGGAATCTCCTTCATTAGGGCCGTGTAATACGAGCGCAAACCTCTGTGAGCGGCCAGCAGCAGTTTACAGATGTGCCGATGCCACGTATTCGCTCTCTGAAGACAGTTCTCTGATGGCACGTAAAAACTGCCCTGCAAACACAACACAGAGGTCAGACTGTTATTTCTGCACAGACATCACCAGGTTTATAAACACTGAACAAGCTGTTCTCAGATAGAGGAACCTGCAACTACAGACAGAGAGCTAATGTTGAGTTCCCATAAATAGCCATTTAGGACCTGTAAACACACACGTCTGGTGATGGTATTTAAAGGGAAGAAAAATAGTTTTGTTTAGAGGTTGCTCTTTCATAGTTTTAAAAAATGATACAAATGAGACAATTGCTGACAGAGAAAGAGCATAAAGTTATAAATGATACCCCAGCTAACGTTTTCCTAACGGTTCCATTAGATAACAAAAATGTTAAAAATATTATTTGGAATTTTCTACGAATGTTCATAATGTCCAGTTTTGTACACATTGCACTGTAAGATGAGGTTATAAAAAGCGCTGTTCAAACATTTTTTACATTTTTAAAATGTTCCGCTAACAACTTAAGAATAACATTTTTGATATGATATGTACCATTAAAATCAATTTCTACTAACGTTACTGCGAGAACATTTTTTACAACGTTGAGAGCACTTTCAGAGAACGCTAGCCAATGTTGTGAGAGTGTTCCCTGTTAGCTCCGATAGTTTTTGGTTTTGGAAGATCTGATAACAAATCTGTCTGTCTGTCTGTCTGTCCATCTATTATAATTCTAATATCATTTATGTGTTTGTAGAAATTATGAGCAGCAGGTTTGAGCTGTAAGTTTATTTTCGGCTGAAGCTCAATAATTAGATGAAGATCAAAAGCAGGTAAAACATACAGCTCAGCTTCTCAGCCATAAAAAGAAGTTTGTACACGTGGTGCTTATGAAGAAACACAACAGGGGCATCCTGCCAACAGGAAGTGCCCACAAATACACGCTCTGAAAAATCTTGCCCAGCAGTGAACTAAATGTACAGAGAATTTAATAGGGCTGCATTCATTTACAAAATTCAACTCTTTGATGCCTCTATTAGCTCTATATCAACCATTCCTACCTAAAAATGTTATTAATGGTATTATTAAAGTTTTCGGAAAGTTCAAAATATTGTATTAACATTATTGTTTGGTCCTGTAATTTTTTGAAACATTCTACTAACGTTACTGCAATTAAACTTTGCAAGAACTTTAAAAAATGTTAGCTAGTGTTCTGAGAATGTTCCTTGTTAGCTCTTGTATAATCATTAGTTAGCTGATTAATTTTTGATGACAGTTATGAACTATTATTATGAATAATTATTATTATGAACTATTATTATCGTTATGAACTTACTGAAGTAGAAGTAATGATCTTATTTCCTCTTCAGGCCAGCAGGGCCTCTGATACTCTGTGGACATGTGACAGTGTGAGGTCAGTCCAGTCTTGAACCTGACGGAGGTTTTGACCATTAGCCGCTCTACCTGATGTGATCCATTGGAATATTACTTCATCAGGTAAATGTGGTCACATGACAGTGCATGTTACCTTCCCCAATAAAACGGCTTCATATATGAAGCTGGAGTGATAAATGAAAGCTATTTTTAAACATATCTTGTTAAAAAATTGATTTTGGCTAACAGAAGTACAAGAGAAAGGAAAAATCCAACACTTAGTAGTGTTATCTATATCATATCTATCACTAAGCACAGTATTACTGAACACAGTGTGTTACTGGACTTCTACATTGTCATACTTGTGTGTGTATGTGTTTGAAGTGTGTGGCTCAACTCTTTCATTATATGTTTGAAGCTTTGTAATCTATGTTTAGTTCTTTCCCCAGGACACACACCTAACAGAATTCAACCTCTCTCTCTCACACATACTGACACAGCTTTATGTGTCTACAAATTTGGCTTACATGTCCAAAAACGAATAGAAGCTGCTATACACATTATTTTCTCATTATCGCTTCTTTCTGTCTTTAGAAAGACACGTCATGTCATTTTCAAAAATATAGAATCGGGGGGGGGGGAAATAACATCATATTAAAACTGAAAATCGCTGAGTCTAGTGAGCTTATAAACCCTACAGAGCAGAGAGAGAGAGAGAGAGAGAGAGAGAGAGACGCTTGCTCTACATGTTTGAGGCTGTTAAATTCGAGCTCGTCGCGATGATCAAACGCAGCCTCCCTCTACAGACACACTGTACTTAATAAAGTCCCCTGCAGGGGGTTTAACACAGGACCCCCACAGAGAGACGACACCAGTTGCCATTCCCTGCTTAAATGCAGTTTTCCCCAGGCAGGAGAAACCTTTTAATTCAGCCAGCTGGGAAACAGGAAGGCTACTTTGTCCACAGTGAAGACAGACAGATTTGTCCAGTTAGCCCAGCTAACAGGAAATGTTCTCAGAATGCTGGCTAACGTCTCTCAAAGTTATCAAAAGGTTCTTGCAGTAACGTTAGTAGAAAGTTTTTTAATGTTTATATATATATATATATATGTTAAAACTGATAGTGTTGTACTGATGGAGGAACAAATCATGGACTTTTGAGCAAAAATTAAGCAATTGTCAGTCGTTATTGGTCGGATAGTGAAGGAGGTACTTTGATCGTGTGTGGTTTTCTTTATCTTAATCATTTTAATGTAATGTTTCGTACGAGTGGATTTAAGTTAATATTTTAAACATCTGTTACCTCTGTTGGAACAGGTTTGCAATACCCCGCCCCAAACATCAGATTCTCCACTGACATCATCGAGGGCGGGGCCTCACTCTCTGGAGATCCTTTACCCAGCCACGCCCCCTTACTGCTCCGGGCAAAACTTGAAAGAAAAATAGCAAAATGTTAGTCCCTATAAAGTGAGCAATATTTGTTATCAGTTAAAGTACCAGAAACGTTCTCAGTAGAGATTCATCAACCATCCAATTAGAAAAGCATTTATACAGCATGTCTGTCTGAAAACAAACCAAGCTGAGGCACACAGTAATCCTGCTCGCCAAAGATCCCCAAGCGTCTGATTAGGCAGATAAAGACGTTTGTAAATGTCTGTCTTTTCCTTGCAATATTATCCATTAATTAGGCATCTGTTTTTTGAAATCCATTTTATGTCTGACAAACAAACCCACCCTACACACACACACTTATCGATCTAAATGGAGACGTTCCATAAACTTCTATTGTTTTTATACACAGCTAGTTATAATCACTATAAGCTAACCCACACTCTAACCCTAGCAGAAAACTTTCTGCATTTTTACAAATTTGTAGGAGGTTTTGTTCAGATTTGTCAGGTTTAGCTGACTTTGGGGTACGACAGACACCCACACACACTGATACTGTGATACTGTGGCACAAACACACACAAGAACAGAAGTTGCTTGAACTCAACTCAGTTGTAAAAGTTAGTTGTAAAATCACTTTTGTAGAACGTGATTGGTTGGTGTGTAATGGTGGACATATTTTATATCATTTGATTGGCTGTCAACTAACAGTAAATGACATTTTGTAAATCAGGACAGTGTCAGTGAAGGCATGTCTTCACCTGATCAGCGGCTGGTGCAGCGCCACCAGAGAGGCATGAATGGAGACGGAGATGACGGACAGGTGGAAGTAATCGAACATGACGGGCAGGTGATGGTGGAGGCCAAGGTGGGAATGGAAGTGAAGACCCAACGTCCTGCTGCTGATCAGAGGCACTGAGGAGATGTCTGCCAACCTAACACACACACACACACACACTGTTACACTTCAAGTATACTTAAAAGTACACTTTTAATAAACTAAAAAGTGTGCCAATTTAGTCCCAAGTATTAATGTGCTTCAATATTCAAATACTATTGTATAATCATATACAAGTATACTGTACAAGCACTTACTACACAAAGTATACTTAAAATATACTTCAACTTTGCTTAAGTACACTTCATAAAATGACCTTGAAGTATACTTCTTTATGTAAGGGTATGCACAGCTGTAGCATGAACGCAAACTGTTTTTCTCTCCGAGGCCTGAAAACAACCATGTGATGTGGCCGCCAGAGAGGAGAAGTAGCTAAAAAGGAGCAGAATGAGGAGAGCTCAGGACATATGGAGACGGTGAGGAGCAGAGAGATGGACAGGTAAGGCAGTTAATGAGCTCAGCTGTCGTCCCCACAGAGCTCAGGGGCCATCGAGCGTTGACACACTCAGCTCAGGGCCCTGCTGCAGGTGAGAGTGTGCAGTAATGGCTTTCACTCAAACTGCTTGAGAAAGGAGAGCATGTGTGTATTTTAAGCTGAGGGCCATCAGCTCTGTTGCGTTTACTGTTTTTGATTAAGGCGCACACACACATGCTGTGCCTGCCTGAGGCTTTACTGTACTCCCTCACTGCTGCCCTTTAAATAAAGACAGAAAATAGAAAATCAAGATATAACACTAGCCTGCTTTGCATACTGAAAAGTAAGTATTGTATACTGGCTACTAGTAGTAGTATGCGAAATAAGATGTTATTGCTGTCACATGACCTTATCAGGTTGTATGTATAATTCAGTGCATTTTGACATAAATAAATAAAGGGTTGCTTTTTAAATGCTTTTTAAATTTAATTTTGTGTAAAAAATGATTCATTTGTGAGGTCAAAATGGACGTCAGGAGGAGCACTTTTTATTAAGTGCCCTTTGAAGCGTGCTTTGATTGTACTATATAATGCACATTTAAATAAATGTAGTAGACCTGGGTAATCATGCATACTGCACGTTTCTGTAGCTCATCTGGTAGAGCATTGTGTTAGCAGTGCAAAAGGTTGTGGGTTCGATTCCCAGGGAACATACACATTGATCAAATCTATAGCCTGAATGCACTTTAAGGCACTTTAAGTCACTTTGGATGAAAGCGTCTGCCAAACGCCTAAAAGTCAATAAACTGTACACTGCAGAAAATGTAGTGTGCTTACATACTATTATTCAGGTCTTTAAAACGGCACATACCGGACAGAGGAGATACTCACTGCTGTTCATTGTCGGTGAAGTGCAGGTCTATTTTCAGCTGGATGTCCACCTCACTGATGGCTTCCCCCACCTGAGAGAGATGTTGATTGACACATGTCAATCAAAACTAACCTCTGCTGTCAAAAAACTGCTAACCAAACCCAGACCTCTTAATGCAGTAAAGGACAAGATTAAGAGTCAGCAAGTTAAGAGTCAGCAAGTTAAGGTAAGAGATTCCTCATTATCACATTTTATCAATTAACTAATCAATGCTAGTTAACAAACTATCTGGGAAGAATCAAATACTATTAATGAAACTTCTAAAACCCAATTTACTGCTGACAAACAGTGCACACAGGTTTACTTTAGCTATATAATGAGATTTTTTCAGTTCAATTAAAAAAATTGCTCTTTTGATATGGTGTAGCCTATGTGGGCTTTAGTTACACATTATATAGTTACTTTGAGTGGTTGCTAGTCGTTGCTATGTGGGTCAAGAGCTCTCCTAACTGTCTCTGATACCCTGGTCCCACGATATTTCTTAAATGTCTTCCTCCAGGTAAGTCTAAAGGATTTTTTTATGCTCTTTCATCATCCATCAAGTGAAATCTTAAGTTTGATCACTTAGAAAAGTAACAGCACACCGCGTCTAAACCTGATCTGAGTTCTCAGTTTATGTCTGTAGCACAAATGGTGCGGTTGAGTCATATTTCAATAGGAGTTTGGTTTAAATTTTGGGCCATATGAGCAACTTGAACAGTGATGCTTGCCTAGCACAAATTATTTTTATAGCAACGTGGTTATAGAAAACCACATAAATTTTACCTGCTGTGGTTTGAAAGCGTTTCACATACAGTGTGCTCCAAATATTTCACATGTGCAAATTTTAAGCTTCGACTGCTGTTTTCATGCAGTCCTGCAACGTGCGAGTAAACAAGAACAGATGAATTAAGCATGCTTTCTTGTGTGTTCACGTGTGAAAATCCTGTTTTATTTTTCATAAGGTCCTTTAAATGAAAACATGAGCATGTATTATTATCTCAGGGCTTCTCTACAAATGAATAATCCGATGTATGTAGAGATATCTGATTGAACACTGATCTTTGAAACAAACAGAGCTGCTCCAATTATTGACACACAGATTGATTCGACTCGCACTCTGGGGAAATGGAAAGCTATTTTTAGACTTCTTATCTCAGAGAGAAAGAGACAGAGAGAGACCTGAAGCAGAAGAGGCAGATTTAACTGTTTCAAGGTTAATAAGAAAGATGGCCGTAAGAATCAGACAAGACACGTTCCCCCTCCACGACTCTCTCTCTCTCGTTCTCTCTCTCATAGCAATCTAACATCTGAAATGACTTCAGTTGTGTTTTGAACATGGCAAGAGCAGGAGAAAATGCCACACTTAAAAAAGGTGCTTCATGATGTCATAGTAGAACCATTTTGGGCTGTATGGTTCCATAAAGAACCTTTAACATCTGTAGAACTAATAAAAAGGTGAAAAAGGTTCTTGAGACAGTGAAAAGGTAAGAAAGAAATGGTTTGACTGAAAGTATATATTTTTTGTGTATTTTGTGTATTTTCAAATTGTCCTTATATATATATATATATATATATATATATATATATATATATATATATATATATATATATATCCACCCTCTCACCCTCTCTCCATCCAGCAGCAGGTGGACTCTGAAATTCATGCGGTCTTCCAGCGTTACCTCCTCATTCCTGTACAAGATCTGAAAGATTCGGCTGAAGACCCCTCCATCATGGACCCCAGCAGTGAGGAAACTGCACTCACCTGCCAGCAGACAGACAGACAGACAGATGAGTTTCTGCACTGTTCACATCAGCAGAAAGAGAAAGAGAGACAGAGAGAAGTTCTTCATTCATATTCAGTGTTCTGTATATAGAGTTTTCATTTTGGCAGCACTATGATTCTGTGCATTTATGACTATAAAAGCCGTTTAGAAAGCAAGAATCAGATCAAAGAGGTTCTGCTGTCAGACAACAGAACACACAGAAAGGAAAACAGAAGTGTCTGTTGCTGAACATCTCAACTGTGTCTTCTGATGATATTACATGGAAAATAAACAGAAGCTCTAGGTTAACCTCTTATAATTTTCTCCTGAGATAAAGATCTCATTATCATCACACGTGTCTCCTCTAGAGTTTCAGATGAGACCTTCAGTGTCTTAAACTGAGCTCAGATTTACCAAGACACAAAAGTCTGCCATCAAAAATCAGACATATCAGCATCCCCGCTAACAGTTTTAGGTTGTAAGAATGTTTCCTTAACATTTCCATTAAGTAACAAAAACATTAAACATATTATTTTGAATGTTCTAGGGTATTCAAAATGTCAACTTTTATTAATGGTTTTGCTTGCTTATTAAAAAACGTTACTCAAACATTTTTGCATTTCTGTAACGTTTCACTAACAACTTAATAACAACTTACAAGAGAAGAATAACGAACTGTTAGCTGAGAATGTTAGCCAACATACTGATTATGTTCCCTGTTAGCTGGGTGTACTTCAAAAGGCCAAAGATCTGAGTTATGAAATTTACATTCATTTCATAGCTTTATTTATATTATCTTTATTTTTTTTTAAGGAAGTTAAGAAAAAACATTTGAGACAAACCTCAATAAAGCACAACGACTTTCAAATCAGGGATTTCAAATAAAAAAAAATGCAATTACCCCTAATCTGACCCTGAAACAGCAAGCATCAAACCTAAATTCCCACCCACCCAGAGTGAGACGGAGATTCTGCCTGTGATGAGAGCATCTCAGTGAGGTTTCTCCTCAGGTGAAGTGTCAAAGAAGTGTTGAGTGGAACAGCGAGGGTCTCGCTTAAAGACAGACCCCCGCTGTGGCTGTCTCTCACAGTCTGTCTCTCTCATTCTCTGACTGTCTGTCTCTCTGTGTGTCGCCAAAACCTACAGTCAGCTGATACCCACAGAGAGGTTTTTTACAGTAACAGGAGGAATTCTGAGGAGTGTGTGTATTATGGAGGGGACAAACGAGAGAAAACTGGATGTTTATATTTCTTCAGACCGTTTCTGTTAAAAACCTCATTCTGTTTCTCCTTCTTGGGTTATTAAACCTGAGTTAATGCTGTCATGTTTCTGCTGATGTTAAAAAACTGCTTATAAATGCAGAAGAGATCGCTGAGGAGCATTTTCAGTTTGGAAGGAGCGATTAAACATCACTTTTAATAATCTATTCATGATTATTATCCTGCTCACTCTCAACAGTATAAATGTTTCATATTCTTTTTCTTTGCTCAGCCGTTCTCATTGGTAGGCAGCTCGAGATTGAGGCACTTTTTATTTAGTCAGCCAAATGTCCAGATGACATTTTAAAACTGGAAACAGTTTCAGAACCAGAATGGCTATCAGATCCAAAATGGCCACCGTGTCTGAGTTTGATTCAGTGCTGCTGGCGTTCAGTCAAATAAACAGCGCTGAGACTCAATGTCAGGCAGAGGCCAAACATGTTAACCAAAACATACAGAGTAGCTCGGTTTTATCCCTTATAACCAGAACTGAAACAGATGTAACTGCCCAGCTAACAGGGAATGTTCTCAGAATGTTGGCTGGTGTTCTCTAAAGGTTCACTCAAAGTTACCAAAAAATGTTCTTGCAGTAACATTAGTAGAACTTTTATTAACGTTATGTATATCAAATCTCAAAAATGTTCTTCTTAATTTGTACAGATTTGTATGACGCTCTTAAAACCAAGCATTAACATTATTACAATGTCTAAATAAGTGGATAACATTTTGAATGTTTTTATTACTTAATGGAAATGTTAGGGAAACATTCTTGCAACCTGAAATTGTTAGTTTGGTGTGCAGTAAGTTCACACTTTAATTCAGTTTAACAGTTCAGCAGAAGTTCTTCCCACACAGTTAGTCATTTATAGGCACTTTTTCTGGCCGTTTGAAGCTTTCCTTTTGTATGTGAGAGAACTCATCTCTCCTCACTAATATTTCTGCAGGATGTGTGGTTTAATCTTTATGATTAAATCTTTAATCTGCGTGTTTGCTTCCCAGAACATCTCTAAAACATCTCTAAAAAATTCCCTGTTGTAAGTTGTAAACTAAACGCAGGAGATTTTTCCACAATTTTAGGGGGATTTCAGACCAATGAGCTTTAACGGTGGGCAGGGCTTACAAGCACACTACAGGGGAAACACACACAAGTCAGAGAAAGAAAAAATGAACACATGATAAGATATTAGACATCCAGCAGCAAAGGTCTAGTGTTGTCAGTTCTACTCAAATAAGAAGAGCATTAAAAAAGAGCATTTGCTCAGAAGCACATCACACAGACGGCAGTTTTTGAAGGGTTTAACATACAGAATTGATCAGAATCACACAGTTTTAGTATCCGGAGCACATGTGGTTTGGAGGTTTTAGTAAACGCATGTTTCTCTCTCCAGAAGTGCGATTCTGAGAATGATAAACGCGAACCTTGTGGGTGAACAAGCCTTAAGTGACTCATTCTCAAAAATGTGTTAAGATGTCACAAAGCAATTTCAGTTTGTTAGAAAATACTGCAGAAGATTTACCGCAGGGCGTTTTAGCCAGTGTGTGTGTCTTTCAAAACTAGTTATTTTGGATGTTTTGAACACAGCCTTAAACAGGTGTCAACGGCCATGTGTACACTAATAATTTTGTGTGTGCAAGTAACGTGTGTGTTTTGAAATCTGTGTATAAGCATGTGTGGAAAAAGGAAAAGAAACGTCCAGAATGTTGTGAAAACAGACCATAATTTCACCTGACACAACATGACTGAGCAAAAAGGTGTTGTGGAATCATAAACTGAAACAGCTTGCAGATGTTTTAAACATACAGTCTGTGTTGAGAAACTATGCAAATGTGCACTAAACAACCGGACACAGATGATTTACGCAGAGTGAAATAGCATTCAGGGGTCACACAGGTTCTTGGGCCTGAGAAAACCACAAGAAATGAAAAAAATGTGTCAAACTGAATATTACAGCAATCAAATACAGAGAGATTACACCATCTGCACCATCTTACACCGACAGGAACTGTAGCAGTGGTGGTTAATGGTGGTTTCACATGTTACATTTATGTTCACATTTCCCTAACATTTTCATTGGGTAAAAAAACATTAAGAATGTTATATATGTTTTTATATATTGTATAAACAATATATAAACAACAATATTCTCGCTTGGTCATAAGAGTGTTATTCAATTTTGTTTTTAAATTCTGTAATGTTTTTAAGATGTTTCACAAACAATTTTAGAATACAAGTTTTGATGTATGATATATGAAAAAGTACTACTAATGTTACTGCAAGAACATTCTGAGAACGTTCCCTGTTAGCTGGGTGCTGCACTCCATTGATAAGCACTCTAGTATTTCATAGTAAACAAGCTGCACTTCATTGCGTTAACATCTCACCTGTGTATCCAGGTGTTGTGGCTGTGATTCTGTGAGGGACTCGAGGTGACACATGCAGACTTGCTCTCACCTGATAGAAGCTGCAAAAGACAGAGAGCTGTGGATCATTGCATGGATTTATTACATATAAACGCAAAATAAATCAAAACTGAGCCAGTTTGCGGGCCTCTAAACACTTTAGTTCAATCAATTCAATTAGTTCTATCATTCTCTTCTGCTGCTGAATGCATCACTTTTCTATAGAGCAAAAACTAAAGGACTGAAAACAGACAGTTCTGAACAGTCTCTCTCATTCTCTCGAGGGGATTATATCATAGGAAGGGTTTAGCCTTCCAGTTTAGGGGTGGAGGGGCAGTCAAATCTCTGCAAATCTGATGTTTCAGCCGGAGGCCTCGATTTAATCTCAGAGCAGATGCAGAGAGCCACGCAGAATCCAGTGTGACCCTCTCTCCATCAGACCTGTGATGTTACACAGCTGTCAGCAGAGAAAATCTTACACTAGATCTGCTGACTGACAGGTGTCTGTATGTTTCAGAATAATTATTTGTATTATGTTTGTAAGTTATGCTTTATGTGTATATTTATCTATGCATTTTGTACAGTTACAGTCACAAGGAATGATGGGAAATGCAGTTTAAAGCACATCATGGTTTATTAACAGTGCAAAAATATACGTTCAACATTCAAAACTCCCTCTTTTATTAGCTTCTGTAATGATTCTTCCCTTGAGATGTCCAGACTGTCAATAAAAAAAAACCATGATGACATCATGGCGGATTTGTGTGTGCTGATGTCATAAATATGATCATTCATCAATAATCATTCCATCATGCAGGATGAGTTACAACAAAACAAAAGACAAGGCGATTCAGAGGCACTGCAAGATACTATATTCTGATAAATGGTTATGAAAACAAATATTGTAGAATAACAAGCGCTAATGAATCGTGTGACATGTACCAGAGACATGTATTATGAAAACAAATAAGGCTTGTTTTGCTTTCGTATCTTCTGTACACGCTTGCCTAGCATTACATTGATTCTCCTAAAACTCTGTAGAATTAAGAATCATAAAGGTCACGACAACACAGCCTTGTGTCGATTCACAAACAACATCCCTGAACAATACCATTAAAAATCAGTGACCTGAAAAATCATTTGAGTCCTCTATAGACTCCGCCTACCGTGCACCGCATGGAGGCAATTGATTGGCTGTAACCTGTGACAGCAACATGATGTACGAAAACAACAGAATCAATCATTAATCTACCTGGAGATAAATCAGGAAAAGCCCCTGTTAAAATGAATAAAGCTATATAACTTGCATTAATGTAAATAAATGTGTAATACTGATAGTTTTGATAAAAAGAAACATTTATTTTTTTGATTTTTATGATTTTTAGTTTTACAGATAGACATATGTACACACAATAGAAATGTATATATTTTATATAAATGTATATAAACATACCTAAAGTACCTAAAGCACATATAAATGTGTGTCTTTTTGCGTTTGGACTAGTACATGATTTCTGTGCTCTTACTGAACAGGTTGTTTAGAGGTCAGATGCTTCAGAGAGCCTTTAATCAGAGCTTTTAAACCTGCAGAAGAATGCAGGACCAGCTTACTCACCCTCTCTGGAAGAGATCCACATTGTGAAACTTGTGCAACTCCACCGAGAACTCCACAGTGCCCTGAACCTCTGACATCATCTATTCCATCACCTGTAAGAGAGAAAGACATTTAAACATGTCAACACTTACATTTTCCTGCATCTAAAACAGCTCGCGTTTCTCCCTCACGGCTGTGCTGCAGTCCGGTCGGCAGCTGCTGGGCTGGGCCATTGTGAAGGCCTGTGTTTACCGTGGTTACCTCTGTTAGCTCAATGAAATGAATGCAGTGATTAAGGGCCAGGCTTCAGTGGTGGGCACACGCGAGCCTGTGACTCAGTAAATGGTCGTCTCTAATTACTCAAGCAGTGAATCATCCTCCGCAATATTTGTTCTGAGCCCCGGCCCGGCTAACAATTTTGGGTTATTAGGACATTTCCCTAAAGTTTCCATTGAGTAACAAAAACATTAAAATGTTCTAGGAAAATTGTATTAATGGTACTGCTTGATTATTCAAACGTTTACGCTGCAATGTTTTCAAAACGTTCCACTGACAACTTAACAATAACATTTTTGTTATACATAATACATATATAACATTAAAAAACATTATAGTAATGTTTTTGATAACTCTGAGAGAATGTTTAAAAAACATTAGCCCGCATTTTGAGAATGTTCCCTTTTGGCTGGGTGAACTAAATGTGCAACAGCTCCAAGACAAATGACAGTAATGGTGTTCCGGACTGGATCCCAAATCCGTATTATGACACTATTCATTTATAAAACACTGCAGCTCCTGCCACTTTGGTTTGGCAGAACCTGTATGAGTCTGAAGAGCTAATCATACCTAATGTCTTCCTGCACAACAGCTTGTGTAGTCGCTGTGATATGATGGTTCTGGCAAGATCCCAGTTCTCGTGACATTCAGGATAAGTGGAATGGCTGGAATTTCATGTTTGCATTTTCAGACAGGCTTTATGGAGGACGACTTGGTTTGTCTTAGGCCAAAACACTCAAAACAAAAACATGTTTATTAGCATTCGCAAACTGATTCAAATTGTTTTTTTGTCTGTTTTAATATCATTGTTTTAATCCATGCCTAGTTGTAATTTTAACTAACAGTCAATTGCATAATACATGTTTTCTGTTTTTAAATATTTTTTGTGAAATCAAGGTAAATATGGTGGTAATTGAATGATCTTTTAAAATTTAGCAATATTATACACGTACTGTTATTAAATTTCATACATGCTGCTGTGGATTTTTCCTCTAACAGTTTAATCAAGATAAATCAAAGTATGTTTTCAGAAATATCCAGTATGTGTCTTATAACTGCAGTGACATATTGATCTGAACTTTCAGTTGGAATAACAATATAAAACTTCCTGGATGAAACTCCAGCATCCAGCAGAACGCTGCAGTCAGACAGAAGTGCACTCAAATTTTATAAGCAATGTGCAGTTCCCCAGCTAACAGGAACCTAACGTTTTCTAAAACTTCTCTCAAAGTTATCAAAATGTTCTTGCAGTAATGTAAAATTTGAGATATAAAATCAACGAGACATCTTTTAGGTCTCTGTAAAGTTCGTAAGGTGCGGCTAAAAGAGGAAAGAACTTTATTTTAGATCAAATTAGTACCTGTCTCACAGACTGGCACATTGTTGCTTTAGTGTTTATAAGCTGCTAGTCATTTTTGCTGCCTGACTTTCTGAGAAACACACCATGATATATTTAGCCCGTGTGATTTGTTGCAGCAACATTCCTTTAAACAGTCCATGTTTAAAATGACAAGCTACCATAATACTTCATATATCATTTCTGAAGTATGTGTTTTTTGCACAGAATGCACTTTTTCTGTATGCCTGGATGACCTATTCCATCTGTCCAAAATGTGCAGTATACAACAGAGCACACTGAAACATTGTTTGTTTGACAGGCAAGCATCTTATCATTGTATTCAAACCAAATAAAAATGATTGAACAAACGTTTTATGGTCCTGAGCCTTCCACATATAAGTGTGTGTGTGTATCGCCTACCCTGCCTTTAATTGACAACACTAAATTATTCAAAATTAATCTGCAGGAAAACATTTGCATCCTACTGTACTGTAGTGAGTTTGATTAATAACCTCTGTTGTCTTATTTACTGAGAAAACCTCAGAAACTAGAACACAATTACAATGTGTGTGTCCTTGTTTAGTTTTGCTGAAGCGCTGGCTGCAGCGCTGTGTGGCCATTTCCGTTTAATAAAGAGAGATGATAAAAATATTTCTAAAGCATGTCAGACATTGTGGAGGAAACGACGGGGATTCATTGATCGTGAGGAGAGTGCTTGTTTCTGTTAACACTAATGAAATATTGATAAAACAAGCGTTCTAACAAACATTACTAGCATCAAATAACACAGAAGGAATGAAGTCAAAAAATAAACCATAAAGAGCGGGAGACGTCCCAGCTAACAATTTTATGTTGCAAGACTGTTTCCATAATGCTTTCATTAAGTGTCAAAAATGTTAAAGATGTTTTTTGAATGTTCTAAGAATGTTTAAAACATCCAGTTCTTTAGACATTGTATTAACATTATTGCCTGAAACGTTATTCAAACATTTTTTAATTCTGTAATGTTTTTAAAACATTCCACTAACTACTTATATATCGTTTTAATATATATGATACGTAATGTCAAAAAAGTTACTGCAAAAACATTTTTTGATAACTTTAGCAGAACATTTAGAGAATGTTAGCCAGCATTGTGAGAATGTTAGCGGGGCTGAATGATGTAAAGTTAGATGGCTATTATTAGTCGTTCAAAGCCATGTCACAGTTTTCCTGTTAAAGGTTAACAGCTGAAGTAAAGCTGCAGTCTCGTTCTGACAGCAGATGTTGAGAAATGAAAAATATGGTTCCTTTGAAATGCTGCCCTTGTGTTAACCGACACAATGTTCCACCCCGTTGGCTTCACTGTCTGTTTAATATCTTAAAAGCCTCTCTGAGATGGGGCTGAGGAGCACTGACCTCTGCTACAGAAAACACAGGGCATTATGGGTACCAATAATGTGAGGCAATAATGCACCTGCAGAATGACATAGAACTGTACATAAGAATAGAACAGAACAGAATGATGGTATTTAAATTACATGATTTAAAAATGTGTTAATGTCTGTATTGCACTGTACACATTGTACCAAGGTGGATTGTGGGATTGATGCGGCACTATCAAGGTGGATTGTGGGATTGACGCGGCACTCTCGAGGTGGATTGTGGGATTGATGCGGCACTATCAAGGTGAATTGTGGGATTGACGCGGCACTCTCGAGGTGGATTGTGGGATTGACGTGGCACTCTCGAGGTGGATTGTGGGATTGACACAGCACTCTCGAGGTGGACTGTGGGACTGCCACGGCACTCTCAAAGTTGATTGAGACAATATCTTAACTTTTTTGATAAACTTTGAGAGAACAGAGAATGTTGGTTATGTTCTAGCTATGTTAGTATGTTCTCAGAATGTTCTCTGTTCACCGTAAAATCCTCACAAAATGTGCAAAAGTGATGAAATGTTAAACAGCACTGGCTGTGAGTTCATTTCCTGCAATATTCTTTATTTCTGCACACTTCTGAGTGTGTGTATGTGCAATCATAAATCCTCTGCTGACTAAAGACACTTGCTTGACTTGCGTGCTTAATCAATTCTGCAGCCAGTGGGTTTGCTTGAGTGATCTATGATTTCATTCTGGCAGGAGTCTGGGACTGTGTGTGTGTGTGTGTGTGTTGATATCTGAGTGTGTGTTTGTTAAAACTTTAATAATGGCCCTTTCCATTAAAAGCTCCTGAAAAAACCTTCGTTTTCCTTTTTTAACAAATGGACAGTTATACTCAGCTATTGGTCTATCTCTCAGTAAGGGTTAGCTAGTTTGGGTTTAACTGTTGGTTTTGAGACTGCTGAGTTTGCTTTGAAAACTGGCTGCTAGTATCAGCAGGCACAGAACAGTTTGTTTGATATTTTGAATGGCAGTGAATGAAGCTATTGAACTGTACTGTGAGAACTTCCAGTGAAATGAGTGACGTTTGTTTATCACAGCATGAATCATCTACAGCTGGCTTGAACTAGACTTGCGTATATAAAGACAAACTCAGGGAAGCCTGCACACTGTGTACAAATGATGTTCAAAAGCACATACTGAGATCAGGGCTCCAAACTTAACCCCCCTCTCTAACAGGAAGAAGAAAATAGACTTGGGGGTTGGCAAATATGTTTGCTTTGGTGATGATGCTCATAGAAAGATCAATTTGCCTTAAGAAACAAGATTGTAACTTTGGTAAATCAGTTGGTTAAAAACTGTTAGAATTGCTTCTGGCTTATTTGTCACTTTGGAAATGGAGAGACAAGTTGGACATTGTGTTTTGTATTATAAAACTGCACAGATGAAGTAGGTCACACATACATGTGCATACATACAAGTGCATACTGTGCAGAGATGGTGTAATGAAACGTTCTCTGATTGTTGGCTAATGTTCTCTAAAAGTTCTCAGAAATGTTTTTGCAGTACTGTTAGTAGAACGCTATATATCATCTATATCAAAAGCATTATTCTTAAGTAGTTAGTGGAATGTTTTAAAAGTGTTACAGAATTAAAAAATGTTTGAATAACGTTCTTGTAACCAAGCAGTAACAATAATACAATGTCCAAAAACTGAACTTTCCTCGTTCAAAATAGCATTAATGTTTTTGTCACATAATGGAAACATTAGGATTTCATTACATTCTTACAACCTAATATTGTTAGCTGGGCTGCAATCAGTGAACACAAAAAACTGAATATCTAAAGCCCAAAACAGAAACAGACATGCAGACAGAGGCTGTAGATTGTTTTGGGTCCCTGGCAGCAGCATAAGAGGCCTGCAGTAGGACGACAGCTGTCTTTAAAGATTTATATGGCGTGCATGACCCTGCAGAAA
>JAZGTH010000069.1:3420000-3665000 GCA_036877525.1 Chromobotia macracanthus
GCCAGATGTCTCATGTCGTCTAGCATGATGCATGCTTTACCGTTTCTTCTGTAAAGTCAAAGCATGTCTCTTTCTTTCATCCCTTTATAGCAGACAAAACTGCATTTGAAACTTGTGAAAGTGAATGAAGCTGGTGTTTAATTATATATCATGAAAGATGAAATGCAGATTTTGTCTGGGCCCTTCGGCAAAACCCTAAATCTACTTGTAAGAGATAAATTACATCACATTTGATGTAAGAGGAGCCGTTTTGGCTGACGCACATGTGAGCGAGTCTCTTCTGTTTTGATGTCATTAGCATTTCATTTCCCAGAATTCTCCTCTGATGAGAACAAGGCTGAAAGCCACAATCTGCATAATCAGAACGCTCGTGCAAAACAACATCAACTTACCAGCTAATTTTACAGCCACTTTATAATCTTATTTTTCTATCGGCCACTTACCTAAAGGCTATCTTTATCCTTGATGTTAAATCTACTCTATTTTTCTACTTACTGTATAAGCCAATAAGAGGCCTGACTTTATATCTAATATAAAAATGCAAATGCTTTGTAGGTTTATTACGTACTATGGTGCATCTCAGATACTGTATCTCAATATCCTTTACGGTAGATTTGTGGTCACAACATTCTCTACAAATGTTTATATTCTGGTTGATTTTTTGTGCTTTTAAAGTGTTACCAGTTTGTATATTATAATATCAGTTAATAATCTCAGTTCTAATCTTATTTTACCATTCTACTTTACAGGTTTGCTCCCACAATCAGCACAGAAAACGGATAAATGAGCTGAAGTAAACATACAATGAAAACTACCCTTCATGGTTTCTGGAAGATACAATGGTGATCTCACTAACTTCTGTGATTTTTCATCAGCTTCTCTACAGCCATGTGTAACCTTAGAGTCTAAATTCTAAGCCCATATTTCTTTAGGCTTAACAATTAAAAGATGGATTTGTTAATAATGCTCATCAGCCATGTGGGATGTTAAATCTGGTTAACTAAATCATAAACGTACATTCTTACTTTGTGAATTATATGGCTCCCTGCAGTAGAGAGACCCTATTAGCAGAATAACTGCTGCTCAACATGTGTTACTAGCTCCTGTGCAAAAATGAAAAAGGTGCGTGTAATGCCTTAGGCTCAACATCTCTCCTAAACATCAGTCGTAAAAACCATGGCCCCACCCCTCAGAGCTCTCCAAGCCAATAGGGTGCCAGGAACAAAGCCAGGTCGCCCTCGCAAAAAACCTTTAATGTGTCCCAAAAGTCTGGCATCTTCAGCACAGGTTGTCTTCAGTCAGAGAGGTCCAAGGGCATCGCTGAAGACAGACTGGAGGGTGAGGACACATCTCTGGGCCAGAGGACCAAACATCTCCATCCATTCAGATTCTCACATCCCTTTTGAGGGACAGAAACATGGCTCCTCACCTCAGCAGGTAAGAGCCACAACAGACCACCTTTAAATCTCGGAAAGCATAGAACAGGAATTTTTCTTAACGTTTATCCTTTTTTAAAACCAATTTTGCAATATTTTCTATACCCAGGTAACATTCTCAGAACATATTTTCTCTCAAATTCTCTCAATTTTCTCTCTATAAAAAAAGTTCTCTCAAAGTTATCAAAACAGTCTTGCAGTAACGTTAGTAGAATGTTTTCTTAACGCTATACATTATATGTCAAAAATATTATTATTTTGCAGTTAATGGAGCAATTTAAAAACGTTACAGAACCTAAAAAAATGTTTAAATAAAGTTTTAATAACCAAGCAATAATGTTAAAACAACGTCAAAAGAACTGGGTGTTTGGAACGTTAATAAATAACATTTTAAACATTTTTGTTTCTTAATGGAAACGTTACGGCAACATTCTTACAACCCAAAATTGTTAGCTGGGTAATGAGTTGATTGTACCCTTCACTGGTGACACTCTTTAGTTCTGAGGCTGCAGAACAGAACTGCTCCACACTGTTTTCCTCACCTTCTGCTGTCTAACTTCCCTCTCATAAGCTAATTCCATCCTTTATTTAGTGTCTAAGTGTTTAAGTTTGTATTTAGAACATAAACTGAGTCTCATCAGCATTTTGTGTTGTTCTGTTGTTGTTTTGTTTACTCATAAGTCTTTCATTAATAGACTCTTGCAGTTAAAGATTAAGATCAGCCCAATATAACCGAGCAGAAATGTGTGCATTTATACATTTTATACATTTTAAAACGACCATTTACTATGATGCCAGGTGAACTGTAGCCAGGTGAAGATTTCTTACCATGGTAGCTTGTTCCAAAAAACTGGGTACTTTAAGTAGGGTTTTTTCCTGCTCTTTAAAATCAGCTGTGAAAGTCTTTGTGAAGCCGTTTACTGGAGTTATTATAACCAGAGTTTTGAGAAAGCACCTGTATAATTATAGTTTACATGAAGAATTGTAAAGGAATTTCCCTCAACGTTGGGATGAAAGACAGAAGTGGCTTTCCACAGGAAAACAGCAGTTGCTTAGCAAAAGATTGTTTTGACATAAATATGATGATATTCTAGTGTGAGACTCCACAGCCATAAAACTGGGATATATTTTATAGGCTGGACATTTGTAATATGTGTCTCTCTGAGTCAAGACATCACATTATATAAACGAGTATGAAATTTGTTTCCCCTCATTTTATTGATGTTTTCAGTTGGCTG
This sequence comes from Chromobotia macracanthus, assembly GCA_036877525.1. Lineage (NCBI taxonomy): Eukaryota > Metazoa > Chordata > Actinopteri > Cypriniformes > Botiidae > Chromobotia > Chromobotia macracanthus. The sequence goes on from JAZGTH010000069.1 coordinate 3,422,675, forward strand.
GTCTTATATGCAGCTCAGATCTCCTCCGTTATGATTAATCAGCAGCTTGTGATTTCTGTACTGATTCGCTACACAACTGAAGCTTGCACTCGCAACTCTGTAAGTGGGCGGAGATTTTCCCTCCGCATGGATTATGAGTCATTAGGAGGAAATCCAAGATTTACATAACCCCGCCTCCTAATCTGAGAGCGAGAGAAAATGTCTCTTTACAATAATGTCATGACACATCAATGTGACAGATACACACACACACACACTCATATAAACTGGCATTTTAATAGAAATTTTAGCTCCATTTGCATATTTTGGAGCCGTTCTGGTAAGTGTAATCTATACCAGTGGTTTATTTTGGTACTGTTTCAGTCACAATGAGATATCCTATGTAAAATCTGGATGGTTAAGTAAAATCAACTGAGAGCCACTGATCTGCCATGCTCACATTCAAAACTCCGTCTGCCAGTGAATAATACAAGCTGTTATTTTTTACATAATAGAACAACTGCTTTCTAAGCAAAGCCATTTGTTAACAGGAGTGCGATTAAACTTTGAGATAAAGGCAAGGGAGGAAGACAACAGCGATGTGCAGTATGTGAGGACACGCATGGGAATGAATCCAAATGCATATACAAACATTAAGATGTGGTTGTGAGAATGTTTTCCTAACGTTTCCATTTGTAATAGAAACGTTAAAACATTTTTTAAGTTCTAGGAATGTTTAAAATGTCCAGTTCTTTGTTGATGTTGTTTTAACTGTTTGTAGAAAGCTATTCAAATTCTGTAACGTTTTTAAAATCTTCCACAAACAACTTAAGAGTGACATTTTTGAAAGATGATATATAACTTCTATATAAATTATATATAGAACTATATACAGCTATATAACTATATAAAGTTCTACTAACATTGCTGCAAGTTTCTGATTACTTTGAGTGAACTTTTAGAGAACATTAGCCAACGTTCTGAGAATGTCCAAGAACGTCCAAAAACCATCCACGTAAAGAGGACAGGACGATGATTTCCCATCACTCCGTTTTAATGATACATCCACTTTTATTCCTAAAATATAGATGGGAACTGAACTTTAGACTAAATGACTGATGGATGGAAGATTGGATGGATGAATGGTTTAGTATGGGTTGACAGGGTGAGAGGTGTGTGTAGTCCTGTGTATTCAGTGCTAATTGTGTGTCAGTTCACCAACAGAATGACACATTCGTCATTTCTGTAGCACAAATCTTCCTGTGGCTCCCTGGCCAATTTAAAACAACACACACTCTCACTCACACTGTGACGCTGGAGCGCATAGGTGGCTTGTAGGCTAATCAAATTAATGTCTCTCTCCCTCTCTCTCTCTCTGTGTGTCAGGAGTCAGGTGTGGCTACAGTTGTCATTTGAAGGATGTTTACAGCGCATGATTCTCTTCATGCTACTGTGTGCGCCAGCATCTGCTCGTAAGTATCTTTACAGGAACATGTTGAAATATCTCCATGTGTGTGTTCATCCGTTCATCCACAAATAAAACACAAACAATAAACCCAGCACCTTTAATATACAGCTGAATCTTGAGATCCACCTGATCAGGGTTTGAGCTAAACTCTGCAGGACAGTGAACCTAAGGACCAAATTTGAGAAACACCAGTCTAGACAAAACTATGTTTGCAAGTGCATGACTTAGCCAGCTTTGGCTGAGTATGGAGACGATGATCCTCACAAGCCCAGCCTTTTTATAAAGTAGGAAAGTCACGTAAATAATAATGTTAGCCTGACCAACTAGAGTTGATTTTAACCAGCAGCGATTTTAAGATCTGTTATGTGAGCAGTTGTGGGTGTTTGTTGGGGTTTGATAACAGTGTGTGGTCCTGCTCAAACCTTCCACAATTACCTATCGTGGTAACGTAAGCATTTTTGCAGACATGTAAAAACAGACGTGTTTCTGCAGGACTGCATGCATTTGCATTCACCAACACTGCGGCTTTAGTCTCGGCTTAGTCCCTCAGTCCCTTGTGCTAATGGGCGGTTTTAAAATGACACTGGAGGATATGAGGGTTTAAAATTCTCTCACAAGGCTCCATCCCCTGGGCAAACAGCACTGTAAAAACACAGGGAAATGCCTTTTTTACCGTGGCACCTCTCTCCTGAGTGTTTACTACAGGCTTTCAAACAGTTCCAGATGTCTGTTCACACTGTACAGTGCAAAGCGCTGCGTCAGCCCCCTTCATCTCTCCCCTCAGGCTGTAATTTCATGATTCTCTGCTCTCTTATTCTGAATGCTGCAGTTTGAGTCTCTTTTAACTCACAAAATGTGCTGTAGTACAGAATGTGCTGCAGCATATTACATGCAAGAGTAATATATATCGCAGCACTGTATGATTATCATATATTGTAAGGTATTTCAAGGAAACAGCTTTTACTGTGTCATGATAGCTTTAGTTTTTGATATGATTTTTGTACCTTTACACTTTACATAGCTATTTAAAATACGGTGTAGCTATCTGAAGTGTATATAAAGTTAACCTCTATAAATGTTACACATTTGCTGACAAACCATTTTATATTAATGCAAATTAGAATTGTCTTGTTGTAGATATGGATAGTTTAACAACTGGAATGGAAAACTGAACATTCATAAACATAATCTTTAAAAGTTTTTTTAAATTGGTAATTCAGATTGATATTATCAAATGATATTGAAGCACAATGTTAAAACACTATATTAAGTGAATGTTCATGTTATTTTTGAGAGCAACAGTATGTCAGTTACTGTGAGTACTATGTGCAAGAGAGAAAGGGGTTCTTATAATGACTGAATGCCACGCTTGATTTCCCATCGTCTGCTTACATTAAATGATTACAATTAACACAGATGACCAAATCATGAAAGCTGTCCTGCACGCGCACACATACACACACGCTCATTGGGTTTCCATGTTTTATGGGGATATTCCGTAGACATAATGTTTTTTATACTGTATAAACTGTATATTTTATCCCCCATACTAACCCCTAAACCTAACCTTCACAGAAAACTTTCTGCATTTTTAGATTTTCAAAAAAGATCATTCTGTATGATTTATAAGCTTGTTTCCTCATGGGGACCTAAAAATTGTCCCCACAAGGTCAAAATTTACAGGTATTACTATACCAATAAATTATACATTTGGTTCCCATACCGCAGCGAATACAAGGACCACGCACACGCACCCACATGCTTCAGTCCATAATTCTTGAAATTGTGCTGTGGCTGTAATTATGACAGATTCATCAGCTGCAGTGCTCAGCTGAGCGTGTCTGATCTGCTGATGATGTTAGATGATGATTATGAGGCTTTTGGTGCAAAAACATTTTGTGGAATGAATCTCACATATGTGGGTCATATTAAAGAGGACAACATATAGTTTGATTAAAGAAAATGACGTCCGCTTCATGGTCATTAGGATCTGTGGCATTGTGACTTTATTTTCATGACATTTCCAAGCATCACAAACCGTTATGATTTTTAACTTTTGCGTTTGATTCACTAATGTTTTGTCTGAGATTCACTGTCTACATCAAAAGACATCATCATAATTAACAAACACATCACATTTTTTGCCTATTATTACATTTTTAGATGAAATATGACCCAGGCAAGTTTATATAATAATAAAGTTTTTTGTTTAGAAAGATAATAGATAATTGTTTAAATTCTTTTTTGAATAGCTGTTTTTAAGATGTTTAAGTATGGTACAATTTATCCACTGTGATGTTTTTTAGTGATGAGAAATGTGTGTTTTACTCAGTCATCTCTGGTGATGTTACTGCAGACTGACCTAAAGCCACCTAAAGCTGTGCACTCATGTGTCATGTCCATTTTTCAGAGCTGGATTTGAACAGGTTAGATGGCGACACTGTCTGCCCAACCTTGAAGAATGGACAAGATGACCTTCCAGGTAAAGTCAAGCCTCTGACAGAATGTTGGTCTGCGTGTTACATATAAAATGTAATATATATATATATATATATATATATATGATGCATAACAAACATTTAAAGCTCTCTTGGTCATCAGCAGAACATTTTAATGAGTGTTAGTATGACTATTTCATCACTGTCCTTTCATATGTGCTTTCTTCCACGTGATCATAAATAAATACACAAGGTTATTTGGACATAAGCAATACATAGCATTTAATTGTACAGCTCTGGAACAAAGCTGTTTTTATTGAGTAAATATGCTGAAGCCACTAGTTGCTGTTTTAAAAGGTTTTGGGGTCTCAAATGAAGCAAATAAAACTTTGGTCTCCGGCTGCAGTGGAAACAGTTTGTGCTCAGCAAGATCTTAATTGGCTGTGCCTATTCTGCTTTTAACTAATAATGCAGAGGGTGCAGCCTCAAATCACAAACATGTGCTGCTTTGCGCAGGCTGGAAACAGGGAGTAAGCAAGTCTCAGAGGCTTGACTGGAATGCACCAATTTACAATCTAGATTCACGTTATGTTATATAAACGTTAAACGGACAACATATTAACGTTGCATTGCATTCACATAAAATAGTTTGTAATATCTGTGTTTTTATGTCGATTTCTTAACAGTCCTAATGCAATGGTAATGGATGTTTTATTTAATTGGATAAATAATTTCCCATTCATTCCCATTTACTGAAATGCCAATTTTTGTATTAGTACTGTATTTAGAAAAACAGCGCCCAAAATCTGATCTTTTGGCTACAAAACAGCTACAAAACATCCAGATTTTACAAACCACATCTGTTGTAGGTTTGAATGTTATGACAATAATAGTGTGTGTTGTGTGTTTCAGGATTCGATCTGATCACTCAGTTTCAGTTAGATGTAATTCCAATGAGAGGTGTCAGAAAGGTTGAGGGTTCGACTCCCCTCCAGGTGGCGTACAGACTCGATCGAGAGGCCAACTTCCAGATTCCCACCCGGTAATGATAAACCTGATCACTCATGAAACTGCATACCCATCTTACAAATGTAGTTTGCAAGAATGTTTACCTAACTTTTCTGTTAAGTAATAAAAATGTTAAAAATGTTATCTGGAAAGTTCGAGGAAGGTTCAAAAGGTCCAGTTTTTTTTAGACATGGTATTAACGTTACTTTTTGGTTATAAGACATACAAACTGTGAAACTTTATGTGTGTTTACATAGCACAACTTCACATTTACAGAAGTTAATTCAAATCCATATATGGATCAGTGTAAAAACACTTGCAGAGCAAAAAATGTGACATATGCACACACACTGTACAGAAACACACACAACCTCACTGACATAAGCAATCCTGTTTCAGGTGGTACATTATTACTGGTGACAGACAGCTGTTATCAGCCTCTGAACAGCTTTTAATAATGCAAAACCAACTTGTCTGAACTTATAGAGCAGAACACGGCATACTTCAGCACACTACAGGCCCAATCAGCTTCTCTAACATCTGCAAATGTTTTTTATGTCTCATCCCTGTTGTAAAATTGTTGTAGTTTCTAGAGCAAAGAGAAGTTGAGATTAAAAATGAAAAGACAGTCAGTTGTTGAAAGAGATTATTTCACAGAGTGGTCGTTTTTGATTTTATTAGCCAACAGGAGACTCCATAGTTATGGCTTTTGATCCATTTACAAGCTGGTTAAAGGGTGCTGTAGCTTCTTTTGGAGGATCTCCTGCAGAGTGCCTCATAAAGCACCACACGGGGTCAGACACAGAGGGTCCGTGTACGGCTGGATAGGGTAATTGATTCTCAGATGGTGTGTTATTTGTGGCTGCCGGCCAGCGTCTGATTCGTTAACACTGTAATGAAAGCCAGGTCCATCTCTTTGAAACAACTCGCATGCAGGAGAAAAGCTTTGAAGATGAAGGTTCATTTGGAGCTGATTCATTTGTTATTCATGAATCTATCTCAGAGCAAGAGTGTAGGGCTGTTTTCTTGATGAGCAGCTTATAATGGGGATGAAATGACTATTCTTAGTTGCCGACAGACTGGTTACTTTTATACTTCGTTGGGATTAGCTTGTGCCTCAAGCGTCAGAGACCTGGGTTCTATTCCCACCTAGGGGCAGTTGTGGCCTATAACTTGTTGAGTTGGGCTTGTAATCAGATGGTTGCTGGTTCAATTCCAGCACTGCTAAGTCCAGAAACTTATGTGCCCTTGGGCAAGGCCCCTAGGGCACATCAGCACCCTAGTGTGCTGGCCACTTTTGGGTGTGTGTGTGTTCACGACTTGCAGTGTGTGTGTTCACGACTTGCAGTGTGTGTGTTCACGACTTGCAGTGTGTGTGTTCACGACTTGCAGTGTGTGTGTTCACGACTTGCAGTGTGTGTGTTCACGACTTGCAGTGTGTGTGTTCACGACTTGCAGTGTGTTCACTTCTCAACAGTGATGGGTTAAATGCAGAAGTGCATTTTGCACATAAATGTACATTTTGGATATGGGTTACCATATCTGACAAATATGTCACTTTCACCTTTCATTACGAATTTCCAGACCTTTTTGTTTACAATAACATGTTTATCAATGAGATATTTACAGGTAAAAATGTAAGTGTCAAGTTAAATCTTGAGTCATTGATTTCAACATTTGCACTTGATCACTTTTTGTCATTTATGTTTTAAAAAAGATGGAGATGTATAAAATGTAATGTATGTATGTTTAATATACATCTGCATTCCGTTCCCACCAGGCTGAACTTTCCGAGGGGCTTTCCAGATGAGTATTCCCTCATGACAACCTTCCGCATGTTAAAAAACACAGTGAACAAGGTGTGGAACATCTGGCAGGTGGTGGATGAAGATGGCTTCAAGCAGGCAGGTATGCGTCTAAACGGAGACCAGCAGGCCCTGGAGTTCTTCCTCACCACCATGGAAGGAGACCTCCAGACGGTCACGTTTCCAGGCCTTTCCGTTCTCTTCAACACCAAGTGGCACAAGGTGATGATTGGTGTGGAGAAAGAACTGGTGACACTGTACGTCGACTGTCAGCCGGTGGACAAGAAACCCATCAAGAGGAAAGGTTACGTCAACACGGAGGGAGACACTCTGATTGGAAGGCTGGATTCTGATCCCAACACCTCTGTAGTGGTGAACATAAGTGATTTTACTATGATATATTGAAAAAAACTAATATTTCTCGCTTGCCCTTTCTCAGTAAATATTGACATACAGGTATATGCATAATTGTGATTGGGTATATTAATTATTTGGCCTTTTGTATTAACGTTACTTGGCTTTAAGAACGTTACCCAAGCATTTTTTAAAATTCTGTAATGTTTTTAAAAGTTTCTTAGTCACTAACAACTTAAGAATAATGTTTTTACATTATATGATACATAATGTTAATAAAGCATTCTACTAACGTTACTGCAAGAATGTTTTTGATGAACTTTGAGAGAACTTGTAGAGAACGTTAGCCAATGTTCTGAGAGCGTTCCCTGTTAGCTGGGTAGCTCTAATATCATCTTTCACACACATTGTATACACTTATAGATTTGTAAGGCTGAAATTGGACCGCTGTGAAGCTTGTTTGGACCCCTGTCAAGAGTCTTTGTCCATCTGTTGCATTGATTTCCTCTGGACTGTGTCTATAGGACATCCGGCTGCATCTGATGAATGCTACCGTCACCCAGTACCTGTCAATGACCTCCATCCGCCTGTTACAGGCTGTACCTGTGATAAATGTGACTCTGAGTTTGTCACGCGGCCCAAAGAGTGTTATCATCAGTCAGTCAAACTGCCAGATTGGAAAACCTCAGCACTTTGTCACTTCCTGTCAAAGCAATGGACATAAACACATCTGATAGTTCTGCCAATCCCACTGCACAGAAACTGAATCACGTACACAAAATCCTACAACTAAACAGCCACGTAGTCGAGGGAATCGTGAGGTGCACTTTATTATTTAAACAAAGATCATATACACTACTGTCCAAAAGTCGTACTCACATTAGATGCTACTTTAAAAAATGAGATGTTTTTAAATGTTTATCGCTGACTCAAACTGTTGTATTCCAGCTAACAGGGAATGTTCTCAGAACATTGGCTAACATTCTCCAAAAGTTCTTTCAAAGTAATCAAAAAGTTTTTAATGTTGTATATCATATACATTAAAAATTGCATGCAATAATGCAATAAACTGTTGTGTGTTTTTCAGTTTGAGTTACAATGGATGCTCATTCACTGCGACCCGAAGAGAGCTCAGAGAGAAAGCTGCACTGAGCTTCCTGTGGCTGAGGTAACCACGCCCTCATCACTACTGTGCTTACATCACAACTGTACAAGAATCCCACCAATCACAGACTCAGGGCTGAGGCTAAAAAAATTTTTAATGTTGCTTTTAAAGTTCTTACAGTAACTTTTAAACCGCGTACAACATAGATGTATTGAAAAGCTCGTCTTATTCCTCAGTTCCTTAAACAAAAATAAAACTTGTTTACACTAGTACTCTCACAGAGCAAGTCTAGAGGGGAGTTCACAGGAACTAGAACTAGTTCTTTAAGAATTATTTGTTTCTTGTACAAAATCTAGAATTAAAGAACAGAATTAAAGGCAGGGTACGCAATTTTTTTCCAGAAACTGTTTTTGTTATGCTGGTTGAAAGTCTCTTCACATCCTGATGGCAACCGCTAAGAAGTTACTACTAAAAAGTACTAAAAAGTGGTCTACATTTATTTATATAAATGTATATCTTCTATGGAAGGCGCAGGACCATAAAATGTTCGTCCAATACTTGCATTCGGTCCGAAAGTATTTGCATACCTCTGGGCGTGGCTTTGGAGAGCGCTCTGAAGGGAGGGTGGGATCTTATGCTTTCAAAACTAGCTAGCCTCTCTGAAATTGCTTACAATTAATGTGTGACAGTTTAATTGACAATTTATCCCCATCGCACTGGAATGTACTGCAAACATTCACGTTAGCAGTAGCGCTACGCTAGCCGCCTCAGAGGGTCTCACAAGCTTTAGCAACCATTTACTGACTGAGCAGCTTAACGACTGATGTTTTAGCGTCTGGATTTATGCTTTTGCTTGTGTTGGGATGAGTTGGCCGGCCGGGCGCTGGCACAGACCGCATGTTGTGGCGCCCCCTACAGGTGTGCTTTCTAAATCTTTTTGGTGAAGGGATTTCATTATTACTAACTCTACAATAATCTTTATTCTCTTTCTCTCTTGCTTCTTCAGATGTATGCCAATGCTGAGGTATTTTATTTTTGAATTTATTATTTGTCTTTGATTTCCTTTTTTAATCGATTAATGATTGTTATTTTTAAGCTAATAATCTACTACAATGCTTTGTTGCTGAACGGCCTCACGGCAACCTGCTGTACTTACTGCAATCAACAAAACCTAAATGAGAACGAACCAAATAGTGATAATGAAACATCCTGTATATTGTATATATTTGTAAATATTCATTGCATATTGTGTGTGTATATATTTGTATATATGTTGTATATATTTGACATGCTATAAATTATTAACAGTGTAAGATAAATTATTTTAATAATTGTTTTTGTTTAATGTTAAGCTAAGTTTTTCTGAGTCTTTCTAACTTATCCATCCTTTTGGTTAAGAAGAATTTATTCATATTTATTCTCTGTTTTTTGTCACTGAACAGACATTTGTGGCTCTTAAAGCTTAAGATAATTAGAAGAAGCAGGCGAGCCAATGATTAGTTTTTAGTCTTTATTGTGTTAAAATAATTATTTTGGGTCTCTGGGAGAGAGAGAGAGTGAGAGAGATTATTTATACCTTTTCCCTTCACTGACTTAATGAAACTAAATTATATTTTGCTAAAGCTAAAAATCAAATGAATTCCAAAGCATTTCTAAAGCAATTCTAATACTACAAGTTTACCGTTACTTATTGTGTCTCCTCTGTTACTATTTCAAGCCGGACCCCAAGCCAGTCCCTGGGCCCCCTGGTCCTGAGGGCCCTACAGGGCCTCGTGGACCAGCAGGAGAAGATGGTCGAGATGGTAGAGATGTAAGTCTTTAGTTCAATATGAACTTCATTAACTACCTGATATGATTTTATGACAAATTAACAAGGTTTCAGTAATTTGGGAAGTGGATATCAGGATATCATGTTATTACTAAGAGATGTCATTACCCAGAGCAGTGCTTTTTAACTAGCGGTCCTCAAGATGACTTAAAATTATTTAAAATAATACAAATCAAGCATTAAAATAAGCCATTCATTTTTCATTTGGTATTCTTTCTAGTTCTGCCAAACTTTAGAATATTTTAAAGGGTAGAAATAGTGAGGGGGTGGATAATCAGATATTCAGATATTGTTGTGGACATTGGGTGTGTAAAGTAAAAAGTAGATCTACGCTGTTAGGGTGAATCAGAACTGTGAGTCAAGGCCCTGTTGCATTTAACCGTAGCACAACGTCCAAATCAGGTCACCAAAATTCAGAATGTACTTTGCCTTCGTATTTGAATTAATGCTCTTGTGCATTGTCATCTTCAGCGACTGAAACACATATGCTAATCTCCATCAGAGCTGTACCTCATTACCTCAATCCTCAACACAGGCTAATGAGGTAGAACCAACTGTGTCTTTGGTGTCCAGGCTGCTCATTACAGATTCATACTGTTGTTCAGGGAGGCACAGACTGCTCATTAGAGATGTTCTTATGTCATCACCTCTGTCCTGTCTCGCTAACTTACACTTATTGCTTTTAACACACTGTCTGTTTTCTCATTGTTTGTTTTGTTCTCCAGGGTGTTCCAGGCACTCCAGGCATCCCTGGAGCAGCTGTAAGTATGAGGAACATCTCAGTTTTGAGGAGGCCACATTTTAAAGCTCAGTATGCATTTACATTTTAGCATAATGTTGTTCATTGCCAGACATGATGCAATGGCCAAAAACGTCCACATACCCAGTTAACAATTTTGGGTTGTAAGAACGTTTCCGTGATATTTATATTAAGTAACAAACATGTTAAAAAGGTTATTTTGAAAATTATAGGAATGTTCAAACTGTCCAGTTTTTTAGATGTTGTTTGAGTATTGTTGATTATTGTTTGATTGCACAAACGTTATTCAAACATTTTTAATTCTGTAACTTTAAAATGTTACACTAACTACTTAAGAATAACATTTTTGATACATATGATATGTGATGTTAAGGAAACGTTCTACTAGCATCACTGCAAGAACATTTCTTGATAACTTTGAGGGAAGCTTTAAAGAACGTTCTGAGAATGTTCCCTGTTAGCCGGGTATATAATAAACCACAGATAGAATTTAAATAAAATACTATATAAAATAGATAATAAAATACCACAGATGGAATTTAAGAGTGTGTCCCATGAGAACAGGTGCTTATGCATGTCTGTGTTAACATTGTAAGTAGTTTAATATTAATTTTTACAAAGATTAAACCATGCATGATTCATAATAAACAATGCACTGTAGAAGCCGCTGTAATATATTTATTTAGACAGGTTTAAACACAAACTTTGAGCTCCTTCAGTAAGTTTGAATGTTTTATTCTGTCTGTTTATCAGGCAGTGCATTTGTCTGTCAGTATCTGTTAAAGGACAGTGTGGTTTACCAGTCCCCTCATCTGCTCTGTCAAACTCCTCTCACATCTGATGTTCAGATGTTGGTCCTGGTGAGAGCAGCAGAGAGAGTCCAGCATCCCTAATGAAGTTAGCATAGAGCCACCGTGCTCCACCGTATCTTAGCAACAGCAGGATGTGATGCTGAACGGTGATAAAGCTGGTTTTGTCTTTGTGTGTGTGTTACAGGGCAGTAAAGGAGAGAAGGGTGAGATTGGGCTACCAGGACAAAGAGGACTTCCAGGGTTGCCAGGACCAGTGGTTAGTATTGGGATGTAATATTGGGCCTTTCTGTATATGATGTACATGGTGTATGTGTAATATATATATATATATATATATATATATATATATATATATATATATATATATATATATATATATATATATGGGTGTGTGTGTGTCATGTTTGTTTATTGGTGTGATCATGATGCTAAATCAGTCAGTATCACATTAATTGATTGTCTGTGTGTATGTGTAGGGACCTATGGGCCCCATGGGGCCACGAGGACCAGTGGGAGAAAGAGTAAGTGGCCTTATAACCCCTTCCCATTCATTTCCTGTTTGAATATATATTCTGACCAGGTTTAGTCCAGTAGTTTGGATTCTGAGGTAATTCCTTTGTGTTCATGAGTTGGTTTACACAAAAATGAATGTTCTGTCATCATTTACTCACTGTCATGTTTGAAACAACATAATGATGAAAGAACATTTTTGTGTGAATTATCACTTTAACATGTTTTTTATGATTTGTAGGGTCTTCCTGGTTTTCCTGGACAGCCTGGACCTCCAGTGAGTTTAGTCTTGTGGTCCTTCAGGAATAATTTTTTCAGTGCTTAGTGTTAAACAGTAACTCATTGTTTTTCTTTAAAGTTTCCTTAAAATGTTTTCAACTATTGCTTTAATTTTGCTGTATTTTTCTGATGTGTTTGTATCTGCTTTTCTAGGGAAAAGAAACTGTTGGACCTCCAGTGTGTATTCAAACACTGAATTGGTGGTAATATATCGTACATTTAATTTTGTATGTACAAATTTTAACCTTGTTTTGTGTCCTTACAGGGACCCCCAGGAAAGCCCGGCACTCCAGGAGACGAGGGAAACATCGGACCAGAGGTCAGAATACCTGTCCGAATGCCCCTCTATGCACAGCTAAAGTATTTCTTCACTTTTGTTGAACATTATGATTTTTGGATTCCACAGGGTCCCCCTGGACCAAGAGGAGGTCTTGGCCTCCCAGGACCTCCAGGCCCACCAGGACCTCCAGGACCAGCAGTAAGACCTGCAGTGACATATCGCTTAACTTTCATTTTCCATCAGTAACACTTGACCTAAAGTTTATTATTTTACATATTGCAAATGTATACTCACCACAGAAACTTAAACTCATAAGACACAACGAATAGTAAGTGGCTTATTTTAGCCCCTGCAAACAAGCGTCAATATTTTTCATAATTGTTTTCTAAAAGAAGAGAGTACAGTTTAAAATGTGTTTCTGCTTAGTTCGCCTTTTAGAAGCATACTTACAGATTTCAGAGTCTTTAAGCTGGCAAATCTAAACACAAAACTAACCACAAAACTATTTTTTGATTTTTCATAATTGTTTTCTAAAAGAAGAGAGTACAGTTTAAAATGTGTTTCTGCTTAGTTCGCCTTTTAGAAGCATACTTACAGATTTCAGAGTCTTTAAATGACACGGATGTCATCTGCTGTTCGTAGGGGCAACCAGGTGCTGGAAACCCAGAGGGAAGTGGGGAAACTGTGAGTGCTTGTTAGAATTGAATAATATTCATGTTTCAATAGAAACACAGAACCTGCATGTGAGCTTTCAAGAAATGCGTTCTAAAAACAGCATTCCCTTGAGATCGTAGGATAACCTCCTACAATGAACCTGCAACCAATATAGAAATAGCAGGGGAAATATTTTAAAGCTGCAATCTGTAATGTTTTTGGTTTAAAAAAGAACAAACAACAGTTATTGAGCAAGTACATGACAGTTCAGTGTTTAAAATAGTTTCTTTACCTTACCCCAGTTTACAACTGTAAGCTTGTAATAATGATTTATAATTTGAGCTGTCAGATTCGATGTCCCGGGAAATGTCAGTTTGGCTTTATTTGACTTCAGCAGGTAATGAAAATTATATAAAGTTACCTGCAGTTTTATGTTTCGAACCGACATAGCGACCGAGAAGTGAAAGTTATGGATTGCAGCTTCAAGCTAACTGCACCTTTTCTTTAAGTCACGATTAGCCACAAGTGAATTAAAGTTAGCAGTGTCCGTTGTACTCTCTGGTCTTGAGTTCTGAGGTTTATTTGAGGCTTCTGCATGTGTCTGGTGAGCTTCAGGCTGCTCAGTGTTTTCTATTCATGTTTGTCTTAATGGTTAATGATGAATAGACTTGACGCATTTGTGTGTGTTTATGTTTGGCAGCAGTGCCAGACGGCATGTCCCGCCGGACCCCAGGGGCTGCCAGGTTTGCCAGGGATAAAGGTGAGCAGTGGACATACACTGTCAAGAGATCTCACAATCTCTCTCACAATCTCTGCTGTTGTCTAGAATCTTGCTGCGAATCAGGTGACGTATTGTTGTTTTTATCTTAATGTAACACCTCGATTAACTTAGTGTTTCATTGAAATGTGTTTCATTATTAAACAGAAACTACATGTGCAAAAACTATACATTCGTTTCCTCACTGAGGTAAGGACATATCTAATGAATGAGTATATTATTAAATTGAATCTTTCTTCCAGGGACATCGAGGCCTGCCAGGTGTAGACGGTGCGGCAGGTAGCCAAGGTGAAAAGGTGTGGGCACAAACATAAAAACGTTATTAAAAATAATAAAAGCACAGAAACCGAAATGCATCAACTCTCATTATTTTTTTCACCTTTATTAACAGGGAGAGCGAGGAGCCGCTGGAGAGTCAGGTCCTGCTGGACGCCCAGGAGAAGATGTACGAAAACTGTTTGTTGATTCATTGGTTTACTGTCAAGTTCACAGTACTGTCTTCCACATTTTATTCTGTACTTTATAGGGTCAACGAGGGCCAATCGGATTTCCTGGAGCTCCTGGCGATAAAGGAGATCGGGTAAGATGCACAGCATCTGCAGCAGACGAGGAAGAAAATAGAGGAACGCTTACAAAGCAGGATCCTTCAGTGCAGATCAATACATGAAATAATAATTAAATTTGTTTAAAGCTCAATACAGCCAGTCTAATCATGTCTGCAGTGATCCAACAGGAGAAAACTGAGAAAAACATAATTTACTCAGTCTAAACCTGTGTGACGTCCTTTCTTCCGAGGAACACAAAGAACATATTTTGAAGTATGTTGCTAACCACACGAAAGTGGCACCCATTGACTTCCATTGTATGGACACAAAATAGGTTTTTTGTGTCACAAGACGTTTCTCAAAATATCTTCCCAGAAGATAAATGTCATATAGGTTTTAAATATATCATATTTAAATATCATGTCATATAGGTATTAAATGAGTAAATGATGGAAGAAAATAAATTATTTTTGGGTGAGCTATCCCTTTAAGAACAGATTGAGCGCACTATAATATGTATCTGATATAATCAGGAGTTAGTGTTGTCATTCGGGGCTTTAACTGTCTGTTGTGTTTGTCTGCAGGGTCCTCCAGGATTTAATGGGATCCCAGGACCCACTGGACCACCAGGATCTCCAGTATGTGATCAATAGATCAGAGTTTATCAAACAGACACTGAGATTCTGTATTAGAGTGCAGAGGTTGAACTTCATCTCATATTCATGAGAGTGAGACAGAGAACCCAGCTAACAATTTTAGGTTGTAAGAACGTTTCCCTAACTTTATCATTAGTTACAAAAACAGTACAAATGTTATGAATGTCCTAAGAACATTATTCAAAGATCTTTTAATTATGTAACATTTTTAAAACGTTCTCCTAACAACTTAAAAATAACATTTATGTAAATATGTAATGTAATGTCCCTGTTAGCTAGGAAACGTCTGCACAGAACTGGCCTGCTGGAACTGAAGTTTAACAAAGCTTACAGGATGCAAAGCAAGATTTAAAGATTATTTTGTTATTATGTGTCTATCTGAGCCGAATGCTGCATGCGTATGTGCTTGCTGTACATTCAGTCTCAAAACCATTGTGTCTATATGGAGTTATATGGTCTCCTCTTCTGGGAACATTTTCTACAATGTCAAGGTTTCATAAACTAAACACACAGCAATAAGAATGTATTAATACTGATAAAAAAATATTTTTCTTCTGCCGTCAATGTAGTTCTTTTAAAACAGCAACACAGACACAGTAGTTCAGTAATACTGCTGTGTATGTTTACAATAATAATACAGATGTATGTTTATAGAGCAAATTACAACAGCTTAGAGCATGGCTCAACCAATCAGAATCAAGAACCTGAACTGTTCCTTTTATAATGAGGTTTATGAATGAGAGTTTAATAAATGTTTCTTAACAGGGTGTTGAGGGCATCAGAGGACGACAGGGTCACCCTGGACCTAAAGGAGATGATGTGAGTCCATGTGTCTTACAATTAAATACACAACAGTCAATAAAAGCATGTGAAGGCACAGTGTTGTTAATGAAGAATAATAATGTGTGTTAGGGTGCGATCGGAGTGCCGGGAGAAAAGGGAGAGTCTGGAGCCAAGGGTGAAGCTGTGAGTGAGAGATGGATACGTTTTTATCAGATATTCACTTAAATGTCTTTAATATTTAGAATGACTCTGTCCATCCCGAGTCTTATTAAACCATATGAGAGCTTTGAAGATCAGACCAAAATGTAATTTAAAACTGCAGGTGAATAATCTCTGTTTGATTTTAATGGTAATGTTTTGGGCAGGGGGAGCCAGGAAAACACGGTTCTAATGGAGAACCTGGAGCTCTGGGAGAGAAGGTGTGTTGTGATCTGTTTTATATGTCAGTGCCTGAAATTCAGATATTAGGACTCATATTTTTTAGCATTTCGTTTTTTAATTATGCTGCATTTAACCGATATATTATGTAACATGATCTAACAAGTAACACTACATACACAGCATTTATAATTCTTAGCTAATAATAATAATATCAACATTTAATACATTTTAAGATCCAGAGTTTTATCTGTTAGTAACTGCACATATAACAAATTTTATTTGCATTAATGAACAAGGATGAATGAAATTTGTAAAAACGTATTATTTGTTGTTAGTTCATATAAGCTAATGCATTAACAAAGTGAATCTTATTGTAAAGTTTTAATGATATATTTAAAAATAAATCCTTCTGTTTGATTGATCAAATGTTAATGAGCATGTTGAAGGCGGACTTCAGATGTTGCTGTCTGTTTTGACAGGGAGAGCCAGGCCTGCCTGGAGCCATCGGTGTCCGAGGCATTGTGGGTATTCCGGTAAGTGAATCGGTGAACGTACATCTGTGTGTTTCTTATAGCTGCCACGGCTGGTTATAGTAAATGTTACTCTGAAATCTTTGCAAGGTTAACGCCACTATAAAATCTGAATTTGCCGCTTATGCGAGCGATTGTGGCTCAGTGACACCAACAAACTGTCAGTCTAGATATTTTTCTCATTTGTATTCTCGTCGCACCCTGACTGAACAACAATTATCTCAAACTCAGGGTCTGCCAGGAAAACAAGGACCTGTGGGACCTGCAGGCGTAAAGGTAAAATTTACATAAATGTAAACATCATTTACATATAAAGTAACTGATGCTGAATATTTGACTGCTTAAGCAGTGATGCGTAATTTCATCTCATGAATTTTGCAGGGTGAAACAGGTGCCGCAGGACTGATTGGTCAAATCGGGCCTCCTGGTAAAAATGTGCGTATTACTGTGTTAGACATTGTTATAATAAACATCTATGTGAATATTCTCTCATGATTATTAATATTAAAGTCATATTTTTAGGGTGCACCTGGACCAGCTGGAGAAGATGGGACACCAGGATCAAAAGGAGCTACTGTAATAAAATATTCAAACATAATTGTTTATATACACTGTAAATATAGTATTTGCTGTATGTATATTCTGTATTACAGAATATAAGATTGATTTGAAAGTTATAGTAATTTAGTTTTGATAATATTAAAGGTAGCTTGGGTATATCTGATCACTTTTTCCTCCTAGGGTGAGACAGGAAAACAGGGTCCGGTCGGCCCAGCAGGCCCTCCAGGATTACAGGTGTGTAAGACACATGTGGTTTCATTTGTGGATTCTAATGGCTGTGCTTCAAATACACAATTTTATACTATGCATGAGAAGTATGTACTTCGCTTAACTGAGTTTGATTACAATACCGGAATATTATAGGGATGGCAGGAACACTCTTTACAATGTGATTTTGGACCCGCCTATTTTAACTTGGCATACTATTTAGGATGGACAGTATGCAAAATGTGAAGCAGCATGTGTTTTTCTGGTACTACACATATCTACCCAATTTCCGTAAAAGCTACTGCTTTTATAGCGCCATCTCTGTTTGAAACATAAAACTGCAGGATACTTTACATGCTTTTCTTTATGAATGTGGGAGTCAAATGAAGCCAAACTGACATTTGTCAACCTGGTAAATCTGTCCCGACGGCTCAAATTATAAATCATTATTGCCGATTGTGTTGAATATTGATTTGTTATGTTAACAACTGGATTGTTTTTTATTTTTAACCAAAGCAGTTTACGAATTGCAGCTTTAATTTATTCAATACATCAGGAAAAACAGTTCACAATTCACACGACTTTCTCTGTTGAAGTTTAATCGCCGGAGTGACAGATGAGTTGCAGTAGTTTTACAGTATTGTTGTTAATAATCCTCGGTTATTTCCGCAGGGAGATAAAGGTGACAGAGGTCTCATGGGTCCTCGTGGAATCAAGGGTCACACAGGTCATAAAGGAGAGCAGGTTCGAACAGCGTTCATCACGCATCATAATCTCAGTACAGTATGTTGTTATTTCACTGTCTGTGTTTGTGTTCTTTTGTCTTTTCAGGGTCCAATAGGTCTAGTCGGTCCTAAAGGAAGTATGGTAAGAAAGGCCACAGTCGAACCGTATGCTCATATCTGCTGCGTGAAACCTTGTAATTTGACAGTAACGTCCTTCACTCATCACTGCACAGGGTGAGCCGGGTGTTTCAGGGGAAGCAGGCATGAAGGGTGATCAGGTACACTGTATTTATAGCAGCATAGCTGTCATACCCTTTAATTATGCTATGTGTGCGGATGTGTTAAATAGTGTGTGATGGTTTTAATAATGGTTTACAGGGGCCTTCTGGAATTACTGGAATCAAAGGAGAGGTATGTGTGCTACCAGACCTCCAGAAGTCATGCATTCTGAAGAGTTTTAGGTTCTATAAGTATAATAATTCTCAAACTGCAAATAATTCTCAGCTGCTTTTGTCGTACATTTGTTTTTCTGTTCTGTCTTGTGTTAAGCGTGGAGAAAAGGGCCAAAGAGGTGCCACAGGTGCGGACGGTCGCCCAGGACAACCAGGGCACGAGGGTCTGGCTGGCCCCCAGGGCCCCCGAGGTCTGGAAGGTGACAGAGGTTTACAAGGACCCCCTGGTCCCAGAGGTCTACCTGTAAGTACATCCTTACTGCTGTTTATTTCGTTTCATTCAGTCCTTTTACAAAGGCTACAAGTGTTTGTCTCTGTTCTGTTTTAAAAGGGCCCTAAGATGACTGACGAGAAGATTCGTGATATTTGTTCAGCTGTTGTTGAAGGTACGATAACTTCAGTTACTCAGACATACAGTAATCAACTTAAAGGCATTCACATCAAATTTGTCTTCATAAAGACATGACATTTCAGAAATACTCGTGACAATTTTCTGTACTGAACAGAACATTTAGATGCCTATAAGAAAGAACTGGCAAAGAAACCTCTGGCGATTGGGGCCCCCGGAATTCCAGGACCAATGGGGCCACCCGGACCTCCAGGACCATCAGGGGCTGCAGGAGAAGCTGGACCCAAAGGACCTATGGGACCCAAGGGGCCTCCAGGATACTATGGACTTCCTGGAAAACCAGGGGCCAAAGGTACAGTTGTTTTGGGAACAATTTTAGGTTGTAAGAACTTTTCCACAACATTTCCATTAAGTAACAAAAATGTTAAATGTTAAAAAAAGTTATTTTGAATGTCCTGGGAACGTTCAAAATGTCAGTGTTTTTTAAACATTGCATTAACATTATTGTTCGGTTATAAGAACGTTATTTAAACTTGTAATGTTTTTAAAACATTCCACTAACAATGTTTTTGATATATGATGTATAACTTCAAAAAACATTCTTCTAACGTTACTACAAGAACGTTTTTTGAGAAATTTTAGAGAATGTTCTGAGAATGTTCACTGTCTGCTGGGATTATGCCATAAATGCTTCTTTCATAGCTGGATTTTGCCTTCGGAGGAAACTGCAGTGTAAACTCCAAACACACATTGATTTCCATTGGTCGCTTCTGTCATGGTCATTCAAGGAAAACAGCTTCTGAAGAGTTGAGCGCAGCACTTCTGCCCTGCTCACAAATGAAGGTGGCTGTACAGTGAGTTCAGCTGATGCTCATTACCAGCAGCCGACAGGAAGATACTCTTGCTAATGAGAGCGAGATTGAGAGGCAATTAGAAAAGCCCCCGGCAGCATCTCAATCTACTGCAATTATTCCATCAAAGCCTCTGTGGATTTGGGATATTTATTGAACTTCATAAATGCAGTTGTGGAAGAAAATGTTCCAGCATTTGCTAAACAGTCATTTCGGCAGGGTCTCTGAAACCTGCAGCTTCTCCAACCTACAACTTCGTAGGTTCTTATAAAAAGAAAAGGGGCGTGCTTGTCCTAATGATTTGTGAGTTGGATTTGTAACCCAAAGGTTGCAGGCTCAATTGGCAGTGCTGGCAGGAAAACAACTGAGGTGCCCTTGAGCAAGGCATTGTTCCCCCAGTTGCTCCCCAGGCACTACAGCTGCCCACTGCTCTGTGTGTGTGTTCACGACTTGCAGTGTGTGTTCACTCTTCACTGGTATGGGTCAAATGCAGAGGACATGTTTCAAGTATGGGTTACTATACCTGACAAATGTTACTTTCACCTTCAGGAATTTCAGAAATAGAAATTTCTCCTATACCAACTTAATATGCAGAAACAACTATAATTTATCCATTAAGAGGTTAATATACACCGAAAACTATAAACACGGTGGCACTTCCTAATAATTATAAATTGAAAACAAGCTATTATGCAATAATTCTGTAAAAATTCCTGCCAAATGGTACCTTAAGTATCTTTTTTTTTCAAGTTAAGTAAGTATCATTCTCATGTATTTTTGTTCCATGACACATTTAATTCTAATACATTTTGTGTTTGTGCGGTTGTAGGTGATGCTGGACAAAAAGGTGATAAAGGTGATAATGGAATAGGAATTCCAGGAATTGCTGGAGAACCTGGACCTCAAGGTACAAAACCCAAAAAACAGCATTTTTGTGTTGTAGATGGTTTTAGACAAGTGCAAGTTAAGATATATCTAGTCAAGGTTAGTTCACTGGAACTTAGTTTGTTGTTCCCAAGACTTCAAAATTGTTACTTTTGATCTTAATTCTAAGCTTTGAAACATACGATTTCTGTTTTTATAAACCAGGACCACCAGGCAAACCTGGCATCGGTAAAGATGGTAATGATGGGGCAAGAGGAGAGGCCGGTGTGCCTGGAATACCAGGTACCCCAGGGGCAAGAGGACCTCAGGGACCTCCTGGCCTCTGTGATCCTTCAACCTGCTTCAGGCCTCAACCTCTGTACATGGTTGGTGGAAAAAAGCCAGTTAACGTCAAGGGTCCATGAGCAGAAAATCAGAACCTTCATCATGATCATCATGGGGAACACAGAGACAGTCCATTTCCCATAAACCTAAAGAGACTTCAGATGGTGCCATGACGAGAACACAAACGTTACCGTTGTATGGAGACACACGGATGCTGGTCCTGAGGGTGGATTCAATTCAATTCAGATGATAATTGTGCCTTAATTATTGTACATAAATTAGGATGGAGGGGAAGGTTGAAACGGGGTGTTTGCTCTGTCCAAGGGTTTAAATTGTAAACAGAATAAAATTATTGGTGTTTTAAAAATTGATGCCGGTTTTAGCCAATGCTGAAACAATTTGCCAGACTACAACATTTGCAGACTACCAATTTTGGTCATGGTGCCAGAAATTAAGCTGTCAAAAGAACAACAGTGCGATCCAGTAACAGGGAAGCTTAAAATAAAGCGTCTCATCACCATAAACTCTGTTTAGTTTGTCATGAGAAACCAACAGAATCTTTTAACCTACTGTTGATAAAGACCTGGCACCTCACTTAAAAAAATGATGTGCAGAAAATGTCCTACACTGATTTAAAAATTTCATATATGTACAACAAAAATGTCTCTTCCATACACGCCCTCACAATTGCATTTACGCATTTACGCATTTAGCATATACATAATCAGTATGTGTGTTCCCTGGGAATCAAACCCACAACCTTTGCGTTGCTAACACGATGCTCTACCAGATGAGCTACAGTAAAACATCTACTAGTCCAGATGGACCTTCTTTTATTGTTGCTTAGATTTCCAAATTCCTGTATGCCTGCTTATAACCTGATGTGGTTATGATCCTTACACTTCCTTTTGAAATATTGTCATTGAGTCTATATGTCTCAATGACATATGGTGTATATGTAATAACATATGGTGTAAATGTAATAACAGACGTCACAATAACAACCCAGTTCTATAAAATGAACGGATTTAGTTTTTATTAACACGTGAACCCCACCCACCCAAAACACACATCAACCAAATTAAGAGTAATTGTAGCACCAGAGAACCAGTATAAACAGGTACAGTGTACCGTGCATAAATTATGCTAATTTACATCACCTGCACCTGTAGTTCATTAGAATAATTTAATGCAAAATGATATGGAAAAAACAAATACAGTCCTTCATTAACAGCTTGAAGACGTCAAACTAACAGATGGATATAAAATTATATTTGAATAAAGTGAAGGAGAAAATGATAGTGGCACTAAATGTTTTTCTTTGGCTTACACTTAAAGAAAGCACCATAAATTTACATACATTTGCATAGTAAGAAGCTTAGCTCATCAAAAATACATAAGGCAAGGGCAAACAAGGACAAATAAAAATCATTTACATTTTGTGCTCATGGGGAATAATTATGGGTAAATATTATTAAATATTATTAAAACTTTATTGGTAAGCAGAATGGTCTGACTGTAACATAATCAACAAGAAAAAAATATTAACGTTTAATTCTTACCACATCCTTTAAAGCAAACCTAAACAAGCCATATGACAGAGGCAGGGACTGTTTGTGATTTGCTGGGATGTCAGTATAATTTTTAATATTATTTTTTTTTGCCCTGTACCAGATTCCATAAATATCAAACAAAAAAACACTTAAGGGAAAAAAACAACAAAAAAACAGGCCTTCATTCAAAAAAATCACTAAAATGTTTTTAATAATACCAACAATAACATCATGTTGGATTTCACAATTTTGTGTTAACTCCAATAAGAAAACTCACAGGCTTTTTATCCATTATTCCTATCCTGACCATCTCATTGATTCACTGATGTTACGTTGCTCAGCCGAATTAGATGAATTACATTCCTGTTTGTGGACTAAGTGGAGTATGAAAGCGAGTCTGAGGAATTCTCTGTTTCAGTCTGGTGTATCTGATGTGACATTCATTTCTTAGTCAGTTTAGGACAATATTTTATAGACACTGAATTTCCTGCCTGAGACATAAAACATCGATCAATTACCATAAACTCAAGTTTTAAAGGGACAGTACATCTCGAAAATGATTCTGCCATCATTTACTCACTCTCGTGTCACCCCAAACCTATATGATTTTAATACAAAAAACATGTTTTAAAGAATATTAACATAGTTCTTTTCCATACAATGAATGCATGTAGTGATCAGGGCCTGTCAAGGTAAAAATGGTGACCAGGTCACCAAGTAATCTATATGACTTGTGTGTTGTATTCCTTACTACATGGTTATATTCTATGGAAGGATGTCTTGAGGGTAAATTAATAATGACACAATCTTTATTGGGTTAATCTGTCCTCCAGTCATAACTTTATGATAAACCAGCTCCACCACAGCTGCCCTATTAAGAAGCCTTTAAATTCCCTTAAAGTACAAAAGAATAAAAACTTTAAACAAACGAGCAAAACGATTGTACTGCATATTTTTTTCAATTCATGGCTAAAAAACGTATCTTAAAAAACTTTAAGGCTACATTTAACAAAGCTCTGGCTGCATTTCCGCACCTGATTTTAGAATATAATAATCGTTATTGAGATGATGAGTTCCATCCTGATCTTTTCTCTAAGCGGCACCGAGCAATTCCTTAACAGAACTCAAGCACAGAATTATCACACATGATAATCACATTCTGACTTTCCTAACGGTACACAGACATCCATAATAATAGAGCGATCACTGTGAGTAAACCCGACAGATTGTGTTATTATGACACCAAGCTCTATAAAGTTCACGTCTTTGCTTCATAAAGAGGACTTTTGCTCTGTTGAATAGAAAACCTTGATGGTTTCATTTTGAAGTGACTGAACTAACTCCCCTTCCTTCAAAAAAAATAATCCTAACTACCTCTGACCGGCAGGACATTGATTGGCTTTTCACATTTAATTTTGTTCAACAAAGGTCACTTTAACCCTGGGTTAATGCAATACTGGGTTATCCTGTTTCATGTTTTGAGATCTTACTCTGTGTAATTCAGGGCTTAAACCAATAACACCAAGTGCTAATAGTAGCACTAAATGCTAAAGTTAGCACTTTTAAAACTACAAGTGTGAATCGTTGCTTAACCCAGGGTTAAAAGCGCCTTTAACCCAGGATTATAAAAGACCACAACCCAGAGTTAACAGTGTGAAAAGCCATTTACAAACACACACAAACATTCACACACCTCCCAGATGATCTTACGAGAAATGTTCTTGGCTCACTGAATGTCCAAGTTCATAAATAGATGTTAGTCCAGGACAGTAAGAGACACATTAGGTCCCTTTGACATTTTTGGTGTGAGGTCTTGATGCCAGGCTGGCGTAGTAGGCACACTGTGAGGGGTCACACTGCCCTGGTGGTCCAGGTGGTCCAAGCTGACCATGAGGACCCGGGTGACCAGGCTCTCCCTGAGCTCCCGCGGCTCCAGGAAGACCATCTTTTCCATAACCCGGCATACCAGCAGGACCTGTCACACAAATACAAGAACTGTTGTTTGTATCTCCATTTTCACTGTTAAACGGATGAATCTCAGAAAGAAATAAACTTATTAATATACTTTATTTATTTTATCCCCCAACATTACATTATTGAGAACTGGGCAGCAGATCATTTTACTGGTCCTAAGGGCTTGTATTTACAAACATTGTATTATAAATACAAGCGTTTTATGCAAAATATAATTTGAGTCTATGTAAAACTGCTTGTTGATGACTAAAAGGTCTTACCAATGGGACCAGGTGGACCAGGCTCTCCTCTCTGCCCAACACCATCCTCTCCCTTTTCACCTCTTGCTCCTCGTTCACCTAAAAAATCATAAGTGATATGATTCATGTGATATTCATCAACTGAGCAGAGTAACAATCAGAAGTGGTTCCTGTGGTACCTTTGGGACCCACTGGACCTCTGGGCCCTTCTGCTCCATTTTGTCCTGGCATGCCAGGTTCTCCAGACAGGCCTTGTCGGCCAGGAGGTCCGTCTTTACCTGGGGGACCCGGTGGACCGGGACGCCCGGCCGTGCTCTTTATATGTGCGGGCTGAATCTGAGCCATGAGGTAGGCCAACTTAGCTGTGATTAAGAAATCAGCACAAGGTTTACAGACTCTTAAAGGGATGGTTTACCCCCCAAAATATTTTGTCATCATACTTGGTGTGAAGAACAAAGTTTTCACTGAATTGTACTCACACTTGGGTTTACTTTGATGATGATTTTTTTCTTTTATTATAAACATTAGTTGCACATTTTTAACATTTAGTGCAACTAATATTTAAATATACAGCAGATTTCTGAGACGAGCTGAAGTTAATTGTTTGCACCAAAAGAATCTCACCATCTAGCTGCTTGGAAAGTTCCTCTTGAATGAGTCTCCTCATTTGTTCCAGTGATGGCGTTTCACCCTTTAGAAAGTCAAATGAGGTCATAATGATGTCATAATTACATAATCAGAGTCATGTATTTTTCACTCAGACATTAATACACACTCACCCGGAGTCCTGGGAGACCAGGCTGTCCTGGAGTGCCAGGTGGCCCAGCAGGACCCACTTCACCTGGGGGTCCAGACATGCCCATCATCCCTGTATGACCCTTCCTGCCAGGAGACCCAGAGTTACCTGGAATACCTGGATCTCCGACGGGTCCTTTGTCACCTTTTATTCCATTATCACCCTGTAAACAACAGTAGCAGAATAATGTCCATAAGTCTTAATTAAATACCAGAAGTGTATATATATATATATATATATATATATATATATATATATATTAAAAAAAAACGCTGGTATATGTAGGTATACAGGTATATGTATACAGGAAACAGACAGACAGGCACTTTAGACATTGTTTTACCTTTTCACCCTTTTGGCCCCTGTCTCCTGGTTTTCCTGGCATACCCTAAAATAGAACCAAGGTGAGTAAATGTAAAGGAAATCATGAAAGACTAAATGTAATTCTAGATCTTCCCAACTTCTTCAAAAATGTAAGTCCATGCAAAACACGCCACAAAACCTGCAGGGGTGTTGATGCTGGTTGTCAAGGTGTTGCTATGTGGTTGCTATGGCATCTCTATGCAGTTGCTAAGTTGTTCTGAGTGGTTGCCATGGTGTTGCTATGCAGTTTCTAAGACGTTCTGGGGGATGCTTGCTTTTCAAAGTCAAAAGGCCCCACCCATTTGTTTATGTAATATTTTGGCTCTGTATATTCAAGATATTGTGCTATTAATCTCTGTATATTCAAGATATTCTGCTATTAATCTCTGTATATTCAAGATATTCTGCTATTAATCTCTGTAGCACAAACAGTGCAGGATGGCTTACACACTACAGTTGCATTTGATCTGATCCACCCTGCATGAACACAAAGTGATGCTTGCCTCACTAAACAGCAATAAGTAGAACACAAAAAACACTTACTTGTTTGCCCTCTGGGCCAAATGGACCAGGTGGACCCTGAGGTAAAAAAAAAGCTCAAGTTAAGGTGTGTTTGATTAATTCTAACAAGAAAAATGATTACTGCTAATACACAATTAGTCGGATCTCCACTCACCGATGGCCCTTTAGGACCTGAGAATCCAGGTAATCCCGGACTTCCTGCTTCACCTTTGTGTCCTAGCTGACCCTGAAACACAGTAAACAAGGAACCGATATTAACAATCTAACTTATTTTTCAACTTTAGACCTACCCACAGGTCTCAGTCTAGATTTGAGGACATTGAGGAAGAACTGTCCAGTGATCTGTGGGGGCAGTTGTGGCCTACTGGTTAGTGAGTCAGGCTTATAATCAGAAGGTTGCGGGTTCGATTCCAGTGCTGTCAGGCTGCAACTGAAGTGCCCTTAAGCAAGGCCTAACTCCTGATTGCCCCCCCCAGGCTTCTGTGTGTGTGTTCACTCCTCACCAGTGATGGGTTAAATGCAGAGGTCACATTTCGGGTATGGGTTACCATAGCTGACAAATATTTCACTTGAAACTTACAGGGTTACCCTGAGCTCCAGGCTTGCCTGCAGGTCCAGGTTCTCCAGGCTGACCCTACAAAGACAACACAGTCACACAAAAATTTTAGGTTGTAAGAATGTCTCCCTAATGTTTTTGTTAAAATTGTTAAATGTTTAAAAAAATGTTGAATGTTTTTGCAACGTTTAAAACTTCAAGGCTTTAGACATTGTATTAACGTTATTCCTTGGTTATAAGGAACGTTATTCAAAGGTCTACCAACATTACTACAAGGATGTTTTTGGTGACTTTGAGAGAACCTTCAGAGAAGGTTAGCCAACGTTCTGAGAACATTCCCCATTAGCTGGGGGTGTTTTTGGCCATATTGTTTTGAAATTAGGTTGGTTCATCAAAGGCTATCTCACCGGTTCTCCTCGAGGTCCTCTCATGCCCTCCTGCCCTGGAGGTCCTGCATTACCCTGAGCGACAGAAGAACACACATTAAAACTAACCATCATCTCTGCACTGTGGACATGTTCCTAGTGGCCTCTGATATAGAGAGCTGAACAGCACATGACGCTGTGTTGAGTTCTGACTTACATCTTTTCCAGGTGGACCTTCACGTCCAGGAGTGCCCTGCTTCCCCTCCTCACCCTGTTACAAATGACATTATTAGAAATCAGATCACAAGATGTGTGACATTTATGGAGCAGCTATTGGATGAGGCGAAAAAAGTATCTATGGGCACCTTTGACCCTGGTGGTCCTGGTTCTCCTCTGTGACCTTTGAAACCCTGAAAAAAAACATAAATATGAAAAGAAATATGAAGAAATATATATATATATATATATATATATATATATATATATATATATATATATATATATATATATATGGGTCTTCATATGCTAACACAATGCTCTACTAATTGAGCTGCAGGATGTTGCTTCCTTATCACCCTTGCCAAAATCAAAACAACACCATAAGTATTCCTCATAAGGTTTTATGAACTTCTGCAGAAGAACATCACTCACAGGCATTCCTCGAAGCCCGTCTCTGCCTTGTGGTCCAGGCTCACCCTGTTTACCCTGTGAGATGTAATTATTACATGTAAGTTCAGGAATTTGTGATTATCAGTGATTATCAGTGGTATCAGAGGTGATTAAGAAACTCCTGGATGCATGAGGAACATCAAGTTCATACCGGCTCTCCTTGTTCTCCTGGTCTTCCATCCTTTCCGGGTTTACCCATCATGCCCTTCAGCACAGATTATTTAGTATCAATTTAAAAACACAAACAGCAGAAAAGATCACAGAAATATTACATTAAGATTTAGCTTATCAAAGTGACTTCTATTTTTAAAATGATGAAAGAAATTAATTTACGCACCATAAGACCTGGCAGACCGGGGGGCCCCTGAATTCCCTTCAGCCCCTCTTTACCCTGATGAAAACACATTCAAATGACTATCAGCCCTACACAGCAAACATTAGCCTGAACAATTTTAGGTTGCAAGAACATTTCCCTAATGTCTCCATCATGTAACAAAAACATTAAAAAAAAAGCTATTTTAAATGTTCTAGCAACATTCAAAACATTCAGTTTTTATACACTGTATTAATGTTATTGCTTGGTTATAAGAATGTTATTTAAATGTTTTTATTTTGTAATTTTTTTTAAACTTTTCAGTAAAACTTAAGGATAACATTTAAGAGAAAAGAGAAACATTAAGGGAAAACGTTTAACTAACATTACTGAAAACATTTTTTGATAAATTAATGTTCGATAAATTAACATTCTGGGAATGTTTCCTGTAAGATGGGATGCTGGTGCAGGCTGTTGCTATGTGGATGCTAAGGTTCTGTGCTCTAATTTGTGCTCTGTGATTTACACATTTTAAATCAAAGAGCACAAATTACAACCAAATGTTTTTGATTATGTTCTGACCTTTTCTCCAGGAGGTCCGGGTGGTCCAATGGGCCCTGGGTTTCCATCATTACCCTATAAATACAGCAACAAGTCTTAAATAATATCGGAAACAAGTAGCATTCTTTTAAAAGTGTTATTTTTTTAAATACTCACAGGCTGACCCATGGCACCTGCAGATCCTGGATAACCAGGAGGTCCTGGAGGCCCCTGTGAAAATCAAATCATAGATAAGAAGAAAACAAAAGAAGAAAACTGCAGTTAAGAGGTCATGAGGACATTACAATATGTATCGTAATAGGCTGAATATACATGGAATACACATGAAATCATCATGAGATCATTATCTTCATGTTTAGGTGACTGTTGTTATTGTACCTTTTCTCCTTTATCTCCAGGGGCTCCTGGAGGACCTCTGTCACCTTTGACTCCCTGGAGTGGAAACATCAGATATGATTACACCGCTGTCAGGTGGATGGCACAAAGCTTAGTAGCTAAATGTAATAGTTCAGATATTTA
Source organism: Chromobotia macracanthus (assembly GCA_036877525.1). Classification (NCBI taxonomy): domain Eukaryota; kingdom Metazoa; phylum Chordata; class Actinopteri; order Cypriniformes; family Botiidae; genus Chromobotia; species Chromobotia macracanthus. The sequence goes on from JAZGTH010000069.1 coordinate 3,452,412, forward strand.
ATCAATGAAAAGAAGAAGGTTTTTTAAAAAAAAAGAAAATTTTTTTTTTTTTTTTTTAACCTTTTTTTTTTTTTTTTTTTTTTTTTTTTAGTTGTTTTTTTTTTTAAAGGTTTTTTTTTTTTTTTTTTTTTTTTTTTTTGATTTTATAAATTTTATTATATTTTTTTTTTTTTTTTTTTTTTTATTTTTGTGGTTTGTTTTTTTTTTTTTTTTTTAAATATCATGACCTTAGTATGAAAATAATCCCTTTTATTAAATATTCCAGCAATATAGATTGTAATGTCTGTATTTGTGGCTTGTACGCTCTAACCCTGGTTCCATCAGCACCAGGCGGTCCTGCAGGCCCAACTGGTCCAGGTGGCCCCTGCAAAAAAGGACCAGTAAAAGTCACTTAAAACAGTCATGAAATCTGAAATCTGTGCGTGATTCCATCTCTAAAGGGCAAGAGCCGTCTCACCGGATAACCATCTTGACCGTTTTTACCAGGTGGTCCTGCATGACCTGTGTCTCCTGGAGCTCCGGGCATACCTGGGGGTCCCGCTGGTCCTGGAGGACAATCTGAACAAATGTCCTGTGAGAGAGAGAGAACCAGGTTTAGATGGTTTAACGGAGGTATGTATGGATAGATGGATGGAAGGATTAGATAAACAGATAGACAGACAGATAGATAGGCTCAGTAGATGGACGGAAGGAATGATAAAAGGACGAGTAGATGGATAAATGTATAGATGGGGGATAGTGACTGGAGAAATGTATGAATTAATAAATGGATTGAGAGATGATGGATGGATGAACGGAGTGATGGATAGAAGGATGTTACCTTCAGATTCAGATCAGAAAGATCTGCAGCTTTTCCCTAAAAGAATGTCAGAAATGAAAAAGAGTTATAGTCTCTTAAATATCTTATAAACCTCAGATGTATACAGATAGAATCTGTCAACAGAACTGGACTGAAGAGCCTATAGTCAAGTGACTGACAGATCACTCACCGGTTCTCCAGCAGAGCCCTTTTCTCCAGGTCTTCCAGGTAAACCCTGCAAATAAACACACACACATACTTGGATCAGTCCTCAACAAATATGGGTCAAAATATATAGGTTTAGCTTTGCATAAAACAACAGTTATTTATTGCCACAAACATTTTTTTAACCCCATCACAGGGACATGTACATTTACACATCTGGCAAAGCGACTTACTTTAATCCAAAGTGACTTACAACACACTCAAGCTATACAATTTAGTATAGTACATTCCCTGGGAATCAGTACATTCCCGAACATTTGCACTGCCAATGCAACGCTCTACCAGCTGAGCTACAGAAAGACCACAAATGACCTTTTGAATTCATACAGTTTTATTAAACCATCTGTAAATTTTATTTAAATTATCTGTAAAAAAAACAATGTTCATCATAATACAATTGTATTATATTATTTAATGCAGATTTGATCGTACATTGTGTCCAGCTGGGCCCTGTGGTCCCGTCACTCCTGGAGGTCCTCTCAAGCCCTACATGACGAACACAACAGGTCATTAAAGAGTGTGTGTGAGCGTCTGCCTCATGTGAAAGTTATATTAATATGGAAAGATTGTTTACTGCTGCTCCAGCTGGTCCCGGAGGTCCTGGAGGCCCCTGAAGAACAAACAGAATACAAAACAGCCATGAGACAAAAAAAGTGTGTGTGTGTGTTTGTGCACATTTGTTTTGCTAAATTTATGAGTCTGACATTGTCAAAAATGTCCCTCCTTACATTATACAGTAAAAACTGCAATACACAGACTTCAGCTTGATCTCAGAATGTTTAAAGGCTTATAAACTGGCCAAATTATGTTAGCATTAAAGGCAGGGACATTTTGTGTTATGCTGGTTGAAAGTTTTTACATCCTGATGGCAACACTATGTAAAGTAAAAATATATAAATATATACATATATATCTTCTGTGGAAGGCACAGGACTGTAAAATGTTCGTCCAATCATTGGATTAGGTCTGATATGCACTGTTGCAACAAGTATGAAAACAGTTTATAATATGTTTTGCTAATATAATAAATAAAAGGTTTGTGTGCATGTTTAACTACATACTGGGGGTCCAGTGTTCCCCTCTCCTGGGGGGCCACGGGTTCCTGGCATCCCCTGCATTCCCTGTGGACCTGGCAAACCCTAAATCACCAAATAAAACAACAGACAGAGGAGAAGAAGGAATAAGGCAGATGGAAAATCCTGAAAAACACACACACACAGATCTGGCATCTGTACTGTAAAATAAGACTGTCTGTCTGTCCGTCTGTCCTGAGAGGAACAGGAAGGTGTGAGACAGTCACAGAAGATTTTAAGCAAATGTGTGTGTGTGTGTGTGTGTTTCCCTGCAAAGGAAACTGTTTATTAAATGTACTAAATGATGCTTTTTTAAAAATGCAAAAAGGTTTTTGTGAGGGTTAGGTTTGGGATTAGGGGATAGAATATACAGTTTGTACAGTATAAAAGTCATTAAGTCTATTGAAAGTCCCCACAAAGCAAAGAAACCTAATGTGTGTGTGTGTTGATTGATTGATTGTCCGGGACAGCACTGATTTAAGTACAGTGGCAGGCAAATACACATCTGGCACTTTTTCCCTAAAAAACCAAAAAGCTCTTATGGTGGCCTGAAATTTCAACAAAGCATCACATAAATAAAATGCAGCTATTCAGGTCTCTGCCCCGGGGGAACACACATCTGCTCATAACACAGAATGGCCCAAAGTAAGCTAATAATGCTGATGACAGACTAAATAAAGGCTGTTTTACTCTGAGGCTTTATTTTACAAGAGAAACTAGAATAAAACAGAAAAGATAGAAAAAAATGATCTTTCATTTCTTACCCTTAGTCCAGGAGGCCCTGCTGGGCCTGGAGGCCCCGTGTCACCCTGTGATTACAAAAAAGTAAATTACTGCTGTTCTGCTACCCAGCTAACAAGGAATGTTCTCAGAAAGAGAACGTTCTCTAAAAGTTCTCCTAGAAGCTCTCTCAAAAGTTCTTGCAGTAACATTAGTGTAACGTTAGTATAACTTTTTTTAAAATGTTCCATCAGCAATTTAAGAATAACATTTTTAACATATTACGTATTTAATATATATAACATTGAAAAAGCATTCCACTAACACTACTGCAAGAACATTTTTGATCATTTGGAGACAACTTTTAGAGAATGCTCTCTGTTAGCTGTGATGAGCCCTGGCATGCATCTCTGTTTAAGAGACAGCAGGCATATGTGTGTGTGTGTGTTACAGTGTGTTTCTATAAAATAAATCTAGTTCTGTATAACACCTGCAGTCGTGGTCTCACAGATTCATTAAGTTAATGTGCGGTGCTTTAATTCTTCACGTTTCAGTGCTTTTAACCACCATCAGCACATTTAAATGGAAAAGTTGGCGTGAACAACATTAGCACATTTCAGGAGAACATGTGCATGCTGTGTGATGTTATTAAATTTCTTTTTTGACGGAAAACTGTAAAACTAGGCACGGAACAAAATAGACATTCATGTTTTAAAGCGAATTGTGTGTCTGGATCACTTAATCTATAATATAAGACAAAATGTAAACAATGTAGTAGTTTGTAATTCTGTTTAGACAGGAAATAAACAACATTGCATGTGTGTGCCCAATAAATGACACTGTTAAAGTGATATTAAAATGAATCTGATGAACTCCAGGATAAATGGATTACCTTTATTATCTTTAATAAAGTAAATAAAATTACCTTTGGCCCTTCTTTCCCTTTTCCTGGTAAACCAATTTCTCCACGTAAACCAGGCTCACCAGCTGGACCAGGGGGTCCAGAGGGACCATCCTTCCCAGCATCTCCCTGTGGGAATAAACATGATGCACAGTGTTTGAATTTATATGAATCACAGGGGTTTCCAAAACAGCAAAAGTTTGCTTCAGCTTCATTTTAAAGACAGTTTCAGTCTATTACTCGAGTTTTTGTCGTCTCTTACCTTCTCCCCTCTCTGTCCAGCAATACCAGGTGGGCCAATACTGCCTGGAATACCCTGGAAAACACACACACAGTTTATTAACATCGCTATTCATTAACATCGGCTATCTATGTCCATAACTGAATGAAATGCATTATGGGACATCTAAGTACGTCTAAACGGATACTAAGCAAAATAATTGGATTATTTAAGAATGTACCACACTGCCTGGCAGCCCTCGAGGCCCCTGAGGGCCAGTCAGTCCTGGTGGACCCTACAAATAATCAAGAAAGGTGACAATCAGAGCTTCAAAAAACAATGAAAATGTCACGCATGTGTAGAAGGTAAACTCACTGGGTCTCCATTTCTCCCGGCTTCTCCTTTATCACCTGCATCACCTTTAGGCCCCTGTCCAGACAAGACACAACAGGTCAGGCGCTTGTGTGTGGATTACAGAACCAGATCTACAAAACGATTACAGGTAAATAAATAAATTCTATTGAAAACAAACAAACAAGTATCAGTGGTTCTTTGGATCACTTTAGGGTCAAAAACAATTTTTAAATATATGAGCTTGAAATGACTGCGATTAGAAACTGCCTGATGTCCCTTTCTCGGTTTTGTAGATCTGCCTTTTGTTAGAAGTTCAGATGTGTGGTATAAAGTTATGGTTAAGAGATGATTTCTGGTTTACCGGAGGTCCTGGTTGTCCTCTGACACCCTGCTCTCCAGGTAGTCCCCTTTGTCCCTGAAAACAACAGAGATGTAAAGGTTGTTACCAGATGCACATACACACACACAACATTACAAGCAGCATCCAGTGACCTCCTTTACTCCTGGTTTGCTCCTTTATGGTAACTTCTGAATTCACTCTTCATACTACTGCATCTCAGCCTGCTTCTCTGAGAGAAGTGAGTGTATTTGGCTGCACTTCTGAGCACTGCAGTAACTCAACACACATTGCTCATTCACACTTATAGGTTCAGGTGAGAACAGATACATCATCATAACAAGCTTGCCCGTGTTTGTGTAAATGAAGCATCACTCTGCATCTCTGGACTGGTTTAACAGATGAGTGTGTTCGAGAGTCACAGTTAGAGAGAGAGACGGCTAACATTAATTTGCTGCAGAAGATTAGACTTTTTCATCATCTGTAATGTAATATTTCAAACAGCTTCCTAGAATCATTATACCATGACCTTCAAGTTTATGAATGTTTCTTCATATCATGCTGAACGAAGGCCTTAGGTCAGGTGCCTCCTGGTTTTCTAGGGATTTGCTTTGACAGGACATCATCAATTAAATGTTTCTATTATGAATGCAGTGTTGATAGTAACCTCATGTTACATGCTAATGTTATACACTAAAGAAGTACCAGACAGAACACTCAGGTAGTTTAAGCAGTCCTGGCCCTCTACTGCCCCCTTGTGGTGGGTGACAAAACCTGCAGGAGTCTTTTCATGACATACACAAAATTGTCAGTGCTGAAAGAAAAGGTCTCACCATCTCGCCTGGTTTTCCTTGGTCTCCTTTCTCTCCCTTTTCTCCAGGTTTACCCTGAAGAGAAATGAAATAAACATGGAGATATTGTCTCCGATTAAGTGCTGTTTAGCTTGATGGAAACTGGCTTAAAACATCCACTTAAATCGCCTTGACACATTGATTCAGTGTTTATTTGGTGATTCTGTAATGTAATTCTGTAATAAAAATGTATTTTATTATATTTGTAGTCATATGTGCACACATATTTACAATACAAGCTGGGTAATTGCATGTCTCACAGTATGGAAGAGAATGCCGTGCTGTGCTTCTGCATGTAAACATGTTCATTATAGATAAAGATACAGATTATATATTATCTGAGACAGCGGCAAAATTCATGACTTACCGGTTCACCGGGTTCAGGAATCACATTGGCCACCTAGAGAGAAAGAAAAATAATATCTCAATATCTCAGTACCAATATCTGTTTCAATATCTCAAATGAAAGAGCCACATTCATCAATAAAGAGTGTATCACATTCAGCTGAATCAATACATCATGAAATATGAAATAAATGAGATGTCATAACTTGTCATAATGTGTGTGACAGACCAGTCATTACTATCAGCATTAATATAAACACATTCATATGGATACAATTTAATACATGTCAGTTATCAGCTGTACTCACATTCCCTGGGGCCCCTGCTGGCCCCCTGGGGCCTATCTCACCCTGTAAGAATGAAAGATATATCAAAGATATATCACTTTATAATGCTTATAATGTCATTAAAGACCTCTAAATGCTCTCAGGAAACTATTATTGACAGGTTTATCTCCAAAGAGCAAAACTTCCACTGACACATGATCAAAACTTCTCGCCTTGTGATGTGGCACATCTATTTAATTTCATGATGATGTTTTTCTCATATTCTCACCTTGTCTCCCTTCTCTCCTTTCGGTCCAGTTATCCCATCTTTTCCGTTTCCTCCCTGCAACAGAGAGTAATGGATGAACCAGTGGCTCATGGTAGGGTTGTATTTCCTTGTACTAGAGCCTAAAAGCTTTATTAATCAATGTCTATTGATTCTGTTAATCAAAAACATCTTATCTCACTCTTACCTGGCTGCCTCTCTCTCCTTTTGGTCCCTCTGGGCCTGCTTGGCCAGCTAAACCAGGCTCTCCCTGAGACAGAACAAGAAGGAAATGGATCATTGTTGTTTGCTTGTTTGTGAAGACTTTGTCAAGATCGATTTAGGAGTTACTTTCCTTACCCGTTCACCTGCAGGTCCTCGTGGTCCTGGAGGGCCTTCATCTCCCTGAGACAGAGTGAGCAGTATCAGTATTACTTTTTTTTTAAACATATGGTGAAAAATGACTTTGTTTTTGTAATTAATCAAAAACATGACTTCATTTTTCAACTATACATTCAAACATTATTTAAACTTTTTTAATTCTGTAATGTTTTTAAAATGTTCCACTAACAATTTAAGAACAGCATTTTTGATATATAAAGTTAAAAAAGCGTTCTAGTAGCATCACTGGAAGAATGTTTTTGATCATTTTGAGATAACTTAGAAAACCCTAGCCAACGCTCTAAGAACGTTCCCTGTTAGGTGGGAAAGCCACATCACCCATTACCTTCTGCCCTGGTTTGCCAGGAAAACCATCCTGCCCAGGTTCTCCTCTTTGTCCCTAAACAGAAGTAATAAATGACTCAGAACAAACTGCACGACAACTGAAACAGGGAACGGTCAAAATCAGATCTGGTCTTCAGACTGATGTATAACTAAAGTAGTACTGCCTCAAGAGAAGCAAGTTCACAGTTTTCTAACCTTCTCGCCATCGTTTCCAGGCAATCCGTCTAATCCATCCTTCCCTGGCAGGCCCTGAAATAATTTAAAAAACATTAAAAATCATTATTTCAAGATAATAAGCATTAAAATTGTCGCTCTTTGAATATGGCACTTTATATTTTTTATGGCCCAGATTACTGAAAAATTACACCAGATTACTGGCGTAAAGTGACTTACTGGTTTTCCTGCTTCTCCTGTTTTTCCTGGGAATCCTCTTTCACCAGGTAACCCCTGTCAGAAAAACAATCAGCTGATCTTAAATCTCCTACTGCATGGAGCAATTTACCTTGTGAACCCTTTAGACAGAAGTAATTAAGAATTGTAACAAATCTGGTGTATAAATACTCACAGGAGGTCCTGTCTGTCCGGGGCTGCCAGAAGGTCCAGCAGGCCCTGGAGGGCCCTTAAAACGAAACACAAACAAAACTTTGAGAAATGTGACATTTATTTAACTGATACAATTTCAAGTTGTTTCAAAAGAAAAAAAATCAATCTACCACCATCTCTCTTTGAAACATAAAATTGCAGGTTGACTGGGAAATCTGACCCGACAGCCCAAATTATAAATCATTGTTATAAACCTACTGTTGTGATTTAGGGGAAGGTAAAGGTTTTGATTATGTACTTTCTCTGTAACTGATTTTTGTTCATTTTTAACAAAAAAGTTGGTTGCAGCTTTAAAATATATTGCAGCTTTAAAATATATTGTGATAATGTGGTTCGTAAAATCAACCATTACTCAATCAAAAGTATGTGTTTCCTTTTCTAATCTCATTGCATTTGCTCAATATTCATTCCCTGAAGTCCCTCTAGCAAACACTAGAGGTCGCTGTGATTACTTTAATACAGAGGAGTGACCCCTGCTCCTGGAGAGCTGTGAGTGTTTGTGTGTTCTGCTCTGAAACATGATTGATGAAGTGAAGTGTGTTGTGTCTGTAGTTCTCACAGGAAGTCCAGGAAGACCATCGACTCCGGGCAGTCCTGCATCTCCCTTTTTACCCTGAAGACAAAGTGAATGAGACAATCACATACTGATACTACTAGGAAAACTTTTTCATCATTTGTTCATAAATGGATTAGGAAGAGTTAATCTGGTGGCCCCGGAACTAAAGCTTTCAATAGCCATTAGAGATCCATAACAAGAATTATACTGCCCTCATATGGACATCAACAACAATGACATGCTTAGACATGCAAATGTCTAGTGTGGTGATTTTTACAACATTCTTTATAAACTAATTCATGGCACTTTTTCATTTATGTTTAAAAACAATATAAAACAATACAGAATTGTAGGAACATGATACGATAGCAGTATTTAGATGTTAGGGGGTAAAAAACGACTGCACGTTTAGGAAACTCTTTCATGTTACTGTTTTAACAGTCCCTGCTGCTGATACTGAGAAAGGAGAAAACGTTTCACTCAAAACGACCTGCTGTTCTACAACCGTGTGTCACTTAACACTCACACAAGCACCTCCTGCAGCGTTTGTCTGTTCACTCTTAGAGAGAAACAGCCAGGACACAAAAAACCTCAACAAGATCTTCACCCAAAAACTACAAGTCTGTCATAATTTACTGGCCCTCATGTTCCAAACCTGCTTTAATATACTGGGTGCAACACAACAAAAAATGTAGTAAGATATTGATATTATTTATTTTCATGCAATAAATGTCCATGTCGACAAAGTCCTCTAAACGTTTAATGATGCAGTCATCTCTCTGGTGACCTTTGAGGGTCAGGGCCAGACTTTGAGTGTTTCCTTTCTTTCTAATGAGCGCCTCAATTTAATTGGACTTCACAGAACACTCGAAATTGCCAAAAGATGACCGTACCACACTGAGATCTGCAGTTTCCTTGTCACTATGGTAACAATGAATCGCGTTCTAGAACATCATCCATCTCTGTTAAAGAAGCACAGATGGAGGTTTTACAATATAAAGATAAGAATAAACATTTTACCCTTTGTCCAATCTCACCAAGCTGTCCAGGCAAACCTTGAGGTCCGGGTGGGCCCTGAGAGAAACATGAACAATAAACAACAAAAACATTTGTAAGTACCAAAAGTGGAAAGAAAAAATAATGCTAAAAGAAAATTATTTTAATAAACAGGCCATATACTGTAAACGTCACTTTATTGTAATATTAAATGATGTACAGTGGCCCTGTACACTATATGGACTTCAGTATAAGTCAATATATGAATTGGGAATACTATGTACGTTTAAAAATATATGAATTGGGACTACTATGTACGTTTAAAAATATATGAATTGGGACTACTATGTACGTTTAAAAATATATCATATAGAAACAGTAAATATAATCACAGAAGCAGCTAAATACTGTAACTTACCGGAGGTCCAGGTGGGCCTTCTGCCCCTGGGGGCCCTTGTGGACCAGGAGTACCCTAAAAACACAAACAGGATTTAGAAAATTCTTAAATAAGGTGAAGCCAAAATCCTCAGACAGATTGTAGACTTACAGTTTCCCCCTTGAGCCCTTCCAGCTGAACCTGCAGACAGACACAAATTTAAAACTTGAGGAACACAAACTCAAAACAGTTTCATTCAGTTATTATACAGGAAACTAATCAAGGGTCTTACAGCATTTCCAGGTATTCCAGAAGGACCTCTTTCACCCTATCAAAACAAACAAACCATCATAATATGCTGATGATAATATTTGCTAAAGACCTTCTAGTTATTCATTGAGATGTATTCAATGTTTACTGGATGCATAGAGCACTTAAAATAATCTGTACCACAAGCTACCACATCTGGAAAAGCAGTCAATCTAACTGCCTTTGGGAATATGTTTCTGGAAGTGTGTGTATGTGAGAAAGAAATGATAAATGACACTGACTGGTTTCATTTGTGAGTAGGCATGTGTGTCTTTGTTGATAAGCATGAGACAAATTCAACAATTATATCTAGACATGAAACATCAGAGTCATTTTCCTGAAAAAAATAAATGTGCGTTAACACTATATGATGCTTGTGGAAATAAGCACTCATTTTTTAGATGTTATGATAAAATTTTTGCTTGCTTCTAAGAATGTTATGCAATCGTTTTTAAATTCTGTGCCACTAACCGCTCAAGAATAACGTTTTCAATATTTGACATAACATTAAGAAACATTCTACTAACGTTACTGCAGGAATGTTCTTTGATAACTTTAAGAGAACTTTTAGAGAATGTAAGCCAACGTTCCGAGAACATTCCCCGTTAGCTGGAATCTCAGAAAGTACCTTTTCTCCTTTGACTCCATTTGAACCGGGAGCACCAGACATGCCCCTGAGACCCTGTTTGTCAGGAGAAGAACTTTGCATGAACTCAGCAGACTCATTTACTGTGGCAATAATTAACCTGCTGTTATCCTTTAATATTCTATATACAGTGCACAAACAGATGATAAATTCTACACATTACACAAGTCTGGGAATACTCACATCTTTCCCTGCAACTCCAGGTTTTCCTGGAAACCCGTCTAGACCTGGTTCACCCTAAACGACATTTGAAGACATGAGTGACGCGAGACAAGAGTGCAATAAAAATAGATACTGTGTGCATAATAAAATAATTATATACTGTAATCTGCTTCCAATGTGACAGTGCTGCTCTTGTCTCACAAAGAACGTCTTGATAAATGATTATAACACAACACATGCTGTTGTGTATTTATGAGTGCACTCAAATCTCCTCAGCACTGAATGTTATGCCCAAAGTCCCTATTCGAAAGAATCACGCATTACACAAAACTCCAGCTTGTGTTACAAAAGAAAACCTGACCTTGAATTATGTGATTGTCTAGACAGGTGTTTTTTTGGGCCTTAAAAACAGACTGGTTGCAGGACAGAGAACGACGGGGGTGGATGAACGACCGTGAGATGACAATTCAGGATTTTCTTGAAAAATGCGCAATACACGTTAACTGCCAGCCGTTCTGTTTCAGGTCAAAAACTTGAAGCAAATGAACATACCACAAACACACCAGCTGGTGAATAAGTTTGTCTGAAACGTGTATTTTGAATGCAACACTTGCTATTGCAATAAACCGTGCACTCATCCCTAAAATACATTTACTCCAGGGCTTCAGATTAACAGCATTCCTAGTGGCAACACTAAGATAAAATGACATTTGTGTTTTCAGTTCCACCTCTATTTTTAAACACTTATCTGAGGAATCTAGAACGTGAATTGTGTCTTTAAAGTGTGTGTAGGAGGACTTTTGGACACACTGGAATGACAGCAGTTCTGTGCTGTGTGAAACTGTTCTGTCTACACTGCACACCACCCACACATGACAGGAAATATGGAGTTTGCATTAACACCATGACATCTGTTTGAGTTATCACACACACACACACACACTCACACACACACACACACACTCACACACACACACACACACACACACACGTTTACTTATCTATCCAAATGAGAACATTGCATAGACTTCTATTGTTCTATAACCTAACTCTAACTCACACTCCTAACCGAAAACTTTCGGCATTATTACAATAAAAAAATGTATTTACTGTATTTTTATAGTGTTTTTACAATGAAAATGAAAAGCTGCTATGGAGTCCAGTCAGCTATTTAAGTCAGGCAAGACCAAGCTGTATTTGTCTGAATGGTGGAAGACAGATATCTCTACAATCGCTGGCTAAGGTCACCACAACCTTTTGTGCTGCTAATGCAATGCTCTGCCAGTTGAGCTACAGAAACACCTAAACAATTCTGATGTAAAAGTTATTGTATTATACTGCCTTACTCTATCCCCAGGCAATCCTTTTTCTCCTTTTACACCAGCAACACCCTGAAAAAAACATACACACTCTTAACAGATTCTTCAGAGAAGCAGACGACACATTCTGTGCTGTTCTTCACAGACGTTATTATTATTAATACAATATATTGTATGTATTGTAATACATACAATATGCAGTAATATGAATGCAGAATGCAGTAATATGTTTCTAATTACAGTATGTGATGATCAGTATTATCAGGTTAAATTCATGCCATACTTACAGACTCTCCTTGAAGACCTGGTTTTCCAGGTGCACCAGCATCGCCTTGGATACCCTGAATAATAATTGGTTAAAAATACCAATTACATTGAAAAAGATCAATTACATTCAATGCAGGTTCAGGTTTTAAGGTGCTGTAAATGGTTTCTGAAAAAACTGTTGATATTTGAAATCAACATACAAACAAACTCATCTCTCCCTTCATTGCTCCGTCCTTATAATAACAATATGGATAACATATAACAATAACATATGCTATGCAACAGATTCAACGACTGTGCACTGGTACACATGCCCCGTTGCTGATTGGCTACGAGAATGTTATGGTGTTGTGGGGATCGGTCCGATCCGCTTTGTTCTTTCTCCTATTTACACAGCCAAGACTTTATGCAAAAAAATTTTAACACACACACAGAACAGATATCTAGGAAATATTTTTGTATATTTATATTTGTGTGTATAAATATATATGTAACTTTATATATAACTTTAGGATTAGATTACATTAGATTATATTTGATTCTGATAGATTAGATTACCTTTGGTCCGTGAGGCCCAGCAAGCCCGGCATCACCTGTAAGTCCTCGCTCTCCCTGTTTATCAACACAACTGTTATAAAATACGATCAACTCAAACTACCTTTAAACAATCTGAGTTACTCACTCGCTCTCCTTTATCACCATGTTTCCCAGGCAGCCCCGGTAAACCATCTAAACCCTTAAAAGTATACAACAGTGACATTAACAACAACATCACGTTACAACAGAGAATATCTGAATGTGACATATAAGCACAGTAATATCTCAATAATGAATATTAAATCATAAGACTGCATATATAAAGTATATGTAAATCAAACATAAATAATAAACTAAATATCCATGTTCTTACTGTGCATAGCTCATCAGAAGATAAATGTTTGTTTACTTTATTTGTCATAAAAAAGTATTCACTTTATTTGCCTCTGAAAAAATATTTATTTTCATGTGATACTAATCGAAGCCAATCAAATCCATTGTACAAATCAAGCCCCGCCCTGCATCATTCACCACTGAATATATACAGTTTAATTCAGTAATATAGGTTGCATGTGAACGTAGTTTGATGTTGTTTTAAAGGCTTTGTCTTACTCTTTCTCCTGAGACTCCTCTGGCTCCAGGTTCACCCTGCTCACCTCTGTCCCCCTGTGGAGAGAAGCAAAACTTCAGCAGTCTTTTCAACATGGCGTCTGGACAAACTCTTTCTTCAGCACGTGCTATACATGTTTGCACTCCATTCATGAATTCCACAAATGAAATTGTATGTGTAAAAATGTCTTTTGGCTGCCAACCAAATGAAAAGTCAGAAAAATCTTGACCACACAAAAACTGACAGTCTTTCAAGTATTTAGTCTTTCGAATATGATTCTCTGAGACATGAGACGAGACACTGTTAGCATATTAAGAATCAAGGGAAAACAACATTACAACCAAATGATCTAAAATCCAAACAAAATTTCAGGTGAACAAAATGAGTATCTTGCTAATGATGAAACAGTGCTATGGAAAACTCAGGAATTCTTTCAGATGCTATTTGCACTCCAGGAAAACCCTGGGAATTCTGAGTGTTGAACAGCTTTAATGTGCTGATTATACAGTAAAGCCCTCGCACACTAAGCTGACAGCCAGCACGCCTGCAATTACTCTCAAAGCACTTTGACGAAACCAACCAATAACTGGCAAACGTCATCAAATGAAAGTATAATCACGACAAAACGCCTCAAATGATAGCCTGCAAATGAAAGCAATCTGTTTACACTGTCATATATATGATGAAATAAACCAGTTCTTTTTCCATAGTCTTTCTAAACAATCTGTGTCAGGCTAGCAATATTAAGTTATAAGGGGACGGCTCATATGAGCTCCACGTTCTGTGTATATTGTAATAGTGATATTTTTAATTAGCCAGAGCCTTTTTTTAACAACACGGTATTGAACAAAAGTGTGGTAATGAACATTTCTTATATAACTTTCCCGATATGACTTTCTGCCATATTGGGCAATGGTTCTTCTTTTTGCAATGCATTCTGGGATTGTCTTACACTGGACACTTTAACTTAACTGTAATCATCTGTGACTGACAGTTTTACTACCCTTGCTGCTTTACATTCTGTGTCGATACGGTTAGACAGCTGGTAGCAAAGCTAGAGTATCAATATAGCAAAAATAGTAAAGTAGGTACACATTTATGAAGATGCAAAATTAAGGTGAGTTACAAAAAAATGATTTCACCACATAATGAAGGGTGCAAGACCACAGAGTGTGAAAGAGTTAAGAAAAAGACAACGTGAGAGACAGACAGACAGACACCTCAAACACACGCATGCGTTTGTGGCATCATGCAGTTTAACCAGCCAACTCCTCGGTGTGTTACTAACTAACTAACCTACTAACATTAAGAGATGCATGAGTACACAGTGTAAATGACATTGACACTCATGCAAATCACTGACACATAAGACCTAACACGACAGACACACTTATACACATACCCAATACTAACCCTGCATAGTACAAAATACAGTAACCCCAACCGTGAGCGTTCCACAATGCTAATGTTGTGGATGGTTGCCAGGACATGGCTTTGCAGTTGCTAAGGAAATGTTTCTCAACTAGGGGCCCTAACATACTTCCAAGGGGGCCTCAAGATTTAAGACTTAAAATTATTTAAAACGAGACAAAACAAGCATAAAGATAAGCTAAAACAACCAAAACTCAAGATATTTCTTATTGTTTGGTTATTCTTAGAACGAATATACATATTTCTAGGTATGACAAACTCTAGAATGGTTGCTAGGGCATTTGATGTTTCAATACCTACATATGGCTCAGTCCCTCATCTCAACGTATGTCCACAGGGTTTTGTTATATTGCCAGCCAGGCAAAAATAGCAAGTCTGATTACTTAGTAACAGCAGTGGATTAGAAAGCCATCATATCTGCTGTTTCTAGGCAATTGAAGGAAATTCCACTGACGCAAAGAAATTTTTCAAGCTGTGGGCGCGTCAAATGGCGTCTAAATTTGGCTGATGAGTCCAGTGGAAATCTCAAAACAAGGCTCCTTTCTTCCCATGACTGTGGCACCAAAACTTTGATCTAATGAAGGTTCAGACATTTATAAATATTGCAAAATACAGCAGACAACATTTACGGCCAACATCACAGTCAGCTAATACTTCTGTAATCATCTGTGACTGACAGAGGTTAATTGTGATATTTAGATGTAATTATGCCCTGGAGTCTGTATTTCGGTCATGGATTTTAAGTGCATGTCCTCTGAGGTTTGGCAGACTCATAATTCTCCTGTTCAAAATGTGGCAATTTAATTTTTTTATCTTCAAAAGAGTAGTAATTTCTGCACTTTCTCTTTTCTGCTGTGCTCTTTTATAATCTTAGCACTGCATTCAATGGGAAACATTAGATGCTAGATACATTTTATTGTGAAGTATAAAACACATGCACAAGGCTCACACAAAACAACACAGAAACACACACAGCACTAACATGCATCGTGTCTCGTCTAGCTTGAGGAGTTTGGCTGTTAAATTCATGATCTTACCTTTTCCCCTCTATCACCTTTGATAGAGACAGCCTGACCCTGCAGATAATCAATCAACAAGGATCAATTATTGTCCAGGCCCAGACAGAACCAGCTGAGACTGAAGCAAATCAATATCAAATGATAAAATGTCATATTCTTGAGAAATCTACCAGTAATAACTAACTGCAAAAAGACAAACATTTACCGTAAACACCATCATGTGTCAGACCGGTAGCAGTAAATTTAAAATTCATCCAAACGTTTACATAGCTCTATGACAGCCTTAGAATTGATAATATAAGTTTCGTACACGTTCTCCCTTTTGTCCTTTGAGTCCTGGTGGTCCCTCAGCCCCTATAAGACCAGGATGACCCTGTAGATGTAGTTTACGCAAATAACCAATAAGATTGCAGCGCATCACAAATTCATCCAGTGACGAGCAAATTACATTCCAAGGAATACTATGATAATTTCAATATCATGACAAATCGGAACGTGACGTAACCTGTTCACCCTTGGGCCCCACGACACCCGGCACGCCCGTCTCACCCTGCAGGATTTGAAAGACGAAGAGAGATGGCGAAAGACAGCGAAATTAGAGAATACATTTTCTTAGAGGTCAAGAAAAGTATATAGAGAATGCATTTCAAAGTAAGTATAAATGCATTACAAAAGAAAGTCTGATTTTCAGTAATGAATATTCAACCTTATCTTTAATGATTGAAGTTTTTTTCAGCCAATAACAAATAAGATTTGTTATTCACACAAGTTAAAAAATTTGGTTCAGAGAAACATGATTTAATTTGGTGAACATAAGTTTTATATTTTTTTAGTTTGCCAAAATTATTTAAATATCTTCCAAGTGTGTCAGTCTTTTATTTGGATCTTTTCTATTTATTTATTTATTTTTTAATATTTTTATTGGATCTTTTTATATCTAATTTTATACGTCAACGCCCACAGACTTAGCTTTATCTTACAGTCTGTGATGTACATAAACGTATAATTTAACAAGGCTGATATTCATTTAACATGGTCCAGTGGCAGTTCACCAGTCCTCTTTTACACTGACTTGGATTGGTTGCATGGGCTAGTGACCTTTGACCTGAAGCTCTTACCCTTTCCCCTGCGGGACAGGAGCAGTTGACTGTGGCTGGTTTCTGCTGCTCAGCACTGGTTGGTTTTGGGGTGGGTAGTGGGAGAGGAGGGGCCTCAGTCACCAGAGTTTGTTCACACTGAGTGAGAAGCACAAATGAACGAGGGAAGGAAAAGAAAATTGAATGTGTTATGAAAGAGAGCGAGGAGAGGAAGAAGAAATGGATTGCTGGATCAACTCTAGTCACATTCTGAGTAACAAATTCTGCCTGAAAATAGTTTAAAAAAATGCCAATACTCCTGACAACCGATATAAAACCCCAGCGAATCCAGGAATGTTTTCCCATCATTCCTCAAGGGCTAAAGACAAAAAGCTTCTCACAGAATCACTATAGACGGTTAGCAGAGTGCTCACGCTGTTTAAAAGCATATTTATGCTTTAAAATGAAGAGGATGCATTTAAATATTCTTCTTTTAGACATAATAAGTGAGGTAGAGACGAACTCACTGGACCACCAGGAATGTCACAGCATGTCTCCTGTTCAGCCTGTTTCCCATCACAGTAGATCACCATCCGTTGAAGGTCAAACTACAGAGGTCACACACCCAGTCAGAAAAGCAGGAATATGTAGGTTAGCACAGATTACAGTTAAATCTTTACAAACATACAAACATATGTCTGAATGTCACTGCACAACGCAATCATTTCACTGATGTTGTGCTGTCTGAACAAGGTGGGCCGCTCACACATTTCTGTCTGGTACTGCTAATGCCACAGACTATTACCCAGCTAACAGGAAATGTTCTCACAACGTTGGCTAATGTTCTTTACGCTCCATGTTTTCAAAAAACATTCTTGCAGTTACGTTATGACATTTTTAAACGTTATATATCTTATATCAAAAATGTTATTCTTAAGTAATTAGTGGAACGTTTCAAAAAGGTTACATAATTACAAAATGCTCATTCAATTTTTACAACAACAAAGCAAAAATGTTAATACAGCATCTAAAAAACGGGACGTTTTGAACATTCCTAGAACATAACATTTTTGTTACTTATTTATAATGTTCGAGAAATGTTTCTACAATGTTAAATTGTGAGCTGGGTGCAAACTTCACCTTTAATTTTCCTTACACACTTACATCAATCGGAACACTGTCGTAGAGTCTCTTTCCGATGACAGTCTTTCCCTGGATATCGATATCTTCTCTGTCCTCTATGGGAAGAGTCTCAATATGCTTGCAGTCCAGGAAAAGCGACACAGACTTGGAGTCGACCCTCATTCCGATCTTATGCCAGTTACGGTCAAACAGGTTGTCCACCTGTGGGTTTCTAAAGACTGCCCGGACCGCGTCCTTCGTCAGGCCCACTGCGTTATACTCCACTGCTCTGTTCTCTCCGTCCAGACGGATGGAGACCTGAGGAACACTGGGATTACAGCCTGATCTGCTTCATTATAATCAATGATATTTCAAATGATCTTTTAATTGAGCTACACTGATAAATAAATCCTGGCTGGAAAAACAAGTTTCACAATAGAAGTACAGTATAGTCATTGGCTGCTCCGAGCCAGTCTTGGATGATCAACTGGACTAACAGTCAAATTAGCTAAAGTCAACCTAGTTAGAGATAGTACCCAGCTAGCAGGTAACATTCTCAGAACATTGGCTAATGTTCTCTAAGTTCCTAAAAAATGTTCTTGCAATAAGGTTAGATTTTTTTTATGTTATATATCATATATATAAAAAATGTATTCTTAAGTTGTTAGTGACATTTTAAAAAATGTTACTTAAAAACATTAATACAATGTCTTTAAAAAATGGATGTTCTGATTGTTCCTAGAACTTCCAAAATAACATTTCTAACGTTTCCTTACTTAGTGGAAACAACAGGGAAACTAACCTAACCTAACCTAACCTAAAATTGTTAACTGGGTATTTGGGAAATCTGGCGGAGACTCATTGTCTAATCAGCTACCAGAACCAAATTATGTTCCCACCATGCCAGGGAAGAGCGCTTAACTGTGAAGAAACATCTTTGATTATCATTTCACACAGGACCTCTCAGTATTACACACCTGTGGGATGCCATATTTATCATAGACCTGCCACAGGTACCAGTCTTCCTTACGAGAGGTTTTCCTGAACTTAAATGTTGTCACAAAGGCGTATTCATCTGGTAAACCCTGGGATAACACATCTCTGAAATTCAGCAGGAGAGAGAGAGAGAGCGAGAGAGAGGAAGAGAGCAAGAGAGAGAGAGATAGCTCATATATAACAGATGACAAAGCAAAGTTGGTAATAAATCAAAAAGTAGTGTGTAAATTTTGCAGACATTGTTTAAATCATGACCTACTCGGTTTTTTGCACAATGGGCATGGTACCGAGCCTGACATAGGGGGTCTGACCAGGCTCAAACTTTTCTCCCAGAAAATCTCTCACATTGAAGTACTCCATCAAATCAAAACCTAACAGAGGAAAACAGAAAAGAAACCTTAACTCTTAACAGTGAAAACGGTGTATTATTACCTACGACCGCTAGATGGAGACAAAGAGATGAGAAATGACAATGAGAAAACCAGCATCATTAACTGGATGACACTTTATACAATAAAGAAAGAAATAAAGACACACAACATGATGACGATGGGAGAAAATGTCGTGCTAGTCATTTTATAGAACAATTAAACAAACATGCATTAATAACTACAATGTCTGTATGCACCGGAGAAAGTCTGGGTCGTTTTCAACACGGTCCGTGTCACAATCGCGCTGTAAATACAGCACTGCCTTTCTTACTAGCAATTACAAAACAAATACAAATAAATACAAAAGCAGTCCATTGTCAAAGAGCCGCATGTATAAACGTCAACAATCGTTCAGCGATTCATTTCTATTGACGCGTATGTCGCGTTCACGAGGTGGATTGTGGGATTGACGCGGAGCTATGACGTCTGTCATCGTGCGGATTTCCACCATGTGTTGTGACCCCCCATTTTAAACCATTTTAGACTATAGTTTTTTTTAAAGCAGGGATTAAAAACAATAGTTACATGTACGACATGTATAAATCTAGTCCATCTGGGTGATTGTCCAGCCTCTGGTCCAGCCTCTGGTTGTGATAGCACTGTATCGTAATCAGTCATTTCGGTGTTCGAACCGTAGCGTCTGTTTAGTTGCTAATATGACTGACTTAGGCAAACTCCATAAAAAAGTAGGACCCCAAAATGACATCATTGTGTTCAACAGTGGAGTTGTGCGGCGTGTTTGGATATCAGTCCCACTAATTAATGCTTCAGATCCACAGCCAGCAGTCATTAAACTGCACTTGCTACAGCAGATGTTTAAAAAAACAACCTTTCATGGGCAATTATGTGTGCGTGTGCATCCACTGCATAAGCCGAGGTTGGCAGTCTTGGCTATATACCCAATCGCAGTGGTCAAACCGAGGCTGTCCTCTAACCAATACATGTTCAGTTCCCATGGAAACGTCAGCCGGGCCCTGAGCGGTGCCTGGTGAGAAATCCAAGGGTCCATCTGGGGACACCCTAATGCTAGTTAAGTTAAGAAGTGCCATGTGACGTGCCATACGGTTTCATATGGTACATTTATGTTTTAAGTCTTGGGCTGCATATGAGGCCTCTAAGGGTCACTTGACAGATCACGGTCACTTGATGAGCACTTGGACGTGTGTTGTTTACTTCAGGCAGGTGTGTTCATGTCACCCAACAGAGGTTCTTATAAACAGTCTGGAGAGAATGATTATTTGAACTGAAGGATGTTTAGAGATGTTTAAACTGGTGGTAATGTGAGATCCAGGCAGCGCTCTGTGTGTGTATGTGTGTGTCTATTGAAATAGTATGGTAACAGGAGGTTAAGATCATAGAAAGTAGATACTGTGTTAAACACATACACACACAGATTTGTATACATGTGTGTATATACATAGGTTTATCATATACCTTACTGTACTATATGTGGGATGTTTTTGCAGGTGTTCTTGGTGTTATCATGTTTTAACTCCTGAAATCATTCATTCATTTGTTTGATTTCACACCTTGTTAACTGTTCATTCCAGCTGATTGAGTTTCAACAGTTAATTTCCATGATGTTGTTTGCCTGTATGTCTCCATGCATGAAGCACAGTATTCACCCAAGCTTGGAGGAACCTTGTTGAACAGTGGGATCTGTAATTTGGACCTGGCAAGTGAAAGCATATAATCACGCCCAAGACTTATTTTAACCAGTGAGCGAGAGGGGAAGGCTGGGACGGTTCTGCGGGGTAACCCAGATGAGTGCGTCTTTGATTCAGACATATGGGAGGTTTCACCGCATAGCAACTGTCGTCTGGCCTCCAGCCCTCTCACAGGAATGATGTCACCGCATGAAATGCTAAAACAGCATTTTAACGCTGTCACAGTGTGTCAGTATGTGTCAGTCATTTCTATGGTTAAGACACAGATCCTGGTCCTGGTCTTAGCTAATTAAAGCTGGTCATCCAGCCTGGCCACACTAGTATTCAGGTGTGAACACTATTTGAATTGTTGGTCTACGTACTCATAAGCATCAGATGGATGTCTTTGGCCGCTGTGTCATGTCTTACCCAGAGAGCCCTGCATTTTTATAACATCAAGATTGACAAGTTAAATATGTACCTTAAGGCTCCATAGGAAAGAAATCTCATTAATGTCTCAATTGTTTATTCAAAAAAACAATGAGATGGAGAGCAAATGGAGTTTTAGCATCTCTGAGAATTCATTTCAGGATGTATTTGGGCAGTTAAAACAAACCTCCACCAAAACGCACCAGATTTATAATGATAAAACATTCTGTTGGTCATTTTTGTGCACTGGACAGTATCAGCATAAGTAATCCATCAGACCTTCACAATTTTGTCTGTCTATACAGTACAATAGCCCTAAGAACTGCAGATTGTATAGTCATTTCCTTGCACAGGTAAGTGTTTTAAACTCTCTCTCTCTCGGTCTGTTTTGTTACTTTAGGTTGATGAATTGGAGTGGGAGTTTGACAGAGGAACTCAGAACCCCCTGAAGACGCAAACACAACATCCTCCAAATCTGTGGAATCACTAAAGAACTTCACATTTCCTAGAACAGAAGATCTCTCTTTTCTCAACCTCATAATGTCTCACTGCAGAGTCTCATGTTGTAAAACACACTCTTTTGGGAAAAGAAGGCTTTATTTTTGGAGCAACGTACTTGTAGTTTGTGGTATTTATTAAACATTATCTATAGAAATTAAAACTAAGGCACAAAATTAAAAGTTTGCATGTCAAAATCCTTAAACTTTGTAACACATTGAAAGAATGACTTTGATGTAACTAAATATTTCCTTGGCACTTTACAGGTAATATATTAACAGCACAGATTTATGAGAAGATTAGGAAAGGAGACATTACCTGGAACCTCTGTCAGTCCAGCGCTGGTGCTGTTTGGCCTGAAACGGCCAGTCTGGACCTTCATGTTGGGACACAGGACATCTGCAAAGAGAACATATTTTAGAACTGAAAATCTTGGTTTTTATGACCTCACAGCTCTCCATAGTGTTTGGATTACAGAGAGCTATTCATTTCTAAGGTTAAAAAGGGAATATGTTTAGACCTATTGGAGGTAACTTTGATACAGTTAAGGGTATTTTAATCTGCTTTATTAAAAGTAAAGGTTTCTTGACAATGGCTAAATTGTGTAACATCTGGTCTTCTGGCAGACTTCATTAATTCATATTTTGTGAAATACATTTTTTGTTGTTGACATTTTACTGTACAAGTTCCAGGTGCACAAACAATCTTCTGTGGTATTTTTACCAGTAGCAAATGTTACTTTACAAATGTTATGTTATGAGCAGGGACATAATTAGAATGAAAATGGATTCAGACAGTGTCACATACAAATCTTTGGGTGGGAAACTCTGTACGTGACCTTTTCAAATGTGGACAATTTCTCTTATGATTTGTCTTTATTAAATGTTTTAAAAAAAAACCTTTCTTTAAAGTGTTTCTCCTAATAATTTTTCAGGAGAGCAATATCTGAGACCAAGCTGATATTTTAATGAAACAAAGAGCACTAAGTCTCTCTGTAAAAACAATCAAATGTTTTTCTCTGAAGCACTAACCCAGCTAACGATTTTAGGTTGTTTAGGTTGTACATTAAGTTTTAATGTAATGTAACAAAAACGTTACAAAGATTATTTTGAAAGTTCTAGAAATTCAAAATTTCCCATTTTTTATATGCTGTATTAACGTTATTGCTTGGTTATAAGAAAGTTTTTCGAACAGTTTTTAATTCCATAACATTTTTAAAAGGTTCTACTAACTACTTTTTTAACGTTTTTGATATATATGATATATATATATATATAACATTACAGTTATACAAACATTACTGATACTGAAGAATGTTTTTGATAACTTTGAGAAAACGTTTAGGAAAGTTTGCCAATGTTTTGCGAATATTCCCTGTTAGCTGGGAAGATTTTACTGGCCTTTGAAGGAAATGAACAGTTGTGAGATACTGTTACTGCAATGTAATCCATCTTCCTCTCTGTGTGTGAAGACAGACTGAGAGAACATGGTGGCATAACAGATGACTCCAGGACGTTGGCACATTGATATGGGGGTTTGCTTGAGTATATTGTAGTGCAGTTAGCATTAACGTCAGAGTGGTGATAATTTAGGACGTACAAACAGCCAGATTTCAAATAGCGACGCATAGCTCGTGAAAGACGTGATGACAAGAGGAAAGGCAACACCAGCAGACTTCCTTTACTGTGGCATTTGTGACGAGGATGTGCTATTTGTAGAGAGTATCGCACTAGTGCTAAGGAAGCTTGCTAATATTAACCTAGATGCTGCTGGATGAGTTGTTATTGTTTTGTTTCGTTTTGGCCTTGAGATTAATTTAAGTGAAAGAAATATGGAGAAAGTATTGTATGTGTCTTTTCAGCTTAACAGATTGTCAGCTACATAAATATTCTTCAACAATTGCTGTTTTGGTGCTCGACGGAAAAATCAGCAATAACATTATAAGCAAACAAAGGATTTTTATTTTGGGTGAACAGTTTTGGTCAACCCACTTATCACAGGAATAAAACTACATCTTCTCCCATGTGCAGTAATATACAATAGCTGAATATGTGATTGATTACATGATTTGAAATGTTTTTACTTTCTCTCTGTCTCACACACACACATACATGCACACACTGCTGGCATGAAGAAGGCAGACGGCCAAACCGCAGCGTCTGATCGCGTCCCTGATAATCATGTATGATCAGACCCTGTAATTTTCTGTAATCACTCCTATAAAAAGCGCTTTGTGGAGTTTAAGTGGCCTGAGCCATCATACAGTTTCAGAGGCTGGGTCACCTGACACAATTACATCTCTGTTTGATACAGTGTCTTTAGTATTATTCTCATAACCCCACACTCCTGCTGTAGCCCGTCCTGACCCACTCCAAACATCAGCCCTCCTGACAGTGAAACCTGAGGAGGGAGCACCTGGTCCTCTATTTACATGCATATTTAGGTACAGCTGTATGTGCCAAGTACAGCTGTGACATGGTTTTCAGATAGATTATGTTGTATAGGTAAACTAATCCTCAAATTTATCCATCTGGTCCACACTTTTAACCAAAATGATTTACAGTGCATTCAAGCTATACATCTGATCAGTTTCTGTGTTGCCTAGGAATCGAACACACAACCTTTTGCACTGCTGACGCAATGCTCTACCAGTTGAAGTAAGATGCATGTTCCCTGGCCCTCAGCTCTTTGAAAAAAATCTGAAGTCCATCCCTAAACACGCTTGTCAGATCTTCACTAGTTGCTAGATGATTAGATACATTATACTAGTGAAACTTGGTGATTTAGTTACAGAATTCTTCTTGACATGATTTACCCAAGAAGAATATGTTCCTAGAACAACATTCAAATAACAATCAGATTTTAGAGGTGGCAGAAACTTCAGTTTTTGCTTGAGTGATGTTGGGAACTACACTTAAAGTCGCTTAAAGTATAATAAAGTTATGTTTTCAGTTTTTCTGTGAAAATTGCTGAAATTACTTGACCTGATTTTGCCAAATGAGAGATGTACCTGAGTCAACATAGGGTCTGTTGACCCTGGAACAACATTTCTGTAGAAAATCAGAGAGAAATTACACGTGACAAAAAGTGATGTAGAAGCATTGAACCCTGATTATAAGCCTAAACTTCACAGTAACTGTAAACTTTCTCAAATCTGACTGATTGTTAGGAATGTTGACCCAGGATTATTTCCCACTGTGTAAAATCAGAAAGGCCAACAACAATCAGATCATTCATTTCAGATCCTAGGGGTGGCCGAAAATTTGTGTCGTAGCTGTCAAGCCTGGTGAAAAGTAAGTCACAGACTCAAATCTTAAAGCGGTACAGCCCGTGATTTACAGAATGACATCACCTCTTACCATTGTATTCTTAAACTAGGCACTTAGCCACATGGTGTCTCTTAAAGGGGACTGACCCCATAATTAGCTGTACTTATAAGTGACATGTAACCAATTAAATGTGGTAGTCTTTAAAGACTTGTTTTTGACATTATAGCATTACCTATTTCCTTTGACTGGCGAAATGACAAAGCCGTGAAAAACCTGCCGTGCGTCACTGTTTGAAGAGTGGCACATACGAGCGCTTTCTAACTGTGTTCTTCTGAGAGGGTGACTTCCTTTAGCTCTGGGATAAAGGCTATAATTTACAGCCTGGCCATGGAACTAAAATTATGCTTGTATTGAGCAGAACATTGCTTTCAGATGCTGTATTTCCACAAAGATTTCTGCATTTATTTCTTCATTTCTTGGATTAATTGATATTGTGATTGGACTATAGAAAAATTCATATCACAGAGATATCAATATAAGTTATGATGCACTTGTTGATTAACAAGGGAACAGAGGTGAATGCATTGGACAACGTGTACTTTACACTGAATGAAGTCATTTACAGAAGTTAACATGTTCAGAATTTTAATACGGCTCAAATTATCATTATGAATTTATTTAACACGTTTATATAAGAGACAACTGGGGTTGTTTGGGGTTAAAAATCAGCTATTGAGCAAGTACATGACAGATCAGTGTTTAAAACATTGATTCACCTCGAATCACAATAGTAAGTTTAAAATAATGATTTATAATTTGAGCTGGTTTGATTTCCCAGGAAAATTCCAGTTTGGCTTTATCATACGTAAAGTACATAAAGTAGCCTGCAAGTTCATGTTTCAAACAGAGATGGCGCTAGAGAAGCAGGTTAAGTGGTAAAACAGTTTTACAATAACACTTTTGGCTGGAGAATGACTTTTCTAGAAAGCATTTTAGAAAGTGCTGTGTGAAGCTGAACTAAATAATGTTTTTGATACAAATAAATAAAGTTCCACTAACGTTACTCCAAAAACGTTTTGGATAGCGCTGAGAGGACTTTTAGAGAACATTCGCCAATGCTCTGAATGTTCCCTGTTAGTGCAGAAGCTTAATCAAATGTTTTCTTTAATGTTTAAAATGGCCATTTAGCTAATCAGAAGCAGATTTAGGAAACCGGAAACAGATGCTAAAGCAAACATGAGTAAATGAACACACACTGCATCATTACAGTCCACGGCTGTTCCATTTAGCAGCATGCCACCACAGATTGCCAGTCTGGCGTTCTGTGGTCAATGGATGGACCACCAAACTGAACCAAAGCCCAGCTAATAATGAATATTATTATATTACTATATTTTTTGTTTTAATTTAATTTAGCTGAAAATGACCTGGTGCTTTTGCTGTACTATATAATTGTAAGGAATAATTGTTAATGTCCAGGTAAAATAGTTAAAAATGTCATTATTACATTATGCTTTGTCTCTGTTTTGATTTTAAGCTAAAATATGACATTTCATGTTTTCATAAGACTATATTCAGCAAAATTGAACAATGATGGGGTAATAGAAAAATGCCATTTCCTGAAAAAAATTTCTCTGAACCAAGATGTATGAAACAAAACCACTAGCAGTTCTACACCCAAAACAGAATAATACTAATTGTAGCTTTTAATAAATGTACGGCTTCAGATCTCTTCCCATTAAACATATTAAAAGCCACCGATTAAAAAGTGGAAAAAGCCCAGATCAACCAGGACTGTAATTTTAAGAGCAAAAATAACCTGCAGCTTGTTAATGCTGTTTTCTAGCCACCAGTTATTCTTGGACGTCACTGCTGGTGCCAGATGATTCAGGTTTATCACAGAACTGGACCTGATCTGTAGTTCCAGCCTTTCTAAATATTGAAGATTAATCTCTGATAGGACAGTTAAATCCACTGCTGCCCAGTGATACTGATACCAACTTATTTCTTGCACTGTGGTTGAGGTCATCCAGAAGCAGGTGGAGTCCTCGGCTGGGATCCCTCATGGCACAGGGCACGGTCGGGTTACAGTTTACAGTGTCACCTTCCTTTCATCTATCCATCTTGGTGCCACGTTGAAGGTCTCGCCACACGGCTGCCCAGCTAACAATTTTTAACAATTCCAAAACGAATTTTTTCTCTAACGTTTCCATCATGCAACAACAGCATTAAAAATGTTATTTTAAACGTTCTGATGATATGATATATAACATCTACTAACATTACTGCAAGAACATTATTTGATAACTTTTGGCTAAAGTTTTCTAAAAGTTCTCTAATGTTCTGAGAACATTCCCTGTTAGCTGTCTGACTTAAAATAGGCTGGGAAAAGCTGATGTTAAAACCTCTTCAAATGCCAATGGCTGTTACGAAATACCTGATTGCTTACCACGCCTGCAATTACATTTATCCTGCGTACTGGGCTTTATAAATCACAGATTCTAAGAAATGTGAATTACTTTAAATCTATATAAACTATGTTAAACCAACAAGTTCTCCTCTAATATTATTCCAGCTAGCTTAAATTAATTGTCTGCACAATTAATTTTTCCCAGCATGCATTGCAGTATTAATAAATGATGAGAGTATTGTTTTGCTGCTCAGTGCAATGCTGTTTTTGTCATCACTGTTAGCTATTTGTTTTTAAATTGTCCCCATTATTAAGATTTATATGTTTATGTGCTTTTTTGCAAGACGTGACATGTAATGCATTTAAATATAACTTTCCTCAGTTTATTTTTTTAAGTGTGTGTGAAACATAATCAAAAGTTCTTTAACTGCTTTCTGCTCATTTTAGCGAGGAATGTAGCGCCTGGTATGCTAAGCATCATTTGAATCTGTATAGTTGATTTAGGCCCAAAGCTCATTGTTTTGCGGTTTCTGTATTCTTGAACCTGTGTGCATAGACTTTAATGTGCGCTTGTTGTTTGTCGTGGCTTTTTCTCACATGTCCGTATGCCACATGGTTTTAGGTTTATCTTTTACCGCAGTACACATGTGATGTGGAAAAGCACTTGAGCTCAGAACTATTCCATCTCTTGTACTTCCTACATCTCGGAATACATACTCGGAAACTCACGGAAGCAAGAAACCACAGAAATGTCCAGCCGAGAAAGGTTATATTTGTGGGGCCTGCTCATGTCTAGCAAACTATGTTGTCTGTCGAAAGCAGATGAACAAGCAAAATGTTTGGCTAACAACTGTCAAGCTAATTTGGATCTCCCATGTTACACTACCTAAACCTCTGCGTGTGATCTAGACATACAGTATATTCAGTTATGCTGCCTCTTAAGGCCCAAACCCCAGCTAACAATTTTAAGTTGTAAGAACATTTTCCAATGTTTCCAAAGGGAACAAAATCATTAAAAATGTTATTTTGAAAATTCTAGGAATATTCAAAACATGCAGTTTTTTATATATTGTATTAACGTTGAAGGGGGTGTGGCTTTGGAGAGCACTCTGGAGAAGGGGATGGCCTCTTATGCTTTTAAAGCTAGCTTGCTATTGCTAGCCTCTCTGAAACAGCCTATCCTACCTTTAAGAATGTATCTATAGTGTACAGTTTTGTTACTCACTCTCGCAAAGTCTCCTCCTCAACCTCCCTCTGATCTTGTCAATAGCGTCAAAGTCTGTCACGTGAAACACGTGAGTGTTTTTGGGCTCTGCGGCGATCTCTTCAAGTTCTTCTCTTAGTGCTTCTCCAATCCCTACAGCAAACAGCCTGATTCCAGCAGCTGCTGCTGCTACAGACGGCTCCAGAACGTAATCTTGACTCTTGCCATCCGTTAGCAAGATTGCCACCTTCTGAAAACCCTTGGCAGCGGGCCGCGCTCCTGCCCTCTCTGTGAAGATGTTAGTGGTGGTGAAGCTGATGGCATCTCCAGTCTTGGTGTT
Organism: Chromobotia macracanthus; assembly: GCA_036877525.1. Lineage (NCBI taxonomy): Eukaryota > Metazoa > Chordata > Actinopteri > Cypriniformes > Botiidae > Chromobotia > Chromobotia macracanthus. Next base: position 3,481,746 of record JAZGTH010000069.1, read on the forward strand.
CCCACCCAAGTAGCGGATGTTACTGGCGGCACGCTTGACCTCTTCAAGGGTTTTGTACCTGCCCAGATTAAATTCAGCTGTAGGCCGGTCACTGTAGCGAACGACAGCCACACGGGTCTTATCCACACCAATGTCAAAAGACTCCACCAGTTTTGCCACCCACTGACGGATCTTCTCAAAGTTTTCCTTGCCCACGCTGGAGGAGGTATCCAAGATGAAGACTAGGTCATAGTGAACGTTCTTGCACCCTGGATACAAAAGACATGAATGTTTACAGACTGTGTGTATACAGGACAGCTATCATGGGTATGAATGAAACCATGTTTAGCCACAGATTTACGAGGTTTGTGTCTTTGTCAATGTACCATGGCTCAGTTGGGTAATGCATGAATTAAATTCCACAGAGAACTTGAAACTATTCGTTCATCATGTGCACAAGCTTAGTCTACACACATTACAACAAAATATTTGTTGAAAGTCTGAATAAGAACTATTAATTTAAAGACTAAATCTTAAATAAAACTGACTGTGGCATGGGGTCATATGAAAAGAATTGCTCCGTTCTTAAACCTTGTAAGTCCTTGAAACTTTTGACATTAGGGTGTTCCTGTAGCTCAATTGGTATTGCATTGTGTTAGCAATGCAAAGATTGTGGGTCTGAATCCTAGGTAGTGTATGTACTGAAATGCACTGCAAGTCACTTTGGAAAAAGCACCTGCCAAATGAGACATGTTGTTTCTCATAATTAAAAGGTTTAATTATGCTGCCTCCTAAGAAACATTGTTCTGTCACATTTTAAGGCAGCACTGCACATAAGCAACAAGCTCAGCCAAAAGAGAGAAGCAGCTCAGTCAGAAAAGAAATGTTAATTGTAAATTAGCCTTTTACTAAACGCTGAAACAGATCAAGACTATATATATATGCTGGTTCTGTAACAGAGCTTATATTTAGGTTAGTATTTGACCTCAGTTGACCTCACCTGCCCTCTGTGCATCAACACCTCCTCCAAATAGTGTCACAGCCAATGTAGTCAGGACCAGCAAGATCCTGAACCCAAATCGAAACTCCATCTCCTTCTCCACTGTTGTTCTCTGATGTTCCTGCTAAGGTGTGATGACCATCAAACTGTTCCAGCTGTGGAGACACGATCACAAATGTGACATGATCAGTCAGATGGCACATATAGACGAGAAATACTGAACTATTATAAAGTGCCACCAGGTGTAAATAGTTCTGAAGAATGGTCTATAGCTACTAAATGTATTTATTTATCCAAATCAGAATCAGCTTTACTGCCATGAGTGAATACAAACAAGGAACTAGTTGTGGTTTACAGGAGCTCTGTGTATAGTATTTACAAAACACAAGAAATAGAAAAACATATGTATGATGGTATAAAGGTCAACAGGAACACAGAGTAAACAAGGTGTGGTAACTAAAAAAAGTATTAAAAACATTTTAGCATTTTTAAAACATTCCACTAACTACTTCGAAATAACATTTTTGATTTGTGATATAATGTTAAAAAAACATCCAACTAACATTACTGCAAGAACTTTTTTAGGAAAACTCGGAGAGAATTTTTAGAGAATGTTGGCCAACGTTCTGAGAACGTTCCCTGTTAGCTGGCTCAGAACCCTGTTGACTCAACAAGACGTTCAAACGCTGGCAACTAACTCTTGTTCTCTGAAAGCGCTGAACTGTTTCTGTGTTAGTAGGATGTTGTTTTGGTTTAATGGAGTACAGTAGGCCCCAGGGAGCGCGCTATCATCAAAAAGAGAGGAAACAACATAAGGCATTGAATTGTGGGCCGCAGAGCCATGATGATGTGGCAATCTCTCCTAGGCACAAAACAACTCATTTTAGATAAATATTTTAACTTAGACCCCCAAATTGTGTGACACTTATGAAAATGACTTATCAATGGAAAATAACAGTTTGAGGACTTCTCAACAACAGCTGAGTAATTTAAGGAAATCCCCATTATATCTTCCAATCTTTTAACTGAATCATCATGTTTAATACCAGTAACTACATTTAAATGGGTCTCCTATGACAGAGAAAATAACACACTGTTCAACCAGCTTGTTTTATGGTTACTAACTTTAAATGGATGAGCAATAAAGTCTTGCTGGTCAAGCTAGTTAAAAAGCCTGATCAGGAAACCAGCATCTCATACTGGAAACCATTATAATAAACTCATATATACTGGGTTTCCTCAATATGCATAGACAGATGCATGTATATGTGCTGTATGTATACATACAAAATTGAAGTTTCAGATCTATACATTGCACACATAATAATTTTAGGAGATCTTTAGATGGTCATTACTACATTAGAGATGGTTGAAAAAGCAAAAGCTTATGAGTGACAGAGCTTATTCTGTCCTGTTTTTCATCAGGCTGTCTAGATTTTAAAGGGCTCCTTGTTATTTTTTATGCAACTCTGGTCAGACTATTAGGTTAAAAGGCTTGTTTCTTTTTAAACGATTTACCCTTACAAAATTCTTTAAAAATGTTTGTGGAAGTGAACACCCAATTTTATTTCCAGACCCTGTGTTTACTGCTGCATTTGGTAGTTGAAAACCTTTTGGTCAGAGACTTTGGTCAGGTCACTTGAAACTTCTACATTAATGATGCATGAGTTAAACATAATGTGACCTTTTGGTTACAAGCCCTACAACTTATGTTTTGATTGGCCCTTTAACCTGCAGCACAACAGGGGTATGACTGTATATAACAGGGTTTTGCAATGTAAGCATCAGAACAAAGTTTATGCTATAAATACATTCATAGGGTTATATATCATATACATCATATAGCATACGTTATATATCATATACATCAAAAATGTTATTCTTTAGTTGTTAGCGGAACATTTTAAAAACGTTACAAAATTATGTTTGAATAATGTTTTTATAACCAAGCAATAATGTTAATATAAAGTCTAGAAAACTATAAGTTTTGAACGTTCCAAGAACTTTAATAAGTACTTTAAATAAGTTACTTAATTCCTTAAACATTAGGAATGTTCTTACAACCTAAAAAAAAAAAAATCTGTCTCTCTATCCAGTAAGGGACACTTGGCTTAAAAAGGACTGAAGACCCCTGACCTACAACCAACAACCATTTGCTTACCATTGCTAGCCTATAACTAACTACCTAGTTATAGGTCAACCAAGATCAACCAATCAACCCAATTCACTTTAACTGCTCTGTTATCTTTATTGTAAACAATAATGTCTAAACAAATATTTCCTGAAAAGGCATTAATGATTTTTGAATCTTATGCAGTTCTGAAATCTTTTGGTGCGGATATCTCAGCTGACACACTTGGGGCCTCGCTTGAGGCCAAACTCCAAAAATGCTAAATGATCAGCCTGGGATAAAACTGCAGATGAACAAACCAGAACACTTGACTCTTCCGGCAGAAGAAATGTGAAAACCAGCCTTACTTTTTCTGCACTTTAAAAAAACTCAGAACAAAGCAGCAGCTGTAGATCTATCAGATCAAAAAAAACGTGGTTGTGTGCTGGTGGGGTCACGACCCAACAGCAGGTCACTTGTCTGTAGAATTAACACAGAGTTATGGACAGCGGGAAAAAAACTCAATGCAAACAACAGAGTGCAATGAAATGCAATTAGCCATGTTAATTAAACCTAGTTAGGACAATAAACTAAGTATGCTTATAAAAGGGATGAGAAAGTGCAATGTATTTTGCTGTTCTTAAACAAGGACAAACTTGTCTGAGCTGATCACAATATGCTTTGTGATGTGATTTAGGTATTTCTTTAGAGTTTAAATCACCACTTAGCATTCCATGTACAAATCTGGTTACTGAAACAAAGTCAGCTGAGAACCACGTAATTAAATTTTAATAGTTAGTTATTAAAAATAAACATTAACCATTTACACAGTCACGTTTATGAAGGATCTCCAGAAATAAAAGTTGTGTTAAATGTTATGATATCATCATAATAGAGATGAATAAACTCTTACCTGTGCTGTAACAAGATGTTCGCGCAGTACACGAACACACCTCACTCACGCCTCAGCCAGAACCCAAAACAGCATCCTGCTGCGAATAAAACTCCAGGTGAGGTTTACACAGGTAACAGAGTAATCCTGTATGTCAGTGAGGAGCAGTGTTATGGAGTGATGTGGAGTCTGCTCTCCTCTGCTGGGAGGTGGTAGGGTGGAGAAACTGCTCGTCTAAGTGTTGGGTTTCAGTGTAGACCAGAAAGCTGCCCTGCCCTATTCACATAAAACAGGACTCTGACAGACTGCGCCAATTATAGACTAACTTTCCGGGATATTTTTGTCGCTTTCTTTCTTGTCACCTCTTTCGTTCTCTCTCACACTAGTTTCTTGCTGCTCTCCTCCTGTCTCTATGGCTTCACAGACACAATCCTCTCTCTCCAGGCCAGGCTGAGCCTATCAAAGTTGGGCTGCAGTCGAGTTGCCATGGTGCTGATGGATGCCTATCAGCCTCTGGTTCTGTGTTTATAGGATATGATGAGTGATGATATATGCCAGAGATCAAATGCAGATAATATGTGGGTTAAACCAGGGTTATTTGGCTGTAATTGGTTATGGGTTTAGGTGTCCGATTTTTCTAATGTGCATCTTGAAGCAGCCCTGAAATTTAGGCCTCTACGTATTAAACTGTATGTGTGTGTTTATTTTTTTATTTCTCAGTAATTACTTAGTTAGCTGGTTGGTGAAATTGTTAGTCTGTTCAAAGTAATTTAATTATGTAGTTAAACGTTATTTTCTCCAGCATCGAGCACGTATTGGCATGTGATTGGCATGTCTTTAGCACCTTTGTCCTGGAGAAACGTTGTTTTGTTTCACTGTGTGCAAGCTATCTATGGTTGAAATTACTATAATGATACCATAACATGTACATAGACAATATAAACAATGTGGCCTAATACGAGCAACAAAACACTGGTGTGTGTGCGCATGTGCGTTGACAAGTGGAACTGACGTCAGTAAAGATAAAGGCAGGGATCATGTGGCATCATTTTCGCATTTTTTGTATCCATTGCTGCTGCTCCTGCTGGTGACGTAATGGTACTGCGGTTCGAACCCACCTAATATAGAGCAAATAGAGACCCACAGTGGAAACCGGACTCGGGTTCGTACTGTGCAGTCAAAACAATTGTAAATGCAGTTTAATGCCAAAAGATGATTAACAGGCTTTCAAAAATGAGATGTGCAGTTAGGCTGGTAACCAAAAAGGTTGCAGAACCTGGTAGATAGAGATGGATGGATGTACACATACCAAAACAACCTGAAAGTAACTTTTCCTATCTTAAATGATAAAACATACTGAAAAATGTGTTAAATATTTTATGCAAGTTATATATGTAAATATAATATAAATATATATGTAAGTTTGGTTTTAAAAGCACATCTTCTGCAGTGTTTTGTTTTTTCTCCTGTTTGACCTTGTTGTTTGAGATTAAACATGCCAGATATTCGTTTAGACCGGCACGTCTCAGAAGACATTTTTTCCATCTTTCTTTACTCCTTCTTTTCATGTCATCTGGTTTTCTCAGCCACAGAGTACTTCAACAGACATCTGACACACACAAACACTTACTGTACACACACACAACACAACACACTTTCCACACTCCCTAAATCCCATCCTTACACACAGTAAAACATATCAACAACTGTACCATACAGCAATAAACATCCAACAGTAAAACCAAACAGGAAGAAACTTCTCATGCTCCGTCTTGTTGAAATAAAACAAGCCCTAGAGAAAGGAAGTCTCGTGGATCTCTTTCCATCCTTTACCTCTGTGAGGGGCCTAGTGCCAGCTAACCATGCCAGGTTGTAAGAACATTACCCTAATGTTTCCATTAGGTAACCAAAACGTTAAGAATCTTATTTTGAATGTTCTAGAAACAATAAAAACGTTTTTAATGTAGCATTAATATTATTGCTTGGTTATAAGATGAACGTTTTTAATATGTATGATGATGTAAACCATTAAAAATTCTACTAACATTATTGCAGGAATGTTTTTGATAACGTTGAGAGAACTTTGAGAGAACTTTTAGAACCCAACTCTGTTAGCTGGGGTGTTGCTGGAGGCCATGCTAACTTTAGTTCAGCAGGGGACGACTGACGGTTTGGCACAGATGCATGTTTAAAAGTGTGACAAGTTGGAAAAGTGACTTCATTGAATGTGAGTGTGTGTGTGTGAGTGTGTGTGTGTGTGTGTGTGTGTGTGTGTGTGTGTGTGTGAGTGGTCCTGGTATTCACATGTTATGGGGACCAAATGTAAATTTTGACATTGTGGGGGCATTTTTAAACAAGCTTATAAATCACACTGAATGTTGTATTTTGAAAATCTAAATGGGCAGAGTAGAGATGTTTTAAAGAATGTAAAGATCAATATTTATGCTTTAAGGACAACAGAAGGATTAACAATCATTTACATTTTTATTGGGCACTGGAAATAAAACATACAAATATGATCTCTTTAGTATCTCAGTTAAATACAGTAGATATTTCTCTTTAGGTTTTTCCTTCACAGCAATGAGAACAAATGAAAGATTTTGTTAATTCTTATAGAGAACTCCTACGTTCTTCAAACTTATCTGAGCTGTGCTATCCACTTATGTTTTATAGCTCTGTATTATAACTGTATGCCAGCAAATCACTTTATTCTACAACAAATAAAGTTGATCTAAAGCAGTAACATTACTGAGACCTCCATTAATTATAAACAGCCACCTCTGACCAATACAATCTTTTCTGAGGGCTGCTGCATCAACAATCTCTGCTGTGAGTGTTAACTGAGAATATGAATATATATATATATATGTCTGATAATCATATATAGCAAGTATAATAATGTCTATTCTAATGTTTATAAAGTGTTTGGTTTTCTGCATAATCGTGGACATCATCAATGTTTTTATCTACTCAAAACACAAGAGAGGTACGAGAGAGAGCAAATCCTCAATAAACATCACTAACTGCCATGTTCAAGTGTGTGTGCTGCACTTCCTCTGTGGGTCACAATGTCAAAGCCTAGCTTCCTCACATCCATCATTCTCCAGCTCTACCCACTGCCTCCATCTCAGCAGCCCCAGGTTCCCGCAGGCTCATCCGTGATGTCTTTTCCAGCCCACAGGCAGCGTGCCTTCCCTGCGGTGGGTTGACCCTTGCCAGGGCCAGCTGGGGCTATCTTGCCCTCATCAGCAGATAATCCACCTGTTGATGAGCTGGATTTACTGTGATCCTCCTCTAGACGATTGGTTCTTCTGAGCCTTAGCCGTCTTTTGACTGCATCCTGGTTCTTGGATGGGACAGCAGATTGGTCAACGCCGTGCTCTGTTTGGCAGGCTTTTTCTGGGGCACGTGCTGGTTGAACCTGCATTCGTCTGTTTTGGCAAAGGGAAGGGGGTTGAGATTTTGAGCTAATTGCTGGATTACCTTCCACATGCCCTGCCCCCTCGCCTCCCGTTGACCTATCAGAGCCAAGCCTGAGTTGATTGACAGGTATCAGGAGGCCACCAGTCGCTCTCTGTTGGGGTTTATGGGGCTCTGCGATGGTACTAAGTGGGTAGCGTTCCGGAGATTTAGCCGATGTGTCTCGCCAACAAACCTTTGGTTTCCTCAGACCTGGCTCTCCAGATTTGTCCTGCGGCGCACCTTTGATTTTTTGTCGCTGAGCCTCCCTCACCTCTGTGGGGAGCTCTAAGGGAATGAGCTTCAGAGGCCGGCGGGGGGGTAAATTCTCCACCTCTCTCTCTCTCTGGGGGGGCTGAGGATAAGCCCTGGGCTGATCCTGGATGGAGGATGAAGATGAGGAGGAGGAGGAGGAGGAGAGCGTGACGCGTGTGGAAGATTCCTCAGCGTGTGTTGCTAACAGATGGACAGCAGGTGTGCGGGTGAGGAGGCCCTTTTTAGACACGAGCTGGACGCCACAGCCACTCAGACGGATCGGCGCATTTTTTTCCTGGCAGGTCAAGCTCTCCTGCATGAGAAACATGCACATACACACATAAATACACACAAAGAATATATCTTGTTACATATATTACATGCACTATGTGTCTAATGTTGGACAAGCTTCCAAACAGCCTTTGAATCTTATTGAGATCACTTTTGTAGCCAGATATAAATTGCGCCTCTTTTTGTTGTACAGAAATTGTGAATTCATTAATAGACTTTGTTTTATGAATTGGACTGGACAGTAAAGAAAAGCAGCCAATGAGTGTCCAGCACCTCATGAATATTAATTAGAAGTATCCCAGAATGCACCTCATGAAGTTCCTGGAGCCTGCACATCTGAAATGTACGAGCAGGATGACTACAGATATAATATAGTTTGACTTGTTTAACATTTGTTAGATCAGGGCATCATTCCCAAACCTCGATTTGGGCTTCGTTATAAAGAACATGGAGGAGAATGATAATAATCAAACAGTCTGTAATGCAGATCTACAGTAACTGATGTGTATACAGTAGAATGCACATACAGCATAATGATGTAAAGCCTTTAACTTAAGCATCTTTACTTCATTTTCATTTGCATTAGTGAAAAAATAAAAGGAACATCCAGTAAAATACATTAACAGATATGTCAACAGATATGTCTATGATATGTCAGATATAAGTATAATGTTATTAAAGAATAGAATAGAAATGTGGGATTGTATACTCACAACAGAAGTCATAATTTGCTGCATATTTGTTGTTGTATCATCAGAGTTTGTTTATCAGTGTCCTGCACGAGACAAATGACTCTGCAAAGAGAGAAAGAGAGAGAGAGAGAGAGAGAGAGAAAGAGAGAGAGAGAGAGAGAAGAGAGAGAGAGAGAAAGATAGATAGAGAGAGAGAGAGAAAGAGAGAGAGAAAGAGAGAGAGAGAGAGAGAGACAGAGAGAGAGAAAGATAGAAAGAGAGAGAGAGAGAGAGAGAGAGAGAGAGAGAGAGAGAGAGAGAGAGAGAGAGAGAGAGAGAGAAAGAGAAAGAGAGAGAGAAAGACTGTGATTGGCAGTGGAGTCACTGGGATTGGGGTCAGTGTTCAGGTGTGTTGTGATCTCTGCTGACGTCACAGCTGACGTCACAGATACACACAGTGCACCCTTTATTAAAGCTGCTATTTGTAGCTTTTTGTTAAAGGTTTAATGGGCAAGTATATAAAGATCAAAACTGCCCCCTTACCGTACCTTAATTCACAACACTTTACACGCTTACACATTTGTTGTCTGAGCTGTCGGGTCCGATTTGGCGCGAAATGTAAGTTTGACTGTCGGGTCGCAAAAAGAAGATCCGGTTACTATTTTTAACTTGTTCATGTCGCTTCGTTGCTTAGAATTGAAAGTTATCCAAAGTTAACTCTTTTTTAATACAATTTTATAAAAAAGTGACGGATTGCTGCCTTATTCAAACGAATAGCAGACAATGGGGCTTTTTTCGCTAAGAGTCACTAGATGGCGCTAGAGACTGCCACCTCAAACCACGTTAAAATTATGAACATGGCTAAAATTATTATTTTATTAACATTGTTAATGGTTAAAATGATTAACAAAATTATTAATTATGTAATTGACTGTAAATGACAGACAGTTCAGGCATATTGCTGGCCTGGAAGCCAATCTCTTTACTACAGTAGAAAAGCATGACCAAACTACACACAATAAAATAAATACAACATTAATTATGAGATGCAGTTGATAAGATGCAACTTGTTGTTCAATGTAATCCAGGTCCTGAAACCAGCTGAAAACCACAGACTTATGACATCTTGAAATACTTCAGCCCTAATTCAACCATCTCAAAATATTCTGACACTTCTAAACACTTTGGTTGAAAACATCAAGCACAAATTTACACGTTGCAAATGATCCCAGGTTTCACAACCTTACTGTCCATTTGTGAGGCAGACTGAGCTGTATAGTGCTCAAATCTTTTCTTAATACCCTCATAGTCACACTGAAATCCTTTTCTTCGCTGCAAGGGCTGATGGGATTATATGTCGGGCTGTGGTGTTGAGTGACTGCTGATCCCAGTGACCCAGAGTAGAGAAAATGGTGTCGTAATCCCAGCCAGAGCCGAACAGCACGGGGCGCGACAGCCGGAAAAGTGGGCTGCCCGTGTATCGAAAAGTCTGAGATGGCAAAATTGGTTTCGAAAGGGCAACAGGCTTAACAAGCATCAGAGATGCTCAGGCCCTCAAATCTGGTGAAGAATTGTAACAATCTGCCTGAAAGTCCAGGATTTCAACACAGACATAACATCTGTCCATATCACCCCACAGATGTGATTTTTCAGATGTGATAATGCTGCTTTTGTGACATGTTCTCTGTTTTAATTTTTCTCTGGTCTAGACACACTGTATATTTGGGCTGTGAGAAACTGGTGATAAAAGATACATTTCAAAGAAGCTTTCGTAGGTGAACATGACAGCTTTATGGATTTTTCTTCTGAAGAAAGGTTGGGTGTTGTTTATGTGTGAAAAAAGCCCACCCCTATGCCAGCTAACAATTTTAGGTTATAAGAACGTTTCCATAATGTTTCCATTAAGTGACAAAAAAGTTATTGAAATGTTATTTTTCATTTTATAGGAAGGTTCAAAACATTCAGTTTTTTAGACATTGTATTCACAATATTGCTTGGTTATAAGAACATAATTCAAACATTTTTTTTTATTCTAACGTTTTTAAAATGTTCCACTAACAACTTTTAACTACAATTTGTATACATTTTTATATATATATGATATATAAGATTAAAAAAACCTTTCTACTAATGTTACTGCAAGAATGTTTTAGATAACTTTGAGAGAACTTTTAGAAAACTTTAGCCAACGTACTGAGAAGGTTCCATGGACGTCTCTGTGATCTATGTTGCCTACAGCAGACAGAAGATGTGATTTAGGTCAGTCTGCTGTATGTTTTACCACACACCAAGCGAAAAATATGTAATCACAAAACAAATCACAAAATAAGGAAATGTACAGTATCATTCCAATGCATCATTTCAAGCCTACCAGTGTAACAGTTTGTTCCATCCTCATCCATCGCCGGGTGCAAGACATACAATTTTGTGTCCTCAAGCTAAAAACATCCTCAAAACTTTATCAACATGAGTCCAACCATCCCAGTGGAGAAAACAAGACTCTCGTCAGATATCTTGTGAAGCTCATTCCACACATCTGGCTCTGAAGTTGTTTCCTCTGAAATGTCAAACAGTAAAAGAGGTGATTACAGCTGAGAGGAGAAACTTACAGGGTTTGTAATGGCTGGAGCTGCGATTCACCAGACAGCCTCACAATGGATTGAAGTGCTTAGATGTAGTCTCTAGTCCCTGTGGAGAAGCCACTGCCCAGCTAACAACGTTCTCTGAGCGTTGGCTAACATTCTTTAAAAGTTCTCTCAAAGTTATCCAAAATGTTCTGGCAGTAATGTTAGAGGAACATTTTTAGATATATATACTTCAGTATATCAAATAACGTAATTCTTAAGTTGTTAGTGGAATGTTTTAAAAACGTTACAGTATTAACAAACATTAGAATAACATTCTCTTAACCAAGCAATAATGTTAATACACGGTCTAAAAAACTGGACGTTTTGGACAGATACCTGGAACAAATGTTTTTTGTTACTTAATGGAAACGTTAGACAAACAACCCTTAAATTGTTAGCTGGATTGTAAGCTGTGATTTAACAATGATGTACCCAACATTAATGTGCTTTGGAGATTTAGGGGCAAATACACAGTTTACTATTCACAATACTAACCAACCTCAATGCAGTTTACCAGGTAATGAAGAGAAAATGAAGCCATTTTAACAAACAAGCCTCCTTTCTATGCAAATTTATCTTATTATAGATTATTTCTTATTATACCATATTCATGACACTCAGCACTATTTGCCTGGCACCAAAAACGTCATTTAAATGAGATTTTAATGCACATTTTCTATTCATCATGGTAGCAGCACCAGTAAAGCATGCCAGCATTTCTGCGCCCTCCAACTTTAAGCACTCAGATCTTTAAAAATCTCCATCAGCAGCCAAAATTGTTGAATGAATTCAGCACTTCACCTTCTGAAGTTTTGCAAGTTTTGCAAATATTGCAAACATTTATTTGACACAATACCCATTCCCAAAAGCATATCCTGCGTAATGCAAGTCATTTTTGAAGAAGGTGGGTTCATTTTGTCGTCGTTTATGCATAGAAAAACACATGCTTTCTTTGCATTTGCATTTTTCTTTCTTTCTCAGCAAACACAGAACGTTCCCCTAACCTCGGTTTTGGTTCCCAAAACTTTCACAGAACCAAAACCTAACCAAAAAACACATGCAAGAGCGTTATGGGAAATGCAAACCAAAAAGTAACGTTATGGGAACGTTTTTGGCCAAAAAAATGGTTAGCCTCTTTACAGTGAGCGTATGCATTACGTCCTGCTTATGTTGCATGTACGAATGCATCATGCAACATACACACAAGTTCCCTTAAAAGTCGACACATCTCCCTTGCACGTATGAATGCATCATGCAACATACACACAAGTTCCCTTAAAAGTCGACACATCTCCCTTGCACGTATGAATGCATCATGCAACATACACACAAGTTCCCTTAAAAGTCGACACATCTCCCTTGCACGTATGAATGCATCATGCAACATACACACAAGTTCCCTTAAAAGTCGACACATTACCCTCTCCGTGCACCACGGGCTCGTTCATATCACTGATGGATAAAGAGCTCCTCGCATCGGGTGGCTGGATGCTGAAGCTTATTCGAGTTGGGTTTAAATTACAGCCTGGCTCCAGCAGCAGAGACGCAGACTTTCTCCAGCATTGCTCTTATGCTGTCGCTCTCCTCCGGCCTCAAACGCCCGCCTGACAGCTTAATTATCGGGGAGCCGCGGGGGATGAATAGGGCCGCTTCCACCTCCTCACCGCGGCCCCGCATCCAGCTGCAGAGCCGCCGAACCTTCGGAACCGAAACCCTGGAGAGGAATGAAGCAGCATCCTCATTTTTAACACATGCATTACTGATAACATTGCTGTTATTCATATACTGAGATCTTTAAGCAAACACACTATCAAGACTGATCCTATGTGCACATTCATGCACAGCTTTAAGACACTGACTGATGTTCTCTGAATGTTCTCTCCAGGTTGTCAAAACGTGAGTTAGTAACGTTAGCAGAATGTTTTTTATAGACCTTATATACCATGTATGTGAATCTTAAGTTGTGTAGGTTTCTTTAAGTTCAAGTCACTCTCTTATGATGTTTTGAATGTTACTAAAATTATTTGTTAACATTACATTTCTATTGTTTAATGGAAATGTTAGAGAAACGTTCTTGCAACCTACATTTGCAAGCTGGGTTATGGTTAGGATTTGGGTTATTGGGAGGTGTAGGACTTTTTTGGGAGAAGAAAGTTGGATGAACAATAAAAGTTGTTCATCCGCACTGTACGTACAACTTTGCTGCTTTAAATGTTTAAGTTTAATCAATGTGGTCATTTTAAATCATTTACATTTAATCCAAAGTCATTTCAGCTCGCTCTTTGTAATCTTGACTGGTCTTGAGTTGCTGTAACTTTTGAGAAATGGTTAAAAAATTGCCTATTTTTTAACAAACCAGCCAGGATTTAACATTTTTTGTTGAAATGACTTGTATAGCCAAGTTGATTCAACTTAAACATTTAAGGCAGCAAAGTTTTTTTTTACAGTGCAGTGACACAAAATCTCACCATCAAAACATCACTGACCATCAAAACATCACTGACCATCACTGACCATTAAAACATCACTGACCATCACTGACCATTAAAACGTCACTATCCATCAAAACATCACTGACCATCACTGACCATTAAAACATCACTATCCATCAAAACATCACTGACCATCACTGACAATCACTGACCATCACTGACCATCAAAACATCACTGACCATCACTGACCATCAAAACATCACTGACCATCACTGACCATCACTGACCATCAAAACATCACTGACCATCACTGACCATTAAAACATCACTGACCATCAAAACATCACTGACAATCACTGACCATCACTGACCATCAAAACATCACTGACCATCACTGATCAAAACATCACTGACCATCACTGATCAAAACATCACTGACCATCACTGACCATCACTGACCATTAAAACATCACTGACCATCAAAACATCACTGACAATCACTGACCATCACTGACCATCAAAACATCACTGACAATCACTGAACATCACTGACCATCAAAACATCACTGACCATCACTGATCAAAACATCACTGACAATCACTGACCATCACTGACCATCAAAACATCACTGACAATCACTGACCATCACTGACAATCACTGATCAAAACATCACTGACCATCAAAACATCACTGACCATCACTGATCAAAACATCACTGACCATCACTGACCATCAAAACATCACTGACAATCACTGACCATCACTGACCATCAAAACATCACTGACAATCACTGATCAAAACATCACTGACAATCACTGACCATCAAAACATCACTGACCATCAAAACATCACTGACAATCACTGACCATCAAAACATCACTGACAATCACTGATCAAAACATCACTGACAATCACTGACCATCAAAACATCACTGACAATCACTGACCATCACTGACCATCAAAACATCACTGACAATCACTGACCATCACTGACCATCAAAACATCACTGACAATCACTGACCATCACTGAGCATCAAAAGGCTGACCATTTCTCAGCATTGGATCATCCAGTGTCGTGTTTAAGGCAGGACTGGCTACTTTTTTAACCCCTGCTGGCAGACAAAGGGGGCGCAGACCTGTTTGAAAGCAGCCATTATACCGTTTGGTGATGCTAGTGCTGTTCAAATTATACACTTCACCTTTAATAATAGGCCTTATCACAATAAACAGCTCTTCTGCTGTGTAGTACAGTTTGTTAGCTGAACCGCAGGCTGAGACTTCAATTCTAAACTAATGCTGAATCAATGTGCAGCGGCAGGCATTTGTAATGTGGCTCATCCAACTGGATTTTAGAGCTTAAACTATTAGTTTAATAGTTACTGTTACTGGATACTGTTACTGAAATATGCAGAAAATCGTATTATTATAAAAAGCATACCAGAGTTTGTGTGCTTAGCACACAGTGTTTCAGTATACAGTGTTCCTGTAGCTCAACTGGGAGAGCATTAGCAGAAACACACATCACTGATAAAATATATAACTTAAATGCAGCAAAAGTCACTTTGGATAAAATGTCACAAATGTTGCAGTAATGATTCTTTCCTATTGTGGAATAAACTTTCGTCATTGCATGAAGATTATTTATACAAGGTTAGTTTTGACAAAAGTTTAGAACTTCGGTTAATGTATATACTGTATATAATTTTGATATATAGTTTATATAGTATAGTATAGTTTTGATGACTGTTTAGTTCTTCAATTAATGTATATGGTACAAGCAGCCAAAAGCTTTACAGCATTTATGTATTATTGGTGACTAAAGTGTATTTTTCTGAAGAGCACAGCACCTCTCACCTCTGATCGCGCTTTGAGAAACCACACTCATCTTGGGCCTAGAGAGAAAGATAGCACCAAATATTTACTGACAGCACATATGAAAACACAGATTGAAACCCAAGAGACAATTCTGGCAACACGCTTGTGCAAATTGTATAATTGTCAGAAAGGCATTACACAGATGTGAATGCTGATTGTGTTAGTGTGAGAAAGTGTGAAATGTGTGTAATGTGTGTGTGTGTGTTGGGGACAAATTTGTACCCAAACGTCAGATAAAATCTTTTGGGGACGTCCTTTTGAAAAAATGCTATAAAAATATAGTGAATTATAGTAAAGTTTATATTTAGATAGATGAGTAAACGTGTGTGAATGTATCTGTGTGTTCGTGCACACTGTCATGTGATGCTGAAAACAGGCCAATCAGAAAGCACTCTGTACAGAGATAAGGGAAGTTTACATTTTAATTGAAATTTTTAATCCATCCCGTTCATGTGATGAGGTCAGCCACCCACATGATGTCATGCACACACAGGAAATAAGACAAACAAACAAATGTTCAATGCAAATTCCCAAAGGCATAAACAATAAACAGTACATGTTGTTCTGACAGTCCAGAGTTTGAATCCGTGTCAAAGACGAAGGATTCTTATGCTTCAGTGGGACAGGGTTACACAACATATCTGATGCAGTGAGACCGCAAAGATCCTCCAATAATGGACTGCTGCAGAAAGAGATTATTGGCAGATGAATGCAGAGCAACATCTGATGAAGTGATTATTGTAATTAATCATATTTATACGGCAGATCGCATTGCTGTGGGTGGACAGACAGCTTTAATGGTGCGCGATTCCTGTAACGCTGAGAGAAAAATATAAGTAGCCGTTATTAAACACAAATCCATGAGACTGGTGGTCTAAACAATCGTTTTGGTTTCGTGCTGGTAAAGTCTGTATTTAAAAGGAAATACAAAAAAAGAAAATATTGTTGATGCAATTATATAAATAACTATTTATAAATTAAAATAAATAATTGTACAGTGGGGTCCAAAAGTCTGGGGGCACTGCTTTTGTTTTGCATTTTTACTATATATCATATACTGTCAGAATAATAAGGTCTTGGGATCAGACGTTTTTGCAAAACCTGATGGTCCATGTTAACGCAATTATTTTCTAATGGCCTGCACAAATTGTCTTTGGATTAGTGGTCTATATAATAATGCAAACTCTTACATATTTCTTCATAATGTTACATAGTAACTTTTTTGGAAAAAAGGAAGTCAGTGTTTCCCACAGCAGCCGATCTGTTGTCATAAATGTAAAACATTTCAGCTATTCCATACAATACAAAATCATTCCGTGATGAGTAATGAAATATCATCAGGATATAACATATAATATTTAAATACAGTTTATTGATTCATTTCATGTCATTCTGCCCCAACCTTAAATACATTTAAAGTGACAACCAATAAAAAGTGGAAAATAACAATTTGTTGTTGTGCTAGTGAAACAGACATTTTTCAGACAGTGTCGTACTTGCGCTTAAATCTTGTGCATTGTTTGGGCTGACGTTTGTAAAGATTAGTTGCTTTGGTTTTATTTGACGTAGCGTTTTTCCATGGGATTACACAGGGGAACTTTTGCTTTGATAAAGAGACCGTTTAAAATGTTTCTTTGTTGAAAATAAATTTAAGTATGTGCCTCGGTGAAATACAAACTCCACCTTTGAAAGATACCTCTTCAAGGCACATACAGTAAAAGCTAAATGCGGTAAAAATGAGAAAGCATATGAGTTTAAAATATGCCTTCGTAATCTGTCTAAGGTATAGCTACTTACAATATATGCACTGTACAATTTTATAAAATGTAGCAATTTACATAAATTTACATGAGTGCTGCAACATAGGCTATGAAACCCAGTGGAGTTGATTGGTATAAGGATCGTGAGATCTCATGTACAAGAAAGTCCAAATCCCTCCAGAATTTCTTTCCATGTATTACTTCTGTCCAAACTGAATTATTTTAGGGGACAATCTGGGCTTTCCATACCTCAGAAACCTACATGAAGGCAATCATTTCAGATTTAATTTTTCCAAAAAAAACAGGCAGTTAAAACATCACTTATAACCTCATCTCTTCAGCTCATGTTTAATAATTAATTTATGCTTTTTGTGTCACATTTCATCGAATTCATTACTGGTCATCTGTGAAAAACTTCCCAAAAATATAGCACACAGACTGTCTCCAATTTGTTATCCTCAGAGATGAAATTAGAACCCAGTTTTTTATATTATATCCCAGAAACAGTAAGACCTGGAAAAACAATTAAAAGCTTTTCAATAAAAGTGTCATGATTGCTTTTATACTAAAATCAAAGATGAAATTAATTTGTTAGGTGGATAAAAGCATTTCTTATTACATCCAGTAAATAAAAACCTTATTAAATCCATCCCGTGTTCCTGAAAGAGGCCCAATGCGTTATTTCAATCAATATCAGAGCAAATTTAGGGCTATAAAGTACATTTAATACTTAGGGCATCTTTTAAAGATATCTTCAAAGTGTAAAATACATAAAGGTCTGTTTTTATTAATGCAATTAAATCATTTTCATTCAAATAAATGTCATGTTATGGTTGAGAGAACAGCAATCATTGCTACGGTTAGCATACATTATACATTTGATTCTGTTCACAACGGAATAATAGATACGTCAGCGTGCTGTTATTAATATAAATAATCATAATAATAATAATCATCTGTGATGTCATCGGTGATGTCATTATGTTTCCATTGCGAGTCTTTATTGAAGGCCTTTGAGATCTGGTGTTTTACTGTGTGTCGTTTAGATTAGCGGACATTTTAGAGGTAAAAGTTCAAAAAATACTTTTAAAGGATTATTTGCTTTTTATATGGGATCCAGCATTAAGCTAGCCATCGCTTTCCTTTTGGACAGTATATGCATACCGGTTTAAACAAAGCACATGCAAATCTTCTTCTTCTTTGACCGACCTTTGCTGGCTCTCGTCCGCAACAACACACTTAGAAAGTCTCTACATATATGTATAATTTACAAAAACTTTCCATTTAAATCGAACAAAAAGAAACTGAAACCCAAAGGTAACAGAAACGATGACACACATCAAACGACAACTAATGCACATGCTATGGTTGTAACAATATTTTGGCATGATGTGACTTAATGTCTTATTTTCTTAAATAGAATTGCTTATAGAAACAATACCTGATACTTTGTAGTCCTTTTCAAAGCAGTTTTTATCGTTAAATCTCCTTCGGTGATGTGGCACTTGAATCTTACAAAGAACCAGAGGCTGCTAACCGGATAAAACACACATTTTCACATGCCCCTTAAAAAATTATATATCTCCCTCCATATTATTCAAAACTCAAGTGCACATCATCTGATATGGTATCAGAGTCATATTATTACATCCAAACCCACTTTTTGGGTGCTGCTCGAAAGGGCAAAGAAGGCCCAGGTGATGTTTTCTGCAAAAATAGATATCCATGCTTCATGCTTTTCAAACCGTACAAGTCATACGTTTCATCATATATCCATCAACCAATCAAATGTTCTGCTTTTGTGACATCACTCCTGTGTATTTGTAATCTTGCAAAAGAGCCAAAACATGAAGACAGAGTGCGGGAATGAAGTTTGGTGGAGCAGCAGCATTGGATATGTGTGTTCGCGGTTACCGTAAATATACCGGGTCTTGGAGAAAACCAAACGCAGCGGTGACATGGTCCGGCCTCAGACGGACTTGCGTCGCCTCATCAGTCGCAGGTTTTCTGTAAAGCTGTGCAGGCCGGGAGAGACAGAGCTGATGGGCGAGGGGAGGAAGCTGTTTTTCAACGTGCTGGGTGAGATTTCCTCAATGCGGTAAGATACCGTTGAGTGGTAGTACTGGTGTGGGCTCAGCTGCGAGCCGAACGAGTTCTGGTGCTGAAACGCTCCCCCTCCTCCTCCCATGCCCAAACTGAGACCCACCGAGCTCCCGAACTCGTGCGAATGGTAGTGCATGCAGGAGCAAACGGACTGGAGATCAGTGACCTCTGACCTGTAGCATTGCTGCTGTTGTTCTCTTCTCCGTCGACTCCTCTGGAGCGTGTCCTCCTGGATGTGGATGATCATGCTACTGCGGTTCCCCGCAAGGGACGCTCTTTCCTCTGCATCTCGCCGCTCGTCCTCGCTGTTCATGGTCAGAAAGCGCAGCACCACCAGGTTGAGGAATGCGCCGATCACCGTCAGCCCCACCAGGATGTACATGAAGCTGAAAGCCACGTAGAGCGGCTTTCTCTGCAGCGCTCTGTTCTTCTGTAGGGCTACAAAGTCCCCGAACCCAATGGTGGTGAGCGTTATGAAACAATAGTAATACGACTGAAAAAAACTCCAGTCTTCGTAGTGGGAGAAAGCGGCCGCTCCGATGCAGAGCGTTCCCATGCAGGAGAAGAACCCCACGGTCACCATGTTCTCCATGGAGACCTCCGTGATGCGCATCCCGCAGCACTTCTTGATGCGCTTCAGCAGGTACTTGACGAAGGTGTTCATCCGTTCTCCAAGGCTCTGGAACATCACCAGCGTAAGAGGGATCCCCAGAACTGCATAAAACATGCAGAAGGCCTTTCCTGCATCTGTGCCTGGAGCTGCATGGCCGTAACCTGAGGAGCAAAGAGAGAAGAGTAATCAGATGAAAAGAAACACTGAGAACACTAGCAGTAACCAAAAGTGAACCATACAAGAGTTGAATTATGAGCTGCCACCATTTTTCTTTCCACACTTAAAGCTACATATGTCTATATATATCTACATACATCTATATATATTTACATTTGTCTATATATAGTTGTTGCATTGTATATTGTAAAACTGTTGTTCTAATTAATAATAATACTGTTGAAAATAAGAATTAAATATATATATATATATATCAATGAAATATACACACACACACAACTATATATATACTCATTTCATTTTAATAGATTTAATAACTGTTATTTTCATCACTATTTTCATTATTATTACTAAAAGCAGTAAAATACGGTAAGGAGTAAAACAGTACTGAAAAACCCGCTGATACAGCTGTTCTCTGGCGACCAGCCAATATCTATAACCTCCACCATTTTCACCAGATTCCAAGAAACCAAATCACTCCATTTCCAAGGAGTGTAAGTTCCCCAAATCTTGGCTTCGCTTACAAACACGCTCATGCAGAAAATGTGAGCTGAGTCACGCATCAGCTTAGCCAAAACAGGCAGCCAGCATAGGTCACGAGAAACCAGGTATCTGTTTGATCTTATTCTGGGCTCACAGATTAGAGGGGGTGTCCAATTAGTGCCAGATTCCCTCCCTCGCCCCTCGGCTTCTGAGGGGGCGAGAAGGGATATGTGGGCGATATAGATTTAGAAAAGAATGAAAGAAAGCCTTTTGGAGCCAGTAAAGCTTTTAGCTTAATTAGACTTTATCTGGAAGTAAAAAGGCTAAATTCGCTGACTCACATTGAAGCCAACGTGCCTTTCTAATACAATCTCCGCTGATGAGTAAGTAAAAAAGTGTCAAGACTTTAGTAAAAATGTATTACATCCCACCTCACGTACGCCAAAACAGGTATTCATCTTCTCTTTTTCATTAGCACAGAGGAAGACGTCACTCAAAGAGCAACATTGTTGTAGACGTTTTGTTACGGGGTTTTCCACACAGATGCTGAATTATACATTAGTGTCTGTGTCTGGGTGATTTCTAGCACGAAACATTAAAGTGGTTTTCAACAGGCTTGATTTAAAAGTGCTGTAAGCAGTTTTCTATTGTTTTGCCAACTTCAGCTAGCTTCACTGACCACTAATGATGTTAGAAAACCTGGGCACACAAAATGACTGACAGGCAGAGAAGGGTTACGACTGGCTGATAAAGAGGATGGGACGTTCCACTGTAGGTCAAGGTTTGGCTGACTAGTTATACCATTACAGAAGGGAAGAAAGTATCTTAACCATTGACCACTATTCACAAGTTGTGTTTTATGAAATGTTTTGCAAGCAACATATAAACAACAAACAATGTCACTGTTACAGTCCAAGATGATTTTTGGAAGGCTCTTAGCAGCATTAAATCGACTTCAGCGTCTAAAAAACTGGACATTTTTATTGTTACTAGAACTTAAACCTTTTTTTTAATGTTTTACTTAATGGAAATGTTAGGGAAACATTCTTACCACCAAAAATTGTTAGCTGGGTTATGTTTGGTATACCAAATGAAAAATAATAACTTTAGCTTTTCTAAGCAGTGCACTTAAAAGTTGTAATCTGCACATTAATGAAACCATCCAACCAAAGAAAGAGAATCGTTTGTAATTCATATCCCCTACAGAAATAGCAACATGTTTAATGAGAATGCGTCCTATTGACATATGGCCCCTTCAGAACTTTGTGATCGCAAGCCTCCCACCCGCCCACCCACGCCGCAGTGCTCGCCACCCACAAACACATGCATTCATTACCGCAACACACCAGGGCCACGTCGCCCGGCCCCTGCAGAGCACTTGTGTGAACCTAACCGGTTTTTACTGATCTTTCGGACTTGTAAGGATTGATCTCCCAGTTCCCCTGAAGGCCGCCCGCCCACTTGAGCGTGCCATTATAGATTCTATTTATAGAAGTCGAGTCTGATCGATTCCATTTGGAAGCAGCACCAGATTTTTCTGCTCTTTTTTGCTGGTAGTCACTGTGTTGGAGTTGCTCATTTGACCTCGTGTGCACAATCGTAGGCACATGTTGGAAATGAGGGGTATGAAGTTTTTGTGTTGGCACTCACAGCGGTGGTGGTATATTGGAAAGAAAATAACTAAGGTCAGAAAGTTCAGAGGTCAAAGGGCACTCGGACAGAATTGGCTTTATTTACGACTGACATCTGAAAATAAAAACAGATTCAATACATTTGCATAAACTGGGGAGCTGTCGATAATTTAACATTTAAGAACAGATTCCTCCTGTTTTATTATCTCCTTATTTCCTCGTTTTGGTCCACTTCCATGTAAGCTGGAATAGTATATACTGTTTTAAAAGGCTGTCGTGATACATTGTCTTCTCATAAAGCACTGAGGTGGCTATAAGCCTTTAGATAAACCCTTACGAAAATTAATCATGGTTTCACTACAAACTAAACCAAAACATCTATGGTAACTATGGTTAACCATGATAACCACCTATAATAATGACCCAGCTACAGCAACCATAGTTTAACCAGGGTATTTATAGTAAAAAAAAAAAATTGTTTTTCTATATTGATTTGACACATTTACTATACCTGCTGTCAGTTATGAATTATTAAAAAACAACACAGGATGTTAACACACAAACTCCAGATTTACAGTAAGACATTACACACGCTGTGCAGCGCTGATAACTGTAACCGCATGTGCTGATTCTGAATCAGTAAGTGACAAACAGATTCTGTGGTATTCATAGTATTTCATTCTCCTTTGAACACCTTACAAGAGCTCTTGAGTGGGACGGCAGGAGATTAGAGCGAGGCCACGTAGGAGGTTTATTTACTGTTAATGCAGCTCACACAAGCTCTGATACTGTGAGAATTTAAAAGCATTTTTATTGCTCTCTGTCGTAGAAGGTTGATCTTTTACATGGCTCAGTTCTTGTTTTAGTCTTTATACATGTTTCATATGTATGACAGTCACACGTGTGTGTGTGGTGGTGGTGGGGGTTTACTTAACCATATATTGGGGACACATTTGTACCCAAAAGTCAGCAAAGTGACAAATCTGAGCAAAACCTCATTTTGGGGACGTCTTCATTTGTAAAAACTCTATAAAAATGTAGTAAATAAAGATTTTTTGAATTGTAAAAATGCTGAAATGTTTGTTAAGGTTAGGGTTAGGTTATATAGTTCGTAACTAGCTGTGTTTATAACTTTACTGATTATCTTTTTTCTATCTATCTGTAGGAACGTGAGTGTGAGCATTCACCTTGAAATTAGCTGCAACAAAGCAAGCACAACTGGTCCATGTTTACTGTCAGTTCACTTTTAGAAGCAACATGACAGACAACATCAATCTGAGTCACTGTTCCATATTCCTCAGTCCAGACTGTCTGTGTGTTTGATGATACAGATCACAGTTTTCTCTCCATCAGCTCTGGACAGATCACATCACGCTTGTTTAGAGGCTTTAATCTCATTATTCAGCTGATGCGTCAACAGGCGCTTTTGTTCTACAGAACTGATTGACTAAATCAGTCAAAAAATTGACTAAAAATCTGTGATGCACTTTTTGTAAAATTGCAAAAGGATTGCTGTTACCGTAATCTAACTGTAATTAGCTGTATATAAAAAAAACAATAAAAGTCTATGATATGTTCTCATTTTAACAACACTACTAACATCTTTGAACCAACCAATAAGTGAAGAGCAAGTCCAGTCACCATGGCGAAGAGTTCAGCTGGCCAATCAGAGTTGAGCAGCAGCATTGATTGTTCCAAACAACGATGAAGGTAAAGACACAAGAAGTCACATATGAGATCTCATTAATGTCTCAACTGTTTCTCCTAAATACAAATAGGAGTCAGTAGTGTCCAAAATCTGTGTGCATCTCCTGCTCCAGTATTAGAATAAGAGATTTCAATATTAACTTATTTCTAATCAAATTCCTGCAATGATCTTTGAAAATGTTTCCACATTTGTCTTATTTGTGTCTCTGTATTTCTCCTTCATGTCTCCTTATTTCTCAGGTGTTTAGGAGAAATACCAAAGAAGATAAAGTTCATACGTAACCTTAGAATTAATAATAACTGAGAATATAAATGAGCATAAAATGTTTCTCTGGAAAAAAACAAGACTGAGATTGATGGACAGCTGGAGATTACAGTCCTGCATCTACAGCAGGTCCACCATTTTGTACCTGAGTGGAACAATGCTGCACACACACAGTCTTTCTCTCTCTTTCTCACATACAATGCATGCATGGATGAATTTGTCACAAACACACGCACACCCAGACGCACACATATGCATGAATACACCTGGACACAAACACACTCTTTCTCACGCGCATGAATGAATTCGTACACAGACACACACACACACACACAAATGTCATCCTGCCATGTGATTTGATGAACTCAGTCACCTTGTTAGATGTAGTCACTCAGTGGTTTGAAGCGTCTAATTTCTAATCAAATTCCTGCTGTTTGTACACACCTTCCGTGCCTTTTAGAGAATCATATCTGATATCCATCAACTGCGAACGGTCCTACAGTGTCGTGTTAGATGTGTCTATGTAGTTCCATTTCATCAGTTCAATTAAATCCAATAGGAATCACATCAGTTCTATTCCCTTTATTTTCTGCTACATTCTGTTGTCATCTGTGTTGCTCTACCTTCACTCAGTTTCCAAAACTGCTCTTTAAAAGCGGAGTCGTCGATACAGTATAAGCGAATATCCATCGTTCAGATAAAAATCTGGGCCCTGAGTGGTTTAATGTTTGACTCACTCTTTCCAGATGAACAGATGGATCAGCAGCTCTCCGGCCAGCAGAAGATAAGTGCAGATCAGCGCACACACACGCAGTGTTGAAGATGCTCGGAGCTCTAGATTATAGACTACACAGAACACAATGACTCATTACCTAAAGGTCACTGTGTGACACAGGAGTGCTTTACCCGGAGCATCAGGAAAAGGCGGGTGGTCATTATGGATCACTACAGCTACACACTGGACACTACACACTACATAGTGCACACTGCATAGTGCACACTACACATTGAACAATACACACTGCAACACAGCACTGTATTGGTGGAGATCTGATGTTGTGATGGCCACCAAAGGAGAATTCTGGCACTCCACGCAGGTTCTAGATCACTTTTAGAAACACTTTCTAGAATATTCTAGATGATCAATTATCACCACTCACACACTGGTATAGATGAGGTACTCCACTGACCAATGAAAGAAGAAAATCAAGAGAAAGGTCACGGCTCATACAACAGTGTTCACGTTCAGGCTAAACTAAAAACAAGGTAACTAATAGTTTGTTTTGGTATTTTATTCCGCACACTGATGAAAAATTTGATGAAAAATATTTGAGTTCATATTGAAATCTTTTGATTGCACACATGAGCAAAGTTTGAGAGCGCAGTTGTGAAGTCGCGTCTGAAACTCACACACATGAAACATACGTGAGGAAAATGTAAAAAACAACTGACTTAAGCGAACGTCTCAGTTTGCTCTCTGTTAAGTCTCATTTCTGTTTAGAAGGAAGAATTGAAAGATAATAAGATCTCATTTATGATTTCTCTATGGACAGACTTTGTTACTGTATTAGTATTTTTGATTAATCACAGCAATACATGTGACAATGTAAAATGTATCAAACTAAAATAATAGGAAAAACAGACCAAAAACAGCTGAAGAGAGGAGGACAAAGAGAAGTGTTAAGTAACACAAAGAGATAAGCTGAAACACACACACACGGCTGACCTTTTCTCGATGCTCTTATTCCAGCAGTGTCTTGCAGCTGTGAGAGGTATTGACAGCAGATGTCAATAGCTCAAAGGTCAGTCATTAGAACCGCTAAAAGAACCTTATTTATTGTTAGTTTACTTTCCTCAACACTATTAGTACCAGGATTAGTTTTGAAGAGGAAATGACATGCATTATCCTGATAGACAGACAACAGAATGAAATGCATATTCACTCAAAAGGAAATGTGTAAAGCTTTCTGCAGGGCATGTACATTATAAAACATTATATGCAGCAGAGATTCTAAACACTTCAACTGTATTTTACCTACAGCTTTCAATAGATTACAAAAATGTAATTGTGAAAAAAATATATTTTTTGCAATGACCATGCCAACATTCACTTCTGTTTAATGACAGAAAACAATCTATGCAAGAGTTGTATATGCAGTTTACAATGTGTTTTCAAGAATAAAATAATTATTATAAATAATAAAACAGTATGCAATAATGCTGCACACACAGGCTTCAGAGTTCCTGTTGCTCAATTGGTAGAGCATTGCATTAGCAGCGCAAAGGTTGTGGGTTTAACAAATTAATAAATTGTATAGCTTAAATATAATATAAGTCACTTTGGATAAAAGCGTCTGCCAAATGCATACATCTAAATGTAGCTTCTGCCAAATGCAGAGCTGTTCAGAGTTACTGCAGACCTATTCATTTGTGTGTGGTTTTAAAATTAAATGTCTTATTGAAAGCTACAGGTCAAGCACACACAAATGCAGTTGGGTTTGACTTGTAATAATCAAAGGTTTGGTAGCCATGTTATTTTCATTGACAAAATGACAGTGTAACTTTATTGAGCCTTTTGTGTGAGTGACAGCCACACACACACACACACAGACTAATGTAATGGGATGACACATTCAGTTTAGAAACAACAGCACCGTGTGCCATCAGGCTTCATTCATTGTGTGCTAATGTGAATGAGGTCAGAGGGCAAATCAAGCTCAGGAGGAAATGACATCGCCGGGATCTGCGTGTTATTCTCTGCGCTATGAGACCCTCCAAACACTTCAGTGTGATTGGGCCTGACTGAAGACTAACTGAACTGAATGGAAATTAATGATTGAGAAATGAAATTATCCTCAAGTGAATAGAGGAACAGTAATATGAAACCTGAAGAACGGAACAAAGCTGTCTACACAATCTGATTGAATTACTCAACAACCAGCATGCCCAACTGGAAATGACATCGAAATCCAATATCCACATTTTTCCATGATGTAACACAGGTCAACTATAATACATAATAGACTGTGTGCAGAGCCCAAATGAATGTTTAAAAGATCATTCAAATTTTGCTTGTCTTATTTTATAAGGAAAGCTATACATTTAATCAGTATGCATGTTCCCTGGAAATCGAACCCACAACCTTATGCTCTACCAGTTCAGCTACAGGAACACCAAATTAATACGTTGGCACAATTATATTTTTGTCTACATTTCAGTTGAGTGATCCTAAACTGTTGATATACTGGTGTATATTTTAAAGAAAACAATACAAACACTGAAACATTGTGCATGGAGGAGGTTTCAGTTCTGACTCTCTCTGTCCCACTCACACACACACACAAACACACACGTAATCGTTCCCA
Organism: Chromobotia macracanthus; assembly: GCA_036877525.1. Lineage (NCBI taxonomy): Eukaryota > Metazoa > Chordata > Actinopteri > Cypriniformes > Botiidae > Chromobotia > Chromobotia macracanthus. The sequence continues at coordinate 3,509,447 of JAZGTH010000069.1, forward strand.
CTCTGAACGTTCAAAGGTTATTTACACACATCAATGAAATTGCTCAGCTGTCATGTGTTATTACATCACCCATCCGTATAGACACACAAAAGCCATCTGTATCAGCCACAAATCCTGTATCCCTCCTGATCACTCCAAGCACTGCTCTTCCTCCGGGCAGCTCATATCCATGGTTACAGGCCATGAAAGGAAGAGCAGACCCACAAAATGCTCTGAAATGGAGCTGAGCTACGCTGGAGGAAAAAGAAACCCATCACACCAAGAGAAGTTTCTGCTTAAGGAGCAATTACACGCTCCGGGCCGACTCGGGTCGTCTTCTCCTGTGAGGTCGTCCAGCGGGGGAATCAAATCTGAAGGGCACAGTAAGGTCACGTCTGCTGAGAAATCCTCACACTTTAAACATTCTTAAGTAAGACTTAGTATTAGGGTTTGAAACGATGTTGAAACGTGGTTAAAACTAACACGTGCGTGTGCTGATGGGAGAAATGGAAGTTCGTGGAAACGTTCCTTCATTTCACACATATTGGCTCATAAAAAAGTGTTGAAGGTTTCTGTCTTTAACACTTCAACAGGTGCTGGATAAAAGCAGAAAGCATTACAATAAAGTTGGGGTGTGTATCCACACACCGTTACGAGACATTTTGCAATGTTTCGGTCACATGGATCTTTGTCAAGCAGTTACCCATAATGCAATGCTCTGACTCGTGCTGCCTATGTGTGAAATAATCCATAGATAGAAAATATTTTCACAGGAACACAGAAACACTGTCAGACTTACTCTAACAGACCTCATCAACTCTAAATAGTCTTCTGCTAGCCACGGATGTATTTAGAATGGAATACTAATGCATTGATTACTGCATACTGTGCAGTGTACACTATGTAGTGCGCACTTCATTTTTAAAAAAACAGTATGTGAAACAATAGGCAGCATAAACATATGTTCCTTTAGGGTTTTGTAGAACACTGAGAGTGGAAGTTTGGCCCTGTTGCATTGTGGGATACTGGTTGTATTCTGCTTTTTTTTTGCCAATATAGCAGGTAATCATGATATTCTATGCCTGCATAAAATACACATGGAACATAAACCGCATAGTATATTAAGAGTTGCATGAGAGTAAAATGAGTTTCTGTTCTGTTTCATTCATGTCATGTCAGAATTCCCTTAATTACGTGTTTCTGAGCAACGAAAACCGTTCTTGACTTTATAAAACTTGTAATTATGGACTTTTATGAAAGCTCAGTGTTTTCCCATTTGACCGTTGTGATGTCATTAAAAACAACCAAAAGAAAAGCAGCTTCAAACGTGATTCAGGAAGCTACTGTACCTCTACACATTACCAATTCGTATGTCATTTAAATACCCCAGCTAACAGGCAACATTCTCAGAATGTTCTCTTAAAGTTCTCCCATAGTTACCAAAATGCGCTCTAGCAGTAACATTAGTAGAACGTTTTTTTAATGTTATATATCATGTATATATCAAATATAATCTAGTTAGTGGAACGTTTTAATGTTGAATTAAAAAATTTAGTGTTCTAAAACTTTTGGAAGTAATTTTTTTAGAACCTTCAAAATAAAGTTTTTCACATTTTTGTTACTAAATGGAAACTTTAGGAAAACGTTCCTATAAACTAAAATTGTTAGCTGGGACAGCCGATGCCGCCTGCCATGCTTACCTAGATCTTAAAAACTTTACATGAGAATGTAATGTTGAATGAATACAGTGTATTCAGTGTACAAGCACATTTCAACTGGATTAATTCAAGACTTGGAGGACTAGAGAAATGAATAAAACTCTCAGCCTAAAACGACTGCTGTGAGAGTGACGATTGGAGCACGAGGGGACACACGTCTCTAATGATCACATACTGATATCTCGTCGAATTTAACACAGACATTCGTTAAATGATGCTGAGCTCAGGCAGATATCACAGCCATGCACATCAAACCCTGTGTATTTATAGCCTGTGTGGATGTGTAGCTGCAGGTAACTGTGTGTCTGAGAGGCTGAGCGTGAGTCAAACAATGTTTCCCAGATGACAGAAAAACTCCTGAGCCACTTGTGAATCTTTTACCCTTTTAACACATACACACACACACACCTTTGAGCTCTTCTGAGAGCTGCTGTCAGTTTGATACATGCATAGACAAGTGTGTAAAAGCAATGATCCAATGATCCATGCTTTACAAGAACCTACAGCTCTAATGTGCTCACACACACACACACACAGCTTTCTACATAAATGAGGAAATATTATCAAGCTTTCATGACATCGACAACCCTCAACCTAAGTCTACTCCTGACATCAAACCTTTCACATTCACATTTATGCATTTACAGACGCTTTTATCTAAAGCAACTTTCAGATACATTCTGTCAGCACATGTGCTCCCCGGGATTCAAACCCTTTACCTTTTGCACTTCTAATGCAATGCTCGACCAGTTGAGCTACCTCCTGCTTTTATGCTTTTGGAGCTACAGTCCTGTTTTTATGAAGCAATTTTACCTTTGTATTACTCAAAACAAAGCTAAATAATGGCACACACGCAAAATAAAAGCACCAAGCTTTTATAGACATTTTGCCCTAGAAACAGAGTCCACTAATATTGAAGAAGATTTGACAGAACATGCATGAGAAAGAGAGAGAGAGAGAGAGAGAGAGAGAGAGACTGTTAGCCAGAGCAAGGGCTCTTTCAGAAAAGGACTTGTGATCACATTATTGAATCTAGCAGCAAAAGCAGGTCTATTTTGAACAGGGCCGCCCTGCCAAAAACCATTTAACCACAGATGTCACACACACACTCCCACGCGCGCACCAACACATGCATGTTCTAAATTGTAGACAACTGCTCGGTCAGTGCTAAACACAAGTCGTGCATGAATGATCACAGATTAGGTTAGAAACAACTCAATTACTGCGTCTTAACCAAACGACCCACACAGCACACATACACTGTCCATCTCACTGTCCCACACACACTCACACAACACACACACAACACACACACATCTGACTTGCCAACTGTGGCAACTGTGCAGACATGTGACTGTATGAGGTTCCCAGCTAACAGGGAATGCTCTCTAAAAGTTCTCTAAGAGTTATCAAAAACGTTCTTGTTGTAACGTTAGTAGAATGTTTTTTTTTAATGTTATGTATCATATTTTTCAAAACTCTTATTCTTAAGTAGTTAGTGGAAGGTTTTAAAAATGTTACAGAATTAAAAATAGTTTAAATAATGTTTTTTAATAACCAAGCAATAACATTAATGCAATGTCTGAAAAAGCTGGATGTTTTGAACGTTGCTAGAACTTCCTAAATATCATTTTTTTTGTTACTTAATGGAAAAGTTAGGGAAACATCCTTGCAACCTAAATTGTTAGCTGGATTGTGCTTATTCTGATAATCAGAGTAGCCAAAAAACTCGTATCATCTCTCACACATTCTGGAACACAACAGAGAAGCACTTCAGAGGGAGCGTCTCCTTTCACCTCCTTGAGCAAAGCACAAGCCCTCTAAACTGTTGTGTTTCCTCCGTGAATCGCTCCTGGAGAAGAGAATGAGGTTATAGAGACCTGCTCGTGAGATGTCAAGTGAGTTTCTCAGAAGAGAAGAAACATTCATAAAAATGATTTACTCAAGGTGATGTGCTATTTCTCTACAAACTCGAGAATAAACAAGTGATATTAAAGGCAGGGTAGGTGATCTTTTCCAGGGACATTTTTTGTTATGCTGGTTAAGTCTATTCACATCCTGACTGTAATCACTAAGTAACGTGATCTAATTATATTTATATATCTTCTGTTGAAGGTGATGGACCATAAAATGTTCCTTCAATTCGGTCCGAATGCAATGATAGGATGTCCTACTTGCCTGTCGTCAGGGTGTTATGCCCCAACAGCAGGCATTTTTCATCCTCTCTGACTATTAGAATTAAATAGTCAAAACCATGGCTGGTTTTGGACTGCGCCTTAAAACTGTTATCCTTGGTTAATATGTGTCACTCACATTGTTGTTCATTTTGCTGACCCATTTGCTTTAAAAGAAACAAACAATCACAAAGACATCGACTACATTTCTGAGAATGCTCCTGCTATAACACTGTGCAAAGAAAAACCAAAATACTAGCACCGGTAAGAAAATTACACTATCAACACCTGCTACAACTTACTGTTACCCAACACAGAAGCAACGAGTTGTCGGTGAACAGACACAAATACACACAGGGTAAAATGAATGCACTAGGAGGAAAACAGAGCCAAATATTCACAGTTCTGCTGACTCAGAGGAAGGGGGGAATTAGAAAGGAGTGGAGGAGGAAAAGTGATGAGGAGAGGGAGCAAGAGAGACTTTAACTTCATGGACTGAAACTTCCTCCTCTGGCTTTCTACAGGACTTCTCAATGAAAGAGAGGAGAGGAGAGGAGAGGGAGAAGAGAGGAGTGGAGAAGAGAAGAGAGGAGAAGAGAGGAGAGGAGGAGAGAAAAGAAGAGAAGAGAGGAGAAGAGAAGAGGGGAGAAGAGAGGAGGAGTGAGGAGAACAGAAGAGAAGAGAAGAGAAGAGAAGAGGGGAGAATAGAGGAGAAGAGAAGAGGGGAGAAGAGAGGAGAAGAGGAGAAGAGAAGAGAGGAGAAGAGACGAGAAGAGAGGAGAAGAGAAGAGACGAGAAGAGGAGTGAGGAGAAGAGAAGAGAGGAGAAGAGAAGAGGGGAGAAGAGAGGAGAGGAGAAGAGGAGTGAGGAGAAGAGAAGAGAAAAGAAAAGGAGTGAGGAGAAGAGAAGAGAAGAAGAGGGGATAAGAGAAGAAAGCAGAAGAGGGGAGAAGAGAAGAGAGAAGAAGAGGGGATAAGAGAAGAGAAGAGGGGAGAAGAAAGGAAAGGAGAGGAGAAGAGAAGAGGGGAGAGTATTAAAAAATTGTTACTTTCTTTTCCTCATGTCAATTTAAATGTGAAAGTTGTGCCCTCTAATAAAATCATTAATACATCATATTTTAATCACTAGCATATAAAAATTTTAAAATGCAATTTTAAATTCTTATGCTGCCATGAATAATAATGGTCTACACACTCACTCTGATATTACACACACACACACACACACACACCACATCACACTCTGAAAAACAACATCCAGTCTTTGATATCACATGACCAAATGCCACATGCTGGTGTTCACGTTTGACTTTATATAATATTCAGAATGCACAGATCAGTGTTTAAAGGAAATAACTGCTTCATTTCCATGTTTTATTAATCAGATGTATTTTTTTGATGCGGACCCTCTGGCGTGCTGAATGTTTTATGAGTTCATAGAAAAGTACGAGAGGGTGTTCAGTCTCACGATCTATTAGACACAAATCTACAAAAACTCATAAACTTCAGCAAAGCAATAAACAGAGCTAATTAAAACTCACTGCACAGATAACACTTAGTTGGTTTGTAAAGTAACCTGTTAATATTTATAAGCTGAAAGTCTAATGCTAGTTTTGGTGAAGCGACTGATGGTCATTTTAAAGTGCTCCGCCTAGAGGCAGCCAGAGAAAAAACGTTCCTAGAACTTTCAAAATAACATGTTTAATGTTTTGGTTACTTAATAGAGACGTTAGGAAAACGTTCTTACAACCTAAAACTGTTAGCTGGGTTGTGCAGCAGAAAACCAGACGTTATGCTGAATGTTACAGACTGACAGCCTCAATTCACAAACTTCACTTCTGTTTCACAAAAAAGTCCTGCAGGTAAACAGTGACAGTTTTCATTGCGTGGGGAACTAGTTCTTTCTACTAATGTGATGACATTCATATATATGTCAGCATGTGTGAAGTGCTCAAACATTCAAAGATTATGCCACAGCTGTTGTGAAGCAGTTCGGTTTCATTTACAATTAATTCAGCTCACACGTCCATTTTCCCAGAAGTCTTTCAGAATTAGGTTGACCAGAAATGAGCCGTTCGTTTCTTCTGAGTGATTGTAGAGATGATGTATATATCATATTCTGCCATTCATTACTTGAAATAAATTGCAGTTTTTATGTAAATGGCCTATAATTGAATCCACAGTTTAATTCATTCTCAGCTTGTTCTGAATCAACTCCGAAACTGATTCATAACCACGTCCTCCACCATGTAAATGTATTCCAGGCTTTCTTTTTATCCAATGTACTGTTTTACTTCATTAAAATAATCGTTTAACTCCAGACTGCCGAGTGATCTGACGGGGCCTGTGTCCTCCGAATACATCTGAAGTCATTTGCATTGAGGAAAGATACAGGCTGCGTGTGATATGATGGCAGATAAGGTTTTAAACGCATGTAAGACAAGAGAATTTGCTTTCTTGTTTGTGTCGCTCATGCAGAGCCTGAGGTAACGATAGAACAACACGAAGATGGAGGAAAGAAGAGATAATGTGTCATTATCTAAATGAATCTCAATAATGCTTCTAGAATCTTCTTTCTATTAGCAGATTGAGTCCAACACACACATTCGCGTGCACATGCACCCATACACACACGCACAAACACAGATACACACTCATACACACGTGCACACACGGCTAATGAGGTTTAAAAACGTTTTCACCACCTGTGAGAGGCTGTACGTGGCAGTAAGGATCTGTGCTGTAGAAACGTTTATGTATAATTGTGTATGTATTTATTTTGCTGTAGTCTGAGGACAATGCTATATATATAACACACTTTTTTGGGGAAAATGGGGACATGCTTATTTGGAACAACAATTTAGAAATTGAATAGATTTGTTTTTTATTTTAAAAATAGAAATCTAATCGATAGCATCTATGGTACTTTCTTATTTTATCATGGTATTACAATAGTACCATAACAAGGAAAAACTTACTATATTACTTGCTTCCATTACCATTCTGTCCAAACAAATATTTTAAATGTCCAAAAAACGTACTGATATTTATTACTGATAGTTATAGTAGAACTCAGCCACACATATATAATCACAGCCACTGTTGACATCCTAAGACATTCTCGCTTTTATCCAACACAGCAGAAGACAGATAAATATAAAGTTAAAATTAAGGGCCGTTGAGAGCTGTCAATCAAACAGCACCTTGCATTTAAAATGAGTTTTCCAATGAGAGATTCTACTGATGCTGCGTGATGGGCAGAAAACACACACACCGTCACCTTCTGTGGATCACCGCAACCTAAGTACTCAGCTAATCTGAAACTTTATGAATAAGAAAATACCAGTTTTTATAGATCTGCCCACATATTGTAGAAGGACACATTTAATCACTTCAACATATCACATCATCTTTTTGTGCATGTACAAGTGTGTGTGTGTGTGTGTGTGTGTGTGTGTGTGTGTGCATGTAGGTAAGATTTTGACCTCCAGCATGATGCCTTTTGTGATCTATAGATTATAATGTACTGATCAGCACCACATGTATTATTCATACAAACGTGTGTCCCAGCATGCATTGCAAAATTACACAAGGCATTGAGAGATATGTTAATATATGAGAGATATGCTTTAAAAAAACTGCAGAGATGGCCTCCAAAAAACACAATAAAATAGAATAAGATATAATAAAGGAATAATCTTGGTTAAATATATAATATAATTTTGTTTATTATCTAAGTTTCAAATTTGATCAGACCATAAATCATCTATTACAGAAAACATTTCTAACCTTTTCTAAAAACAAACACATTTAAAAAACACAAAAGTTGCGATTGCTGTGTGTTTGTTCTAGGTTCAATCTTATAGATTGTTGTAGATTTCCCATTACTGCCAAAAATATATTTCTTTAGCATGAGGCACTAGATGTATTTGTCATTAATGCCAATGATAATTAAAAATGTGCCAAAAATATACCTTTAATGTGAGACTTACGGTATTGCATTTCAGTGCCCTGCATATCTGCTGAATCAGGTCTTGACACAGTTGAAGTCAATAAGATATACAGGGTATATCTGTAGCTTGTTTTAATCTGTGTGTAAACAGAAAGCTCTACTGGATGTAAAACCTATACTTGAGTCGTCTCATTTTATTAATGTCCAGGCACTGGAGATCACTCTGACCCTCACTGAGGTGCGGTAGATGCCCAGTGTGGGGCGTAAAACAGCCCAGCTCAGCATTTAGCATCTGACCCGTTCAAATCCCAGTCAATAAAAATGTCCTACAAAATGAAACAGCCATTAAAGAGTAACACGCATTTCCTCACAACAAACACAATGTAACGGTGCCTTTAGTCAGCAGAGAGAGACCTCAGTGATAAGTCAAATGGACATAGTGATAAACAAATCACTTATAGAAACGGCCAAGTCCTATCTCAGTTAACAGGGAACATTCGCAGAACGTTTCTAATGTCCATTTAGTTCCCTCAAAGTTATCAAAAAACATTCTTGCAGTAATTTAGTAGAACTTTTTTAAAGTTACATATCGTATATCAAAAACATTATTTCTTAGTTAGAACATTAAAAGAATGTACCATAGTGTTTTTGTGGTACCCCAAGGTATTGGGACATGATGTCATTTTAAAAACAGTTGCCATGTCACTACGAGTTCTCCTGCTGGCCAGTCCAGGTCCACTAAAACACCATGACAGTACCATATTACATGTCCAAAATATTATTGTAGTCCAGTGGTACACTCTGGTGCTGTTTCGTAAGGATTATCATTACAATGGCAGCAATAAACCTGCACACAGACCTGGCACGTGTACTGTATATTTAAAAAAGAAAGCACACACACACACACGTACAAATCATATGACACTGTACACACAGCCCAGTGATGAAAATGACCATCTTAAAATTATTTTGTGCACATTCTGTCTTATATTATTTATTGCTGAATGGGTGTATGAGATGATACAGTCTGTATGAGTTATTGATATACAGAGCATGTTGGAAATTAGGGGAAAATCGATTTAGTCTTATTGGATAAGCAACTGAGTGTGGCTGTGGGCTTGTAGAGCTGGAGCTAAAAATAGACCAAGAGAGTGAGTGAGAGAGAGGTCTAAAGCTCGCACATTAACAGGCTGATAAAAGAGATGAGTGTTAATCCAGAATTCTGTCTCTCGCTACAAACTTTACATTTTGTGCGATCAGCCGTGCTTTACTGATCGAAAACGCTTGTGCTGTGAATTTAAATCGCTGCATTTTCCACAGTGAAACCCTTGAGTGAAAATTACATCAGCCGTTCTGCTTCCTAAGGGTCAGTTCGCAAACGATCTATTCTTGTATCTAGAACCAGCAAGGCTGAGAGTTTTAAAGGTGTGTCATTTATGCACCACTAGCGTCACCAAACGAAACTGCAAAAAAATGATGCTTCTTTGAACAGGTTTCCTAAACAGTGATACATAGGTGGAAAAAGTCCTCGCCAGCAATTTTAGGTTGTAAGAATGCTTCCCTTACGTTTCCAATAAATAACAACAACGTTAACAAAGTTGTTTAGGTTCTTAGATGTGTATTAACAATATTGCTTGGTTATAAGAACATTACTCAAATATTTTTTAATTCTGTGACTTTTAAAAACTAACCTTACTGCACGAACATTTTTCGATAACGTTGAGGGAACTTTTGGAGAGCATTACCCCGTGTTCTGAGAACGTTTCCTGTAAGCTACCCCATCTATACCGTGAATAGTGGTTGACTCTTTCCAGCTCTCACAATTTGCATAGAGCAGTGGATTGTGGGTAAAACATGACGCCCAATAGAGGTGCACCACTTTAAGGAACAGCACATGCCGCATGGACACACTGAGACACACTCAGCCTCTGCAGAAAGGTGGAAACATTCCGAGCAATTAATCACGGAAAGTGGAACCAGCTCCCTGCGCAATCTGCTTGACGCCGAGTTAGCACGGCACACATGATCAAGACACACAGTGTCTCCACGGAAACCAAAGCTCCAGGCTACTCTGACATTTCCACCCTCCCCGCACACATCCACAGCTCCCGTTTCATTTAAACTCATAAATTTGTTAATAATTAAAAATATACTGTCACTTCATGTTGTCATCAGTATTTAAATACATGAACTTAATTTTCCATTCAATATTTGAGGAAAAATAAACATTATGCTCGTTTAAATTGTATGTGTGCAGTTTTAAAGATGTAAGATGGATGGATGGATGGATGGATAGACAGACAGATGGTGAAAAAGTAGATTTTACTTTTAATTCAAATGATTTGTTCGTTTTGATGAGTATTTTAATTGGATATGAACTACAATCTTAAATATTAGTTCAGAAAGTCCTGAACAAAATAAAAAGGGACGATACAAGAACAGAAATTTATTGACATTGTTTGAATATGTTCTGTTCATGTTCTTAAGCTTGAGTGTTTGGTTTTATGGTCTATTAGATTGGAAAAAGGTACATTGTGTTCTTGCTGAGCTTTACATTGCTAATGTACATGTTTATGTGCCAGGCTGGACCACCTGGTCCCTTGAGAACAGAGCCAAGTCCATTTTAAATTCCAAACTCAAGAGATCAATTCAAATGCAGGCCACAATTTACATCTCTCAGTTCTGTGTAGACAGATTCAGCAGTGATGAACGTGTCATGTGAATTCATTTCAAAAACAGAATAAAGCGACTTATTCTGATTCTGAAGTCTCAGCTTGACATCTGACCTGTCAAACAACTGAATTATGGGATTAAACAGCAAAGCAAGTGGAATTTTCTATAGTGAGACAAGGAAAGTCAAGAACGTATTATGGAAAAATGGATGGAATTTTATTTTCATTTTGTTAAACTATGACAGACAAACATGCATAATAAGACCAGAACTGTGGATTATAAAGATAAAAAGGTCCAATTTTGTTTTAGGATGACTTTAAGAAAGGACTGAATAGAAAGGATTTAAAAAAGGATTGATAAAATGTCTTAAATCAGAATATAATGTAAATTTCAGTTCAACACACATAATTAAGCTGCAAAAAGTGTTAAATGTTATTTAATGTTATTTTATATTTGTACCATTGCGGACACAATAAAACTACTTGTAAGAAAGAATTCCTCAGGAATATATAACAGATTGTAAGAAAAAATGTTCATAATTCAATATACTACTAATACTGAATGTATATAATCAGATCTATGGTGCTTTAAAGCATACTGCAGTGAAATACACACACACACATAGACATACACACACACGTGCAGCACACTGCAGTATTGTCACTGTTCTGCTAAGGTAAAGACTCTCTCTCACACACACACACAAACGCATTCGCTCGCAATAATGCAGGTGGGATAATGAGTATGTCCACATTCATTTACTCGCTCGTCTTAATGCACCATTATCTGGAAAGATCTCTTTCAGAGGTATCTCGCTACATTCTCCAGAACAAACACAGAAAGATGTTACTGGCATAAAGCAGGAATGAACAAACGGTGTGAAGTGTCTCTGGTGACCACAGCAGTATAATGCCTCTGTAAAAGATTAAATCAAATCCAGTAGCTACATACTAATTATCCACATCCACAAACGACCAGCAATTACAAGCAAAAAGCAACAGATTGCATATTCAGTAAGAGAGAGAGAGAAAGAGAGAGAGAGAGAGAAGTTTTCTCTAAAATGCACATTTGTGTGTGTGTGCCTGCATGTACAATATGCATGTGTGTTTGTTGAGCACACACATACACAGCAGAACACATTGTGCATTAGTGACTTTGCAGAACGACATGTTCATTCATTATGCACAAGAACCGCTGTTTGCACACCACAAACACAACATCAACACACACTCTTTAAACACGGGCTGCATGGTTCCATAAAGAACCCTTAACATCCATAGAACCTTTCTGTTTCACCAGAGGTTCTTTGTAGTGAAAAAGGTTCTTTAGAAACATTCAGGCAGGTACTTTCTTATCTCACAATTTTCTTTTTATACAAATTTTATCACAACGTAATCTCATAACTTTGATTCAAGTTTTCTTCATGTGTCCAGATGTTATTCAAAAACTTTTAAAACTTGTGAAAGTTATCCATTTATTCATTAAACTTTCCAAAATGCAAATGTTTCTTGGAAATATTTTACCTGGCAATTAGTTTATAAAATAGTTTATCAAAACCACTGTCCACCCTGTTAATCTTTGTAAAATCACTTACAGTTCCTTAAGGCCATCATCTTCCAGGAAGTGAAATCAGTTTTGGTAGGAAACATGAAAAATCATTTAGTTGTAATGAATAGTTAAAGTTAAAGTTTTCAACACTAGCATATCCAAGTACAAATAAATGGACAATTACAAGTGCAGCACGATTGGGAGAAGCAGATTTTTTGTATTTGCATTTCCTGAAGAAAAGACAAGCGTGTTTATGAAATTAAAAAACAGACAGCATGCTTAACTCAGAAATCATGTGTAACCCAAAGCTGGAGTCATTGCATGTATCTGTATCCATTGTTGAAGTGCAAGTTAAGCTGAGCAGAAGCTTATTAAAGCTTTTTAAAACAGCACCTGTTGATTGATTTTACATGCTTTCTTATTGCTTTATTTTGATGCATTGTGAAATAAACTGAGTCAATAGAGACAAAACTGCAACCTGGCCTCCATGTGACCTCTGTGCGTGAGAAAGCCACTTCACCTCGTCTCATGTCCTCAGTACCATGTCCTCATATGAACTGTCGTGAAGGCATGGATGTTATGTATGTTATGAACGTAACAAATGTAATACATGTTTCATCTAATGCAGTATCCGCTAATAACTGCGCGTCCGCGGTGACGCGTCACGCGTGTGCGCGCAAAGGTCCAAAACGACACCAAACCAAACTACAAACTTCAGTGTCCACATTCAACACATGCAGTAAACAACTCATGCACACAATGCAGAAAACAGCAGCAGTTTTGGCCCTTGACTGCAAACCATTTTCATCTTCGTAATAAAACAGATCAGTAGTTCGTGCAACATGCGTAAAAGTTTCACGACATTTCTGGCTATTTAAATGTGAATGAACCTACCGAATCATCCATTATATGTAACAGCTGTGGTGATATTATTATAAGTTATTATATACCATGCCATATATATATATATATATTTATACAGCATAACTGTATGCCATCTACAATTATGGGATCATTTTCTAAACCAAAAACTTGGGTGGGAGTGTATTGTACAGGTTAAATTGTTTAATACTAGACCGTGGCAGCAGCAGCCGCGTAACTGTGATATAACTAGATTAGTTAATAGTTTATTTCTTGTGATTCCTGACATTAACTATAACACCTGTAGTGTAACAATGAGCAGTCCTTTTGTGCGAGTTTCAGTCCTGCATTGCATCTCACCACGCAAACCCCAGGTACCCACACACAGGGAAATGATTCACGGTGTTTTAAGCTCTTAAAACACATTAAAACACATTTACTCGTGCGTCATGGAGTAACACAACAAATGCAAACAAATGCAAACAAATGCAAACAAATGCAAACAGAGCTCCAGGCAGTGCGTAAACTGTAATACACCACCAAAGCAGCTGCGTAAACCAGCCTGAGTAAAACAGCACACAGTTGCTCACCTATAGTCGTGATGACTGTGATGGCGAAGTAAAATGACCCAGCAAATTTCCACTGGACCCCCGCTCTGTGCGGCTCGGCTTCCATGATGATTGTCTCCAGCTTCCTATAGTCATCCTCGCTGATGTTGTACTTGCCCTGGAGACGTTTCTCCTCGGCCTCCAGCTGTTCCTTCTCCCTCATCTCGAAGTCGGACTCCAGCGCGTCAAACACGGCGGCACCGACCAGCAGATAGGTGAACGTGCAGACGATGAGGGACAGCGTCCGCACGTTCTGCCTCTTCATGGCCACCAGGAACCGGCGGCTGAGGGGTTCATGTCCCCTCGTATCCCCCGGGAAGGCGCAGCAGCAGTCGGGAAAGGGCGGATAGGGACAGACCCGTGCGCGCTGCTGCTGCGGCTGCTGCTCTTGTCTCTTTGGACACTGGTTGCGGCTGTAACAGGTCCCCTGATCGTGGTCCTGGCTGGTGGAGAGACACAGCAAACTGCTGGAGCGCCGGGACCACAAACCCTGCAGCCGTGAGACTCTGCGCAAAACCTGCCCGAACCAAACCAACCAAGTCCTCCCGGCGCGGAGTGCCATCAACTAACGCGCTCTCCGCTTGATCTCCAGAGAGCTTCTGAACGGGAGAAGATGCCTGGAGCCACAGGGAACCATGCTACACTAAAACAATTACGCACCTGTTAACTGAATGCTCCTCCTGTGGTGTAGTCAAACAAACTCATTGTCGTGACGCCGGGAGGGACCAATATCCAAACGAAGGCGAAGATTCCCTAAACATTCCCCATAAAGTTTCTCCAACCTGTTCATCGGAGGATCATATTCAGCTGCCGTTACCGGAGATCTCCGCTCGCTCACTCCGCCGGTCCGTGAGTAATGCCGGTGACACCGGAGGAGGACCCGTGAACACGCAGCATCATATGATGAGCGGCGGAGACGCGCAGCGCACGACCGATGTGAGACACCCAAGAGAAACTCACTTATTGCCGCGGTTCGGTCCAGACGTCGCGATGAAGCGACAGTTTTAACGCGTTGATAATTGCATGACACGGACGAACTCGATCACACAACGGGTCCGGGAGCGAACGGGTCCGTCTGCTTCCCAGGTGACGCACGGAAGGATGCGCGGACTCGACTCATTTGGCTACACCCGGATAAAGGTGCACTGTCACGGTATGCCACCGAGAGCATCCGCTGGCGGACTTGTGCGTGTGCCAGTCTGAGAAAACACACACACACACACACACACACACACACACACACACACACACACACAGTCTCAGCTTGAAATCATTCATGCAATTTACACCTTCTCAACAGGTGACCCCAGAAAAATGAGAACATGAAAATAATTCTGCACGGGTAACAGGTGCCCGTTATTGCTTTTGGAGTAATTGTTGTTTGGGCGCCTGCATTGGTCACTCGGACCTGGAGGGTTTCGCCTGCTGAGCGACCCACAAAGCGCATTCCGGCTTCACCGGTCACCGTGTGTCCCCGCAGCGCCACGGTGCTCCTCCGGCTCCTGTGACCCGTCCCACTCAGCGTCAGGTTCTTCAAGGTGTAGTTAGTTTATAGGTTCAAGGTGTGTTAGCTCACCTGGGAGGCCAGCAAGATACAAGAGATCATCATCATCATCATCATCATCATCAATACTTGGTTTCAGCTCTGCAGTCTGAGACGCGCACTTACGCATCACGGGGACACTTGGCGAGCTGTCACACTATTCCGGTGTCTGACTTCAGGTTTTGTGTAGATAAGGTACCTGGAAGTCTGTGGCATTAAAAAAGCAATTCAACATTTTCACTCTTATTGCCCAGGCAAAAAATAAACAAAAAACGCCTTAATTTATCCACGGGGCATCTTATAACACTATGTGGGGTATGTTGTCACAACAGGAACCTGCAATTAAAAGCCCAGCTTGTCAGAAAAATGTAAACAGTAAAACAATTCATAAACAGTTGCCCAGACGTGACATTTATAAAAACCATTTGCCTTGTTTTTACCCTTTGTGTTGAAATACTCAGTACATAATGAAGGAAATGAATGAAAACTTGAACAAAGGTTGAATTGTGTTCTCAAGGGCTTTTACACC
The DNA here is from genome assembly GCA_036877525.1 of Chromobotia macracanthus. NCBI lineage: Eukaryota > Metazoa > Chordata > Actinopteri > Cypriniformes > Botiidae > Chromobotia > Chromobotia macracanthus. The sequence goes on from JAZGTH010000069.1 coordinate 3,525,031, forward strand.
GGGGCAAGTTGTCATGTGTTTTAAACATTAGTTTTTCCTATTTCAAATGCACGGTTTTCATCACAAATCAGTATAATAAGTGAGTAGGCTCCAGTTGTATTCACCCCACATAAAGATTTCTCTTGAAATAAAGATTCATTTCACCATTAAAAATTGATCTAGCTATAATAACTTAAGCTAAGGTTAGGCAATTTTGATAGCAACCTACCTTTGATAGCATAAGATCCCGCCCACCCATCCGGGCGCTCTCCAAACCCACGCCCCCTCTTATAGTGTGTGAAAGTATGCAAATGTGCAGTTTGACAGGCAAGTAGGACATCCTATCATTGCATTCAGACCAAATGCAATGATTGGACGAGCATTTTATGGTCCTGTGCCTTCCACAGAAGATATATAAACGTAAAAATATCTTTATACCACTTCACTAAGTGATTGCTATCAGGATGTGAAGAGACTTTCAACCAGCATAACAATAAAATGTTTCTGGAAAAGATCGCCTACCCTGCCTTTCATTAAACATAAGAGACTGTTGTGCCTGCGTGAATCTGATTATCGGCCTGTGAAACCTGTTACTAAAATAACGGCCACTGTGCTGGAGTATTTTTGTAGGTATATGTAGGTCTTGTTCCAATATTCATAGCTTTGTCCCTGGTCAGGTAAAAGAAGCAAATGTCAATGATAAACAGAGATCTAAAAAATGTATTGCATTTACATTTATGCAACTGGCAGACGCTTTTATCCAAAGCAACTTACGTAACATTCAAGTTATACACGTTGCACTCCCTGGGAATCAAACCCACAACCTTTGCACTGCTAACACAATGCTCTATCAACTGAGCTACAGGAACACTACAGAGAGCCTAAACTCTCTCTAAACATCTAAAGCTCCAATATATATATATATATATATATATATATACACATTCAAATACATTAAACTGATGTGACAGCAGACAGATAGAGCCATCTAAAACCTAAAACTACACGAGGGCGAGTTAAAGATGACAGAATGTTCATTTATTTAACCGTCCCTTCAATACAGGTTTTTAATCACATACTGTCCTCTTACAAAACATTAAATCTCACATTGTGAGGTTTTGTACCTGGATCTTCTAAATCTTAGTTTTAGACTGAAACTCATTCAAAACCAGATCACACTATCAGTGGCTATTCCACACAAAATCCATTTCAATCTAGATCTAATCTGCATCCGAACGCATATGCTGCTCAGCTTAAATGCACATTCACACTTTCATTTCAGCGAATGCATCGAAATCGAACATGAAAAATCCTTCACCCAACATTATAAGTGACACATTAACGTCAACACGCACAGCATGCGTGCCGGAGCCCCGTGAGATGCGCTTGGCAACAAACACTGACGTATCAGAGAACCTTGCGTGTCTACGGGAGATTCAGAGGTAAAAATGCTCAGTCTGAGTTACTGCTGCTAAGTTTGGTTTTATTTTCTCACATTCCGATGCCCCTCCACAACACTCACCCACACAGAGAGAGTATTTCTAGATGTGTCGAGAGAGAGAGAAAGGAATGAGTTTAATGAAGAGAAAACATTCTGTTCTCGGATTTTGAAGGAACTCGGTCCAACTCACACAGCACCTGTACTTGCTACTAGGGCTGTTAATCGAATAAAAGTGTAATTAGATTAATTACAGGATGGAAAAGAGGATGAATATGCATGTGAGAATGTTCGACATTGTGCTGTTACACTAAATATCAGCACAGCTTTGATGACCTGCAGCCGAAACACAGCCAAGCAACTCTTGCGATTGTGCTTATGCCGATCCACATTTTCTTTTACTTTTTGACCTTTTGTCTCCTCACACTTGTGTTAATTAAAGGTGTGTCAGTCTCCTCTGGTCTTAAACACACAGCAGCCATTAGAGAGCCGGAGAACACTTGAGAAATCACAGAGAGCTGGAAACATGGAAATTAATTGAATTTGTGGTTCTTTGGAGCTTATTTGCATACACTGAGGGACAGGCAAATCCCTACAGTAGAAACAGGTTCAATTAAACCAAAAAAGTGAATACGTTTTTCTTTTGGTTTAATGCATTCGTCAACTTCTCTGTTTTGTTATCGAAAAGTAAAGACGGATGCGGTTGTTCTGTCCAGGATCAAGCGGTTTCTTCTCTGTGGATCAGAGAGAAAACATTTAATCAACATATAATGATAAACAATAACTGCTTTATGTGCATATGACAAAATGTTTTCAGGTTAAACCAACCTGAGACGTGATGTTGCCCGCTGTATGATACAAAATCAGTTTGCAAAAACAAAATCATGTTTACAGTAAACGCACTTACAGTGGACGTCTACGAAGCATCATGTCTGTTGCATTTTAACATATGAACTGTAATATTTAATATACACGGTGTGTGTTGCTTATAGCAGAGCATCACCCTAATCCATAGACTTCCACTGTGTGTACATTACTGTATAAAACTGCAGGATGAGTCAAAATGAGTTATGTGGTATTATTAAATCAAAATGCAGAGTGTACTACACAAAGTGTGCAAAATATAACTGATCTATTTATACACTTTTAAACATCGTATATAATGTAATATTAGACCCACTTCAGCTGAAAGACCCTCAATTTACAGTCAGTGTTTATTGAGTGGGCGACTCAATTTCCCATTATATATTTCAAAGCAAAGTTATTCATGAGCGCTACAGTCTCGATCTGTCTTTAAAAAGGGGAAACAAAATTAAACAAGGGGGGGATGACATCCAGCTGCACAAAAACCTTAAAGCCACGGAAAACGACAAGAGAATAACGCAAAACACCATCACAGAAAAACTTGTTCTACAATGATCTCGTGAATTAGTTTCTCATTATCAGTTTACCTCTGGGGAGAAAGAAAAAGAGAGAGAGAATTCCTCATCTTTTTTCAGGGCATTTATAACACACACACAAACAAAAGCTCTCTCACTTCACGAGTCTGATGTCGTGTGTTCTCGTTTTTAAAGCTCTCGTATCATCTCACAGGGCTCTTACAGAAGATCAGTGAGACAGACACATTAAGGGACCTGATTCTCACGTGGTCTGAATAGTTTGAACCACAGACACACACAAATAAACACAAATCCCTTTAGTCTCTAACACCCGCAGTCTCTCTTACCCACAACGCACTGCTTTTGCAGACAGACATTATCAATGAACAGAGAAAACAGGCCCTTTAACACATGTATGCTGAACCATTATCCATTCAGTGTATTTTTTTTTCAGAGGTTGACTCAGCAAGAAAAACATTAACAGTCTGTTATGCTCCTTACAAGTGCTCCAAGAGCTCTCCAGTATGTGCTGGTCAGTAGTGAGTGTGGGGAAGTGTACTTAAACCACAGAAGTGTGCACTTAAAACAGAGTTCATATTTCGATTAAAGTGAAGCGGGAGAAATTGTTTAGTATTGTCACGACACAGCATATATTGTTGGCCTCAGACAGCCCCACACAGACCGACTGATGCATACTGCACACAAACGGTATGTAATTGCAAGCTTTAATCTAACTGGATGATCAGAAGTGACCGCTGTACATGCCTCTGAATGTTATTTAGTTTGCTTTGGTCACTTCAGGTGGCTAGTCAGCAGATTTAGCAAAACCATTTGTGTGAACAAATAAGCATTAGTGAAAATTAAAATGATTAGGATTATTCTATATTTTAACGCAGTTTGTTAAGTATTGTGTGTGAGTCTGTTTGATGAAGCCACAGATTTTTTTCATCCTGTGCAGACTGAACACATGAAAGTGAATATCAGAAACCTGCTCTCAGCTAATTACATTCATGACGAACATGAAACATACACACACACACACACACACACACACACATCAAGGTCATTAAGGTTGCACGGGTGTACAGAAACACACACACACTCAGTAAGGCCTGTTGCATGAATGCTCTGTGTTTGTTTGTGGCATCATCATTCAGCGCTTGTGTGTATTTAGGCATCTTGGCTCATTAACTCACACTAATTGAGATACATAAGAGAAGTATCTAAAAGAACTTCATTCTCTCTGATCACTGCTGTTCGTCTTGTTTCTGGCAGTAAAACCGTTTTGAAGATTTCACCTATATGAACATTTCCAAGTTAGGAAATTCCAAAGAAACCAAAGAGTGATATAAATCTATAAATAAGTCTATAAATAGCTCACGTCTGTTTTCACACATTTCCAGAAAACAAATGTTGCTAGAAAGATTACCACAGAAAAATGATCTGAGTTCCTGGAACAATTTGATGTGAGATGTGCTTTTGGTTGAGCACAAACCCAACAGAGATGAATATCCACCCTGCTGAGTTTTGTAAAGTGCTTTGGTTAACGTCAGGTTTGAAAAAAAGAAGAGAAATGTACTCCTCAGAAACCTTTAAAACAAGTACTTTTAGACTGAAAGAGTTATCTCCTCTTTGCTCTTTTACTGCACCAGTGCAACACTGACATACAAAATCTTTCATTTAGATTCATGAAAAGACTGAAATTATGATTTCAGCAGAATCAACTTCATTTAAACATTCAATTCAATTCGTTTTAGAATTAGACAGATGAATGAAAATCAAAGTCGACGATTTCACCAACAGTAACAAAATCTTTTATGAATTGACCCAAGAACAACTGATCAAAATGTGCTTAACCTTGTTTACATATATACGATATTAATGCATCTATATATTCTGACAGATATATAACTTATATTTACATGCAATATTAGGATGAACCTCACAAAATCTATGAAGAACGTCAATGTTTTCCATAAAGAAAACAAAGCCTTTTAATGTGTGTATTTCTGACTTAAACATAGTAGTTTTGGCTGTACTGTCTTTGATTTAGGCTTATTTAAAATAAGATCTGTTTTGCATTCATGATTTAACAAAGTAATAAAGTAAATAGGCTTCGTTTTCTTTAAGCAAAATATGTTTGTTTTATTATGGGGTGTAATGTTTTTGTGAGATAAACCCATTTAAAGCAGAGAGTGCAGTTCTTGTGCAGTGTAGTAAAAAGACTCTTACTTACAATGAGATTAAACTGATTCAGATTCAGAACTAAATTGTCAGACTTCCATTTATGTTTTCATCTAACAGGTTCCAGACTGTATTGAAGATGTATTAAAGATGTATTGAAGATGTATTGAAGATGTTTCCAAACATGGCAACACTAAGAGCATCAGAAGAACTGAACAGAACATTAACTGGCAGATTTGGCATAAAGTTAAACGTGTCCACGCTTGCGAAGCTTCCTAAACTAGATTGGACTTGCTCCACATTCAGGATGATCTCAAGCAGCTCAGTAGTCGGCTAGATGACAGCAGATCTTATCAGACAGAAAAAGGTCCTATTCAAAAGCCTACTGAGGTCAAAGGTCAGAGTTCACCGGCTCAGGCAGCCGCTTCGATTGGCTCCTGGGCTTTGATGTGGACGCTGGGAAGGCAGAACCAGGCGGGCGGCAGGTCACGGCCCGTGCTGTCATCTTGAAACTTGATGTTCAGGTAGAAATCTCCAGTGTATAAGAAAAGCAGGGCGCCCACACACACGGAGTTCTCAGTCGGCTCCACCTGGAGATGAGAACATCAAAAAACACCTGCATGAATTTCTGTGGAACACCTGCTGAGTTCACCACTGTGCAGAGGCGAGGGACTGAATCACCAAAACTTCAGGTTCATCTCCCTCATACAGACTCCTACTGGAATTTTCTGCATTGATCTTTCACACAGAAGTCCTAATGGTACAGCAGCAAAAACAGTCAAACGAAGAGAACCAAACTAAGACCAAAAATGAACACTGATCTCATCTGGTCTGTTTAACATGTAACCAGGATTACTAATAACAGATTATTATTGTGGTTATTACTACTATAACTATTATTATCAAGTTGGAATTATTATGAAATGAGTGCAGCAGAAAAAGGTTGGAAAGAAGCTAAAATATAATATAGTACTAACGTTGTTGTTTAACATTTATGTGAAAATAATTCTGTCCATATGTCCTTTTATGTTATTTAAAAGTTTTGATGGCTATACTACTATTTTGAAATGTGAAAAGTAGCAATAATGATAATTATTAGAACAAGTATCAAGTGTTTTTGTAAAGCATTGCTTTAGCAGCGCAAAGGTTGTGGGTTCGAGCCCCAGGGTACACCCATACTGATCAAATGTATACCTAAATGTTCTGTAAGTCACTTTGGATAAAAGCATCCACCAAATGCATAAATGTAAATGCAATAAACATAAAAGTAGGCGTGTCCAAATGTTTGACTGACAGTGTATTTAGAAACTGCTCTCAGGCTGCTGAAACAAACCATGTGTGAACACCCTGAGGGTGAGAGAGAATACCAAAAAAACAAAAAAAATGCTAATGTATGAGTGATATGTAAATTATGGATCTTTAACTGTGTGCCTCATTCACTCACAGAGCCCATGCAGAAGGTGTTGGAGCCAATGAAAGTGACGATGTCCTGCAGATCGTAGTTCTGGACTCCATTCTGATAGTCCTGGAAGGGGATGACGGTCAGAGAGAACGGACCCACGGCACTCTTGCTGCGATTGGTCAGTTTCACTTCTAACGACACAGCGTCGCCCACCATGCAGTCAGCGACCACGTCACAGTCACAGGGCTTCCCGTTCACCAGCACATCTTGAGAGAGATAGAGATTTCAAAACCCAAAACAACTTTTTCATGAGTATTTCATGAAATGCAGATTTTTCTTGTTCCTTGTTCTTGTTATAAAATATTGAGGCAGAACATTCCCTCAAATTAAACTGGTTAAGAAAAATATCACTGCATGAGAGCATGAATATCTGCCCGCCCATGTCCCACCCGCTTTATTCAGTATTTAACTTGACTTAAAGGTACGGTAGGCTAGAGGTTAACAACAGCAGACAAGCTTTAAAAGCTAGTCTTGGATGTGAAGAGACTTTAAACCAGCATAACAAAAAGGTTTCTGGAAAAATCGCCTACCCTGTCTGATAAACAGCAATTTAAACCACACCAGTATACAGAGATCAAAACAGAGGTAATTTACAAAAAGAAGGTTTAAAGAAAACTAAATTACGACTTCTTGTAGTATAAGGAACCCTGAATAACATCATAACTGCTAAAAGTGTTCACGGTTCCTGATTCTAGTGAAAGCAGCAGGTCACAGGTCTGTTCTGATAAGATTCTGGACAACAGGGAAAACAACGCTAACTGTAAATAATAAAATGCATATAACCAGAAAATCAAGCATCGATTAGATAGCAAACATAAAATAGTCCTATCAATTAAACACCAATCATACAAACTCCAGTGCTGTGTTGTGACACCTTATCTGCGCTCGACAGAGCGCCAGTACTGAGCAGGAAGTGGCAATCCCATGATGCACCAGTGTTTTCAGGAAGTGTGTGCAGAGGATGTTGGTTTAGTCGATCTCTTGCTGTCTAAACAACGATTTTCTTCATACACACAAAGAACAAAATATTTCTCAATACCAACTGAACCACAACAACGTATCATAAATTAATTACTTGGGTTGCACCAAAATCTATCTGCCAAAAATTTTTGCCTGAAAATTGCATTATTGGTCAAAAATATAAACTAAAAGTTTACAGCTCCTGCTTTTCTTTTGTTGGAGATCTGGCACATTGACTCACATGTGTTTTTTAATGTCAAGCTCGAGTGCTCCCATGAAACAACATTATCTTCACACAGTTGTGAATAATCAGCCTGTTTCATGATCCAGTTACCGATGATGAACTGCAGTTTTCTGTAATTATAACATTAGAAATGCTACCATAATTGGTAAATAAAGAACATATTAAATTTGATTCTGTTACAATTTACTGAATAAAGCACAATACATTTAGTATTGTTTTAAAATATTTTGTCAAATTTTGGCGTGCTACTTTTAATAACATTTGATTCTTTTATTGATGAATAGTTTTTCAAATTCAGATGTGCTAAATTCATGAAATTACAAATTCCAATTGATATAATTAGACAAATAATATTTTTAAATTATGTTTGAAGTTTTAAATCACAAGTGCATTCTGAATTTCAGATTCAGCCCAGAATGTTCTTTTCAGTGCATCGCTTTAAATTACATTATCATAACTAAAATAAGGTGGTCAGGAAGGGTCAAACACAGATGACACTTCCGCATTATTTCAGATTTAGCCAACAGTGACTTTCATAACCTGTTTATTTATATAAAATCTGCAGTATGACTTATATCTGAGTGTTGACCTCTGACTGGCCCACTGAACCGCTCAAAAAATGATCCTTTACCTGCACAATCGAAAGAGAAAATACTGAAGCATATATGATGCATGTTTCACACAGATCTGTGCTACTCATTGTGGCATGTGTTTCTAAGTGTGAGTACGTTCACATTCTCTTCTCCTCACACATCTGCACCCAGCTGTCTACATCCATCAGCATGAGTTACTTTGAGCTCCCCTCGTGTATCTCTAAGAGCCGCGGGCAGATCTGTCACACGAGCTCTGTCCCTGGAGAGCGGCATGCTGGGAGATGCAGTCCCCGTGGGGCTCCGTCAGTGACACACAGACAGACAGCTCTAACCCGGAGGACTGCAGCTCACAACAGGAAGAGCTCGTGCGAGCAGTACCCAGTCAGATAAATAATCTGTCATTGATAGAGCAGCTGCAGATGTCAGAAATAGCAGCTCTGCTCTCTGTGGACTGCAGTTAAAGTCTGAGAGACGGCAGGTATAGACGTCTATATGGGTAATAATGATTTAACAGGCATTATCATAACCGTGAAGCTGAATGTCAAGGTTTATTTTAAAAGTGGAACCTGAATGTTTTGCTTTTAATCATTAAATATCCATGGAACGCTCTGACTGGTGTAAGACTTGGGGAAACTTGTTTCTTTTTACAGAGTGCAAGTCAGTGCTAAAGAGTTAAATGCTATTTTAAGTCTTAAAATAGCAATTAAGCAGAAAAACCTTATTTCTGGAGCAGAATGATGCCACTGGCAGCGTCTAAACACCAGCTGTTTTGTTGTGATTTAAACACGCTCTGCTGTTTAATTCAGAGGTTTGTTTGAATGCTGGAAAAATCAAATAAAAATCACTAAACACATTCTTTCAAAAACTTTCAGGGTCAAGGAGCAAATCTGCTGGAACTCAGGTCAGATTGTACTGTACTGTACTTACCGTACCGTCCAAAAAAAGGGATTTAGGGACATTGCTAGTGATTGGCTTCAACCTGAGGCCAGAGGTGGATTCTGATCAGATCACAGTTATAAAAATCTAATGAGAATAAGACCAATTAAAACCATCGCCAAAAGTTACGGTAATGAGACGTTAAAGGGAAATTGCGCTTATCACAAAAATGTCATCACGGTGCAGTGTATCTTTATATTTTTATGATTTTTTATCTTTTGATTCTGGGGTGAAATATAATGCAGAGATTTCTGAGTGAAAAGGAAAAAACCACCATTAGACACATACAAGCAAATACAACTACATGAAAACAATATGTTACATCACACGCTGCATCATATGCATGTACATACAGCTCTGGTGAGACACCTTATCAAGTGGCTGTATTTACTTTTTTCTTTCATTATTTTTTCTTAAAGAGCTGTTGCTAGGGGATGTAAAAATGACTGGTGGATCTGTTACTGATGGGTGGAGAGATTTCCTCATGATAAACAGAAGAAGAAGAAGAAAAAGAAGAAGAATAGAGGGGGGGATACATCAAACATGCAAAATAAAATATATAAGCCATACACAGATACTCACAAATACTCACTTTTTTACAAATATAAAGTTCTTTACCTCATCTTAAGAGATGGCTTACCCATAAAGTGGCTTACCCATACAAAACCGTCTGCTGTGATGCTAGAGTGATGTGGGTGCTTTTAGCCTGATACTAAGGTAAAGTGGGTGGTTGCCAGAGTGTTGCTACAGAGTTGCTAGGGTGTTTCGAGTGTTTATAACTTGATGCTAAGTGATGCTAGTGCAGAGTGGAAATCCAGCTGATTAAACATGACTTTACCATGAGGAAAAATCCATTTAATCTGGGAAAATTATTTTATGGGCTAAAATTATTTTATGGGTTTCCCACATCAGCATTGTTGAGGTAACTGTTGCTCAATTTGTTGGGGGCGAGCTTTCACATTACACACAAAAAAAGGAAGGAGTTGCCATGGTAACCAGGCTTGCCCATGGCACTGAGCAATTGTGGTGCCGGACAGCAAAAAGCCTGGAAACTGTCCGGCGTGGAGAACCACCTGCAAGCACACACACATATACATGCACGCACACACACACACACACACATTAAAACAGAGTCACTCAGTCACTCAGAGTAAAATGCATGCTCAAACACACTCACAGTAAAAACACACACTCACAGTAAAATGCGCGCACACACACACATACACACTCACAGTAAAACACAAACTCACACACACACACATTCACAGTAAAACACACACACATACACACTCACAGTAAAACACAAACTAACACACACATTCACAGTAAAACACACACACATTCACAGTAAAACACACACACATACACACTCACAGTAAAACACAAACTAACACACACATTCACAGTAAAACACACACACATTCACAGTAAAACACACACACATACACACTCACAGTAAAACACAAACTAACACACACATTCACAGTAAAACACACACACATTCACAGTAAAATGCTCACACACACACACACACACACAGTAAAACGCACATTCACAGTAAACACACACACACACACACACACACACACACAGTAAAACGCACATTCACAGTAAACACACACACACACAACCGATTTCTTGAGCAGAACAGCCTTGAATGAAGGACAGCCCAGCGGTGGGGCAGAATTACATGGTGTTTGGAGGCTTGAAGGGCAGTCAAAACAAAAGCATGAATTGTCTTAAAAGGCACTTATACTGTGACCCTTTGAATCAGCATTTTCAAACATTGTTTTTGCAGCGACAAAACTGAGAGCACAATTGTCTTAGTCTGTGTATTTAAGCTAGCATGACCAAAGTTTGCGAACAAAAGCTGCATTTATTGGTTGGCACTTCACTGGCCATGCTAACAAAATTTGGGTTGCACTACAAGAATAACAACAGACGCGTTCCTACAGTTACCAACAGAGATTTGTTTTAAAAAGTTTTTGCCCTCAGAAGAAAATAGTATAGTTGAAAAAGCACAGAAACACTTTGCAGATAAGTCTGTTACCTCTTACAACACTACGTTTACAAACTGAAGTTTGCTTTGAATTACCAAAAAAAGCATCATAACAGCACAATAATAATGTTTCAGCAGATTCTCTAAAATCTTTCAGGACTGTCATTGATCTAATGTCAGCCCTGCTGTAAATGTTTAACTATATGCTAATTTATATGAATAATTCAACAGAGTTAGGCTTAGGTGGACCTCCATTTTCTAACCTGGCATAAATTTTACATTAAAATGTACTTAAAAGCACAGAATGAGCACACGGTGACCTTAGAACGAGACCTTATTTTTCCTCACATTAGCATTGACAGTTTTTTACTGTATTAAGTCAGTGAAAGCTGAGCTCTGATGAATGAAAAGACGTTCAGGGTTTTGAGGACACTACCATCACACTGGTGTCTTTCCTGCTCCAGAGCTTCATTCCTCAAGGCTGAAGGAAACCTCTTTGTGTTTACCTCAAGATCAGAGCACATGTTTTCAAGAGCAACCTCTCAATGCTGAAGGAATCGCCAGCGGAAATCTGGTCTGAAGGACACAAAAGACTTTCTTCAGAGCGGCTGACGCTTCACCATGAATCAACCGTAAAAGAGAAGAAGGAATATTGTTTACTGTCATGGCTGAATTATTGAGCAGTTAAGAGTATGTGTTTTAAAGTCTGTTTGGTTATGTGAGATGCAGTAATTACAGTCTCATGGTAGACTGGTGTTGAAATCCCTATAACTTCTGTTTCCTTTTCTTTATAAACTTTATTGAAGTCAAATTGCCATTTCCCAGGAAATTGAACTGACAGCTGAAATTATAAATCACTGTTATGAACTTGCAGTAGTGAATCAAGGTAAGGTAAGCAGACCGTGTTGAACACTAATCTGTCATGTACTTACGCTCAATAACAAGATTGTTAATTTTTAATAAAAAAGTTATGCATTGCAGCTTTAATTCAATTAATTAAATGTGTACAGACTATTTAAGTGGTGAACCGTAGGTCATTTTGCCAAGTATTTTGTATTAAATTTAAAATTTAACACATTTTTCACTCAAAAATGTATTCGCCCTCATGGCTGCACACTGGCATTACATTTCTTATAAAATACACAAGCCGAAATAAAAAATAATGAATCTTTATACAACAATAGCTCACAGTGACCATGTCCGTCAAGGTCAAAAAAGGACAGAAAACACTTTAAAAGCACAATAAGCATGATGCACATAATGTGTGTGCTGTACGATTCGTTCTTTCAAACTGCTTACTTTCAATAACCTGCTTGATCTGGTTCACAAATCAAGCTGAACTTCACGACCCTTGAGGAGAAGATTATCAGAAGCTTACATTTTGGTCTGTTCCTCACACAATATATAATCAACAGATAATGCTGAAAAGTTGAGCGTAATAACCGCTCACTCTATTATGTTTGGCTATGACACAGAAAACCGCAGAGACTGGCCCCAGACTTGGCTGAGATCCTGCCTCTGGCAACACCTCTCGATTCTGAGAGCCAGTTTAAACCTGAACTTCCTGTTCTGGGCAGCACTAGATTTATCTTTATTCATCCAAATCACTCCCAATCATTTCCAGTCATAATTACACTCTGCCACGGTGGAATTCCTGTCCTGGATCTGGTCCGTCCGATCAACTTGAGTCCAAATCAGCCATTCCTCGCTCCTCTTTTGGCGCTGACCTGTTATTGCCAAACCACACGTGGTCTAGCTGGATGTTCAAAATCAACCAGGTCACAGAGAGAATACAGAGAGAATGTCTCTCTGTAGTGGACGATAAAGAAACTTTCCACAAATAATTCAAAAGTTCACAGAGCAGAACAATATCAAACACAAACTCATCGCTTCAAGATGCAACAAAAGAGTATGTCAGAAAAAGACTTGGAACAGATTCCATTTCAATACAATTTTAAAGCTATCGCAATGAAACTTACGATTTTTGCAAATATTTTGATGAGACATCAAAAGAGAAACTATATTTGTATAAGGAGTATAAAGTCTATTTTAATGAACATTTTTAGAAATGTTGCATTGTGACATTATTTTCATGACAATTAAGCACATTTTTAATTACTGCAATATTTTGTGTATAAATATTGTAAAATGTAAATAATTCTTTTGAGCAGGTGCTTAGTTGTCATGAAAATGTCAAAAAATCTTAAAATAGACTTAAAACATTATTCTTTTTCCTGTGATAACTTGTCTAAATATTTGCCGAAATCGTACGTTTTCATTCTGATAAAGCTCAACAAACTGATCTGAGATGGAACCATTGCTCTTTGTGTGTCTGTTCAAAGACTGGAATATTCCATTGCTGCACCTTGAAGCATTATGTTTGCGTTTGATTCTTCGTATTGTTCTGCTCTGTGAACCTTTGAATTATGTGTTTGTTATTTGATAGTTTCTTTATCTCCCAATGCAGGAGACAATCTCCACCTCCATGAATCTGTTTGTCACCTGGTTGTTTCTGAACACCCAGCTGGACCATGTGACCATGTGTAGCTCAGCCATAACCAACCAGAATTCAGAGAGGACAGACAAATGCTTGATCTGAACTTACACAGACCACATCAACGTGGATTCCATCACAGCAGAATGTAATGACTGCTGAAACTGAATCAGTGTTGAAACAGATTCATTCAGATTCAACCATGAACCAGATCCTCTTTCTTGTTCTCACACTGATCAGACCTGCAGAGACTCCAGCAGTATGGAGCGTTGCTGTGAGTCACGTTTAACCTGACAGCCGCTGATCAATAATCTACAATGCATGAATCTCGAATATCTCAGGTTATGTGTCAGATCAGCTGTGAAAATATGAGCCTTTTACGAACACAACCCACAGAGGCGATCAATGATGGAGGAAAAACGTCGCTTGACAAGGTTGTGGCGTTAAACTGCTCAACGCAGCTGTAAAATGAGCAAAGCAGAATAAAAAAAGAGAAAGGAAGATCTGGATTGGATGTGAGAACGTCTCAGTGGGAAGCTCACATCTCCTGCAGACTTCCTTTCAGGGCCAGAAAATGATTCATTTAAACTTGATTCATGTAATAAATGATTTGTCTGCTCTTCTGTTTTTAAGATGATGGGTGAACCTCATGAAAATATGTCCAGGTCACAATTTACCTGAACTATAAAGGAAAAGGAGTGTGTTCATAACATGTTCATAATAACATGTTCATAACTTGTTACGATTAGCTGTTTCTTATAGCCCTAGTTTAGAGTGCTTGTCTTTGCCAGCACGAACGTCGACACGTCAACGGCGCGTTAACATTAACAGAAACGTGACAGTTTTGGTTTGATGCAGCAAACTTCAAATTTTCTTGGCACTGCTGTCATGCAAAAATAAACTTAAAATATAATGAAGAACTACCTAACGGTATGTTCTCAGCTCTGAAAAACAGAACAAAGCAAACAGAACCTGAGGAGATACAGCAAGATGACTAAAGTACAACTAGGAAGTTTAGCTTAAGAAATAAAGTCACACAGGCAGCCAATCACAAACCATATCAGCGCTGTGTCATAAACTGCCTCTGTTGTGTATCACAGCGTGATTCTGTTGAGAATGAGAAAGGAATAAACAGGCAGCATTTTAATACTTCAATGATAAAACCTCTATTTATAGAGCCGTAGCAGAAGATTTATGATTGCAAACACAACATTTATAGACCATGATGAAGAAAGTGAATATTAAAACCAATAAAATGACAATAAAAGGCCACGATTAAGACAAAATATCATAATTCTTTATGGGACAGAGTCTATATTTATAGTAATCTGTACAGAACAAGCACAAACTTTAAAGACAACATTAAATCAAAACTTAGCCTATTTATGTTATATTATGAATGTTTTTATGTTGCAATCTGTAACTTTTGCCTCTATATCGCCATTTCTGTTCGAAACTTGCAAGTTGCTTGCACAGTTATTTTCTTAACACGTATGTTAAAGTTTAAATGGATGTTAAGTTTAAATGATAAACAACTACTTAAATTATAAATCTTTATTATGAACTTACTGTTGAGAATCAGGGTAAGGAAAGCATTTTGAAACCTGATCTGTTAGGTACCGGCTCAATAACTGATTTGTGTTCATCTTTAAGGAAACAAGTTTTAAAGAATTAAATAAAACAAACCAAAGACAACAAACATGACTTTTCAAGACTCAGCAGAGGAACAAAACAAGAAATCCAGAGCAAACTTCTTTACACAGTGAATGACAGAAGCTGCCACAAGGACAAAAGTATTTAAGAGAACAAGACACAAGCTGCACCAACTAGAGCTAAAGAACTACAGCCAATCAATGATTGGCCATTTGAACGGAGCTCAATTGGATTTAGGTGGTGATGCGGCTGGGACTGAGTCTCCACTGGGAGCTCTTTCACAAAGGCCTGGGCTTCATAATCCCGTTTACTGCTGGAGAATTGATTAAGCATTTGATGTTGGAGGATGGAGGAATGACTGTACTATCGACCGCTAATGTGCATCTGAAACCTCAATTACGGCCACACCTCTGACGGTAATATATGCACAAGGCAGAGTCACAAATACCAATATCCAATACTCACACAAAAGTCATATGGGATGAAGGGAGTGAACTTTTGAAAGTCATGTGTGTATTTTTGCAATGTTAAAATACTATATCGCAGCGAAATTTTTTGTTTACAGTGTTCCTGTAGCTCAATTCGTAGAGCATTGCATTAGCAGCGCAAAGGTTGTGGGTTTGAATTCCAGCGAGCACACGTACTGATAAAATGTATACCTTAAATACACTGTAAGTCCCTTTGGATAAGACTGTCTGCCAAATGCGTAAATTTGGATATGTTACTGTAATGAAACAGACTGATTTCCCCCAAGACTGTAAACACTGTTTCTACATTTGTTTAATTAAAATATTGTAACTGAAATATACATCATCCTAACCCGAACGACACAACAATATAGGATCAACCGGTTGTGTGAATCTGAGGCAGGTAAATTATTTTTCTCTGCCCTTTATATCCCTTTTTTGCAATTCCATTTGGTGACTGAAATGACACTCTTCACCCTTAAAGTCTGCACGAACTGTAAGTTGCAACATCAGTGTTCTGAAAAAATTCAAAGTGAAATGGAAAAATAGAGGGCTTTTTCCCCCACTGGGGGTTAATTGGCTCTAGAAAAATTGATGATATGATGCAAGCAGACTGCTGTTGGAGGGGAGTGGTTAATGGCTCCGGTTCCGCCCAAGCCATCAGACTGACATCATCAGAGAAGGTCTGCCATTTCAGAGGGGAAGAACATTTTCAGATTTTGATTAAGTATTATGAGGGCATATGAATAAAAAACGTTTTTATAAACATTCCATAATAGCAACAGTATTTTTTGACTTCATGGTGACTAATTTGTTTTGAAGGTTGAATTAGAGACTCATGAGAGACGTTCATCAAACCTCTACATCTTTGTTGAATCAATCTGAAACTGCGTCCAAACAGAAATCGGTTTTGTGGTACAAAATATCACTTTGAAGAGAACTGGAGGTAGGGGTTGACACAATTTTATCTGCAGGGATCAGAGGGCAGAAACCTGTGGAGAATGCATAACCTGAGAAGCAGGTAAAAATGCCGATTTCATCTGATCTTGGCAGAAGGTTTTCTTGAGTACTGAACCAGCTATTAGCAGTAAATCCCTCTTTATCAGCTACGAAAGGAAACTAATTAGAAGTTTCAATTTGTGATACGTCTAACACAACCTGGGATCAGAGCAGAGCCCAACAGCTACAGAAAAACCTTTCAAACGACCCCACACATACAAACACAGACTTAATCATTAGTAATGCCGACTGCTTTTCTGAGTGGCCTTCTCTGATTATCTGATAGGAATTAGAATTTTATTTGAGCCCTGACGTGACCTGCTGTGGAGTTAAAATTTAACTACCCCATTCAGGGTAATTATAGGTTAAGAAGTGAACGTTTTCATGATTGGATTGTGAGGACTAGACAAGTCTAAACCTCCAGTTAGTAAACAGCACCCCCTCAACTAATCAAACAGTTGACCTTCAATTTCACTCCTGCTTAATACATAAACAACACATGCATGTTCTGCTACAGAATTCACTAACCTGTTATTTACTGCAAAATATCTACACTAGCTAGGGGTCCAGATATATATATATATATATATATATATATATATATATATAGAGAGAGAGAGAGAGAGAGAGAGAGAGAGAGAGAGAGAGAGAGAGAGAGAGAGAGAGAGAGAAATAGAGATTTGGTAACGATTTTGTCCCTGCAGCTCATACTGGCAAACAGACAGTCTGTGTATAATATTAAACAAACCCTAACACTAGTAAACCACAATGTTTATTAAGGAGATTATGCCCTTTTGTTAAACCACAAATGTTTGAAACGCAGGCACTGGATTTCCAAGCCCCCGTGTGGAGCGAGGGTTGGACAGAGAAAACCGTACGGTTATACTGAAGCTTACAGCTTTCTTTTTGAACGCAGAGCGTTCACCCTCACGTGCAAAACAAATCAAACCGCTCTGTGTGAATCACTGAACAACACAAAGAGCCATTCATGCCCATCCGAAAACCGCATTATGTTGACGGCCTCATATTGCTCAGCTGCGAGACGCACAAAGCCGCCCTGTAAATATTTGTTAGTTCAGTAAAGATGGCCACTAATTGGCCAGAGGGGCTATGAGAGAGAGACAAGAGAGAGAGAGAGAGAGACAGAGAGAGAAAGAGAGACAGAGAGAGAGAGAGAAAGAGAGAGAGAGAAAAGAGAGAGAGAAAGAGAGAGAGAGACAGAGCGAGAGAAAGAGACAGAATAAGAGAGAGAGAGAGAAAGACAGAAAGAGAAAGTGAGAGAAAGAGAGAGAGCAGACGTTTCTCTAACAACACGAGATGAGAATGGAAAGATAAACACGCTGACACACAACGGCAGCTCTTATCAGTCAAACAGCGTCCACACAGCGTCTACAGAGAGGAGATGAGGAGGTGGAAAGAGTATTTGACTCTTGCAGGAACCAATCTGAACAAACCTATTAAACGGCTTCAACGTGCCACTTCCATGCTTGAAAGAACTGTTTAACGTGCATGTATGTGCCCACACACCAACACGTGTAATTAAGTGATTGGGATGCAGAGCACACATGAGGAGCAGAGACGTTTTTACACATCACACTGAAGGTGACATACAGAAGAATCAAAATCAATTCAAAAACTACTTCACATCAAACCAAGAAGGAAAATCTCTTTCTGAAACTCTTCTTTTCCTCTTAATAATAATTCTTATAAAACACTTAAGCAGAAATATTGCATAATGTATAAATAGTTCCGAGAATTTAACTTAAATCCTCCTTTATCCTACCAAAAGGACACGTTTTGTTTTCTTGTTTTTAGCATAAAACTAACAAAATACAAGCTTCTGTTTAAAATAAGACAATTTGGCACTGAGGTACGTAAAAACATTAAACATTAAAAACAATACAAATACATATTCTCTGCAAACAAAAAATACTGATTAAGAAAATGAGTTTTTTGTTTGTATTGCAAGACATTTTTCTGTTATTCTTTTGTCCTCGTCTCGTTGTCTTTGCCTAATTATGTAAATGAGATACTTTAAGTGCCTTACTGAACAAAAGGTGTGGACAAAGCTACAAGAGCCCCCACAGACGACACACACACACACACACACACACACACACACACACACACACCTAAACACACAGACAGAAACACAACCCATGTAATCACTGGTGTCCTTGGTCACCATCAATACGTAAAGGTTTATAATGAGTTAAGTAATAATAATATGAGTTTGCACTGTTTACCGAGAGAGAGAGAGAGAGAGAGAGAGAGAGAGAGAGAGAGAGAGAGAGAGAGAGAGAGAGAGAGAGAGAGAGAGAGAGAGAGAGAGAGAGAGAGAGAGAGAGAGAGAGAGAGAGAGACAATTCTGCAATCAGGTTTAATAATAATTAAGAGATTAACTAACTAATAGAGAAGATGTACCTGTACCAGCCTTAAGTTAAAAAGGCAAACTATGGTCAGTTTCTACAGTCAGTTGCTCTTTAAAGTCAGATACTGTTATGGTGAGAGCAATAGTCTGAAGTAAAATTGTGCTGGTGAGGCTAGTTAAAGCTATGATATACAGTTGTGCAATATTAACTTTTGCGCTGACTCTTGTCAAAGGCTTATATAAAAGATTTGAAGGCTTTTATGAAAGATGCATGCAAACACAGAGCCCGGCTGCCCTCAGCACGAGAACTGCTGTTCAATGATTCTCAGAGGTGATGCGTCTGTCCACTACAGCCTCAGGTTCAGTCTCAAACAACTGAGGAAAAACCACATTAAAAAATAAAGTCATACCGCTTTGACCTGAAATTAAAGTAAACACCCTTTAGAGAGCAGTACAGATGACATGGGGCTTATTAAATGTAAAAATGTTCGACTCAAAAAAGAAATTAAATTTCTAGCGTTTTGTCAGTGGCCGGTTTCCATGCCCACCTGCTCCAGAAGCTAAAAATAGACCTTTTCCCACAGAGACTGAGTGTTTCGGACTTTCTGGTGATGATGAACATGCAGGAGGAGGAGATCTTTGAGTGAAGCTGTCAAGAAGGTACATAATGAGGAAAGAGCCTCACAGACAGCAGCAGAAATCTTCAGCTTGTCAGCTTGTCAAGAGTTTTTCTGCTGCCATCACATATACATATGAAAGAATGAGCTCAACAGAGCATTTACTGAAGCTAAGCTGCTGAAACCCTCACGGTTGTGATGTCACAGCCTCATGTGACCATCTACATTTACATATCAGTCCCAATTCAGTGTTCAGCAACTTGAATGTGGAGGTTAGCCAATCACAACAAGGGCCATTTAAATACAGAAGTCTTAAGGATACAGTAGTAAAAAAAACAGCCTGATAAATTCAGGAGGTCAGACAGAGGTCAGAAAATGTGGCGAGAAACTAAATTATGTTTTTGGCACAAGAAACCACTAACTTTATGAGTGGACTTCAGGGAAAGAATAAATAAAATAAAATGCTACAAAAGTATAAAATATGATACCTTTAAGGCAGTGTTTGTCAAACTGAGGTCAAATAGCCAGGAGGTCTGTGGAAACCTTTGAATTATGAACAAAAATTGCACAGGAAGCAATATGAGAGAATACAGGAAAGCTTTCCAGTGACCTGGGACATATATATTTATAGTACATTAATTTTTCTCAGTAGTTTTCCCATATACATTTAAAAACTTCTTTGATAAAGAGTTTAAGACTTACCAGCGAAACCAGAACTAAAGAACTAAACCAGCTGTACTAAATCTGATGAATCACAAGATAATATTGAGTAAAGTAAAAGTAAAAAAGCAGAAAACTGTGTGTCTGTCAACCGATTCATCTTGTTGCTATGACAATGTTTTCCCCTTAAACAGACTTACAATAAAACTTATTGAATATTTAAAGAAAATAAATTAATGGAAAATAAGAACTTGAACGACTGATATAAATGACCACATCGGTTTACAAGCAGAGGAGAATGACAAATCACAGAATTATGCCATCACACAGACAAGTTAAAAATATAAAGCCCTAAATGGTTTTGTAGTCCTTGGATATTAAAAAAGTCAAGTCAAAACAATATTATCCATCATATGCTTCTGTCTCAGTGAAGAGTTCATGATCCTACAGAGAGCTTCTCTACGTGTCCTCAAACCACAGCTTCAGAAGATCACAGATCTTTAAATTACTGTGGCTCAACAGTTTGTAATCAATAACTGCTGCTTATGAAGCTTAAAGCAGTGCTACTCAACAGATGTTACTTAATGGACCTTAATTTGATACTGGACACCCCGGTTACCCGAATAAGTACAAAAGTTGTTCCCCAAAGTAAACAAAAATGACCCTAAAATTAAACATTGTAATGTACGTATATATTGATAATATCAATACAATAGCAAAGCTGCAATCTGCAGCTTTCCGCCTCTCTACCGCCATCTCTGTTTGCAACACAAAACTGCAGGGTACTTCACATACGTCAGATTAAGCCAAACTGACATTGTCTGGGAAATCAGACACGACATCTCAAATTATAAATCATTATTATAAACTTACCATTGGGCATCAGGGTAAAGAAAGGTGATTGTGTTAAAAAACTGATCTGTTATGTACTTGATCGATAACTGATTTTTGTTCATTTTTAACATAAAAAAGTTACAGATTGCAGATATAAATAATAACTCAGTACTTAAAATATTGCTGCAATGCACCAATTGAAATCCACTTTCTTAAAGCTTAAAGAGCCAATCAGCTTTAGCAAACAATATCTAAACACAGCACAGCATAGAGCAACTCAAGAGTCACGCAGAAGGAATTGCTCATTTCTCAATTTAAAAAAGAATAAAGAATGAAAGCACATCAGAGCTAAGTGAAGTTAAATATATAAATATATATACGCACACATTTACGCAGTGTATTTATTTTCTTCATTATATGGTCTGACTCATAAGTGATACAGGAAGCAGATGATAGCCGGTCTGCATCTGTGTTTATTTGCACGCCTTCTCTTAACTGCGGAAATGAAGGCACTTTATTTAAAATGCTGTAGGCTTTAAACCAGACAAACTCTGTGTTGCTGGTCTCTCCTGCCCTGCACTTACACACGTTCACACACCTTCACGAAAGGAAGAGAGTGAGTTTGTCTGGTATGACTGGAGACAAATGTAAATTCTAACTGCATGCTGTTTATTATTAGCAAATAACACCTGACACATAAAATCACCAAAATAGATGTCTTGAATTCTTAAACCTGTTTTTCTGCGACAGTATAAAATTAATAAATAACATTTTAATATTAATATGTACATTATGATTACTAAATACATTCAAACAGGCACATACACACACACACACGTTTTTAAAGGCAGGCTAAGCAGTTTGTTCCAGAAACATTTTGTGTTATGCTGGTTGAAAGTCTCTTCACATCCTGACAGCAATCACTAAGTGGTCTAAATGTATTTATATACATATATATCTTCTGTGGAAGGCGCACAACCATTTGGTCCGAATGCATTGGCGTGGCTTTGGAGAGCCCTCTAAAAGGAACGCTTTAATACTGGAATGCTTTCAGAGCTGGTTTGCTACTGCTAGCCTCTCTGAATTACCTAGCTGCCTTTGCAAGAGTCAATGACCCAGCTTGTCCAATCAGAGTTCAGCCATTAACGTGACACGTCCGATCGTGTAGACAGATCAAGCCCCAATCACAGCCTCGCTGTCACAATACAGCAATTACGGTCATAATTATCAGTGCTTCCTAACTCATCTGACCTCCGCCCGTGATGAACGACACCATAAATCACCAGACAACTGAAGTTGCTTCTGTGGTCCAGGTCTGAGATGATCGCAGTCAACAACTGATTACAGAAGCTAATGAAAGCGTAAATGTCTAAACCCACTTCTTTAAAGTCATATACTGACTGAACCAAAGTTTGAACCCTGTTTTCTTTAATAAAATCAAAACCTGTAACTTGGTGTTTAAAATACACCTCTGGTTCGAGCTGACAGGTGTTATGACTGGTCAGACGGGTAGTTATGCTGTTTAGATCATTACTAATGTAACAGGGCTGATGGAAGTCAGTGTATGATGCCTTTCACAACATTTGATCTAATAATATCTTGATGTCGATAAAGTAATCTTAATGCGTCCCCTGTAGCTTCATGCAGGAGACCACAAACAGATCATGTCACATGGCTAATGTGAGCTGACACTTATTGGGAGCCTATCAGAATGAATATCACATTAATCTAAGATCTTATGAGGCTACAGCATCAGGAATATGTGAGGAGAATACCGGCCTCAGGCTAAACAAGACTTGTCATTTACAACAAGGACTTACAAAGTTCTTATCCTTCAATACAGAAAAATCTGAGCCAATCAGAACATGTTTGATGTTTAAAGGTAGGGTAGGCAATTTCGGAGAGGCTATCAATAGCAAGCTAGCTCTGAAAGCATAAGATCCCATCCACCCTTTAGAGCAATCTTCAAGGCCACGCCTCTTCCAACACATGAGCGTATACATAGTTTGACAGGCATGGACCGAATGCTATGATTGGACGAGCATTTTTTGGTCCTACACAAGATATTTTTACATATAAATATATTTACACCACATAGTCATTGCTATCAGGATGTGACAGGATTTTGCATCGGCTAAATAGTGCTACATTTTGTGAATAAACCTATAATAAAATAGCCCAATTTACACAGAAGGGAGGCGTGTTTGAGCTGAAAAGAATGACCATGACTTCCAGTAATAGGCGCAGCATCTGTTTAAACCGTGTTGCGTGTGGCCAGCGAACATGACGCAGGTTTTTTAACTGAAATATCACACGTTACGTGAATTGGGCCCCGAGTGCAGCTATTACCTGTGGAAATGTGCTGACGTACAGGAAGATGAAATTACAGGACTACAAGAAAGAAAACAGCGGAGAAAAACAGAAGTGAACGGATGAAAGACAAGAACACAGAGACCTTTCATTACTCGCTCTCCAGACAGCTTAGGCTTTGCTGTTGGACCCTAATCAGTTTTGATAAAGTGAATTACATCACAACATTAAAGGTCTCTTTCTTTAATTGATCAGAGACAGGAATACACGAGAGAGCGAGAGAGAGAGCAAGAGAAAGAGAGAGGGAGGGAGAGAGGGGTACTGATGACGTCTTTAGTGCTCAGGGACAAAAATACAACATCAAAGTCTGGGGTTTGAGGTGCATGTTTCGTTTGACAGTGTTTCACAGACTAAAAGAGGAAGTGAACGTTAACCCTTTAAATAACATCTGTTTAGACAAACAGAAGGAAGTAGAAACACAGATTACAGTGCACCGTCAAGGTGAGCAAATAAAATTTGTCTCACGCTGCCCACTAGCACAGATAAGTGTTTGTTGGCTTTGCTTGATCTTCAGTTAAAAATATGCTGCTACAGATCAGCAGTTCGCATGATTCCATGAATCCATTTTTAAAACAGGAATCATGCACTTCACTTTAATAATGCAACTTACTAGGAACAAGACATTTTAGCATAATTCAGGTTCTGGGATGGTTAACACACCACTAGACTGATTTTATTTCTGATGGTATAACAGAGTATTAAACATCAACATGAATCAGAATCCACCCGATTTACTGTGCACAATGTATTTGTGCATGCTACTGTAAATGTGCATGCTACTGTAAATATGCATGGTACTCTAAACATGCACATTACTGCAAATGTGCAGGCTACTCTAAATGTGCATGCTACATTAAATGTGTATGCTAATGTAAACATGAATGCTACTGTAAACATGCATACTACTCTAAATGTGCATGCTACTGCAAATATTCATGGTACATTTAAACATGCATGCTACTCTAAATGTAAATGCTACATTAAATGCGTTTGTTAAAAGCTACTGTAAAAGTGCATGCTACTGTAAACATGCATGCTACATTTAAACATGCATACTACTCTAAATGTGCATGTTACTGTAAACGTCCCTGCAACTCTAAACCTGTTGTGCCACAAACAGCATTCGAAACAGCAATATCCCTCCTTATGTTCAACCTTTCTTCTGCAACCATCCGTCATACACAGACCACTTTCACAATCTGATCAATTTCCCGTGGATATAACCTAACCATCACTCCAGCTTTTTTTCATTTATTATCCAGTACATTTGTATCATTTACATAAGTACCCCTGTGAGAGCCATCAGCAGCGACTCCAGAGAAAACACCAATAGATGGCATTCTGCACATCACTGTTCTCTTTATATTTTGTTCCTTTGGTTTTACCACTAAAACTTAAAATGCACAGAACAGCACTTACTGTAGAACTGCTCTTATTCTTTACATCTCTTACTGCAGTAACATCCATTCTGAGTGTGTGCAGGTTTTGCTAGTAAAACATAAGGGAGAAAACACAAATAAAACAATGAAGCCTCACTTCCCATCTGAGTCATTAGCTAGTTCCAGTGAAGTAAAATACAGGATGTACAGTATCATAGCTACAGTAAAAGTACAGTAGCTAAATGGTAAACAGCTGCTTATGGTTATCACTTCGGTTCAGACAACCCTTTATTCATAAACCAACTACAAACCTAATATTCCTAAATAGTTTTATTAATATACATCTCACACATAATATTTGCAATAATACCATGTATTCTGCATTGAACTCACTTGACATTTTTCCTGTGTTATATGTAAAGCTGCTTTGAAGCAATGTAACATTGTAAAAGCGCTATATAAACAAAACTGAATTGAATTGAACTTTATTAAACAGTTTTCTGTTTAGCAACAGCAGCCAACAGGTAAATATTGCAAATATATTTATAAATTATACATATTTCCAGTTTATTTCAACTCCAGGTCCAGCTCAGACCTTCAGACACAAAGCACTGTCTGTGATGTTAAAGACTGGGCAGCAGGACAGCTGTCTGAGGTTGCAGATGCAGTCGAAGTGTGAAAATGCCTCAAGTGTTGTAAAAGTGAAGCCACAGCAGACACACAGCTGATCTGAATACTCAGCAGTGCGGAGCTTACACTCGATACTGTACTGCTGTGAGTTCAGCCTCCCACAGGTGAATCTCAGAGAAGATTCACTTAACTCTGAGTCATATCTCTGAGCCCATACCATCAGCACAGCCTTACAGAAGCAGAATACGGACGGACTGTCCAGCCTACGTGAACTCATTTACTGGAAAACTGACCTCACAAAACACCACATGCAACTAAAAATACAGTGATTTTCATCTCACTTCTCACAGACGTAGACAAAAATGCTATGCTAGCTAACTGTGCTATAATTTATTCATGTGTAGATGACCTGAAAGAAACCACTCATCTTTTAATTTTTTGGTTCCTAAAGTTATTCTAGGAATAAGTTATTCTAAGAATACATTTTAACAATAAATAACTGCTCTGGTGACAGTAATATATTACCCTGTGTCAAAGTACAAGAGAATAAGGAAAATAATCATTTATGTTAACCTTCCACTAAATGATGTGATCCGATAATCGTTTAGTGCTGTTATAGTCTTACATATTCTACAACTTCCTGACTTTCATCAGAGGAAACATATATGATATTTTAAATGCACCGAGGATTTACTTTATTTAAAAAAACCCTGCATTTAAACAGCCTCAGGGCCTCTGACCAGCTAATTCAATGCCCGGGCTGGATTCATTACTGTACAGTCCAGCTCTGCCTGCAGTCAGTGGAAACCCTCCATTACACAGCACACAGGTCTCAGACTAATAGCTGCCCTCATCATCACCCATCCTACCATATGATGGAGGCGGGCATCGCCATGGTGACATGCAGGTGATGCAATATGAAGTGCTTCCAGGAGAAAGTCTATTTATCCACCTACCTTCAAATGCCTGCACATAGTACCTCACTATATACATTATACATATACATTATATATAAAGTATCCAAAAACTGACAACTGGAAGACTAATGAACAATATATACTTGTCTGTCTGTCTGTCTGACTATCTGTCAGTAAGAAGAGACGTTGATCATTAACCAAGGATTAACCAATAATTTCTCATCAACAAACCACTTAAAAAGCATCCACTAACTAACCAACCAACCAACAAACCACTTAAAAAGCATCTAAAAACATCCACTAACTAACCAACCAACCAACAAACCACTTAAAAAGCATCTAAAAACATCCACTAACTAACCAACCAACCAACCAACCAACCACCAATCTAACTATCCATCCATCCATCCATCATCCGAAAGAATCATTGAGAATCACTGACAGTGAGTAATCAATTCTCATCAACAAACCACTTCACCGTTTCATTAATGCTAATCCTGCAGCATTGAGCCCAGAGAGAAGCCGTCAGCACTGGCTCTGACGCAGTACTGTGACTGTGATCAAGAATGTGAGGTGTTGAAGTTTAATGGGTTCATATCACCTCAGTCTGCAGTATTTTATTCTACACGATTTTTATTCAACCTTTCATAAATGCAACAGCACAACAGCAGTCGTGACCTTTAGATGAATCGATTGGGCAGATGATAAACTTACCAGCTGCTCAGTAATGATACTAATTAATACAAATTATGCCTTTTGATGGAGATTAACAGATTCGCTCTAAGTGCGGACATCTGGGAAAGGAGAAGACAGCAAAGAGAGAAAGGAAACGAATGATAAAAATCAAAAGACTGGACTGCTATTCCCACTTTTTTGCTGGAACATTCTGGAATCATGCAGAAACAAGCGTTTTCTTCACCTCGCATTGCCTCCCGCACCCCACTCGGCATGAATAATTCAGGTCGCGTACACCGCACGTGAGAGCGAACGAGCCAAAAATAGCTCTGGCTGCTAAAAAGAGAACAGAGGCTCCAGATTTAGTCTGCCTGCGTTCATTATTCACCACACTGGGTAGGAATGAGCAGGGAATGGGGAATTATGGGACGCTTTTAGGTCAAAGTGGCACAACTGCGCTGCTCTTTAAAAGCTCCAGACTTGGGTTTGTCCAGAGACATTTATTTATTTACAGAGAGAAAAAAACAAGGAAAGGAAGAAAAGGAATGGGGTAATGCAGAGGAAGGTCAAAATAAAACTGTGTTGTGAACGTCACAGAAGAGACAAACATTTCTTTTCACTCGAACCCAGACACACAAAACAACAACAAGAACTGTGTCATTCAATAAACAAAATTTGAATTTGCACATTTTTTTAGGGGTAAATATATATTGTGCTCCTGAGAAGAACCACTATAAATGTGTATGCTGATTCATGTATGCAGATTTGCAGTCTGCAGAAACTTATGTATAAAATCAACTGTGCTTGCAACCTGAATACAAAGCCACAGCACTCACTATACAACACACCCAGAGTCACTCTCATCAACTAGAGCAGCAGGGGAAGAGAGAAAATTAATCACTGTCTTCTCATGCAGCCTCAAGTAGAACACACAACTACCTGTTCCCAAAAAACACAAACTAGAGCAAAGGGGACCTAACTTCATTCAACACACACAACTCCATCACACAAACCACATGAAAAAAACACACAATAACCACGAAAAGCACCAACTACATCCACAATCACAGACCCCATTACACAAACCAGTGTCAACCCTGTTACTTTGTAAACGTTACAAGGGTCAGTGTAAAATGCCCTAACAAAACAAGGTTTCTAAAAGGTATTAATGTTATTGCTTGTTTATAAAAATGGTATTCGAAAACATTTTTTAAATGTTCCACTAACAACTTAAGAACAATGTTTTTGAAATATATGATATATAATATTACAAAACATTCTGCTACTCCAGAAAACTTTTAGGGAACATTAGCCAATGTTTTGATAACATTCCCTTGTTAGCTGGGATATGGTTTCATTTTTGTGGCACAAAAAGGGGGAAAGGTTCTATAGACTATTAAAAGGTAAGAAAGAAATGGTTCTTTTAGGAACCTTTGACTAAAAGGCTTTTTAAGGAACCAAACTGGTTCTTCTATAGCATCACTGTGAAGAACCCTTTTTAGCATCTTTGTTTTTAAGAGTGTATATAGTAAATATCATTACACAGCACATTATGTACAGCCAACATTATTGTGCTTCTGCCAAGAACATTACTGTTCTGTAAAAATAGATTACTATGATTCCTTACAACAAGTACAAGTACAAACATACTTCTAAAACATACAGCAAGAGAAATGAACCACCTAAACAGCAAACCGGCCCTAAAATCATTAAATCAAAAAATTATGGTTAGGTTTTGTTTATTTGTCCGTTTGTTTGCGATTCAATTTAGGCCAAAATTAATTGTGTTCCTCTCCAGTGACTGAATAGAGCAGGTGAACTGTATTATGCTACAGGCAAAAGACTAGTGCACTGCACGCACGCACACACAGACACACACACACACCGTTTGTCTTTCATTAATGCTAATTGCGTTGCCTCTGTAAAGGGGTTTTAATTAGCCAAAACAACAACAGCAGTGAGATTATTTGGCGGTACTGATGTTCTCTCTGTGTTTCCAGCCAGAAAGCTGATCTCAGATCAGTGATACAATAAACAGGTGGGCAGAGAGCTGAGTTTTAGCTAACCTACAGTCTGTTAGTGTCCACTGTGATCAGTTCTTTAAGTGTTAAGGACAGAAGGCTGCACAGAGACAATGTTCTGTGTGAAGACGTCCCAGCGTCTGTGCGTGGTCATTTCTGTGTTACAGTACAGCATGTCCCCTTCATATCAAGTCTTAATACATCAGATAAAATATTAAACTCACAAAGGTGGAAGTCATATTAGTTTCTGTTATCACAATTTAAAGAAAATGGGGTGAATTTTAAATATGTTAAAGTATTATAGAAATACAACACTATTCTAATGTAAAAGCTTTCCTTAATTTCATTAGTTTACATCGAGCTCAAAAGGTGCTGCAACACAAAAATTAGCTAAGATTTTTTATTTACATTTATGAATTTGACAGATGCTTTTATCCAAAGCGACTTACAGCATCTACATTTTATCAGTGTGGGTAATACTTTTATACTTTATATCAGTTATATATACATTATATATACAAGGTATACATTTTATCAGTACGTGTGTTCCCTGGGAATCAAACTCACAACCTTTGTGTTGCTAACACAATGCCCTACCACTTGAGCTACAGGAACACCACATAACAGTCATAACACTATAATATATTGATATAATATGAAACTTAATCTCATTGAGCTTTTGTGGCCAGGCTGTACGTTCACAAACATATGTGTGGACGCTTTTAGTTTTGTCTTGAGACGGAGTGGGAATTTAAATATATTTACAAACAGGAAAGAAACAAAGCAATCACATTTTGCTCACTGGCTGAGCTTTTCCGCCAATAAATCCCCACCTTGGCCTTGGAAAGGCACATTTTTAATTAGAAAAGGTTTGTGTGAGGGGCTTAAGGTTGGTTTGTGGGTAGCGGTTTCATGATAATGTCTGGCGTAGTTATTATTTCGGCAGACCTCAACGCCACTGTTATCAGCGCTAGCAGGGGAATTTTTAGCATGACAACACATTGTTAATTGGAGGTTCTTGCATACCAAGGCGTCACTCTATAGAAAGCCATTATAGCTGGAGTGTGCATCTAAAGAACATTTACGATGGTAATTAGACCCTTTGCAAAGGTCTCTGGGCATGTGAGAACCCTGCTGACATGCATGTTACTGTTGATACTGTGTTGTTAGTACACCATTGATGTTTTTTTAAGAACCGTCAACACTCGTGCTGACGCTAAATGATGCTTGTTAGAAAATGTAAAAATGCAAAAAGGTTTTGGTGGTGTTTAGGGGACAGAATATACAGTTTGTGCAGAATAAAAGTCATTATGTCTATGGACATAATGGTCCCCACAAAGCATAGAAACTTGTGTGTGTGAATCATATGTATTTGTGCAATGGATATAAATAAACATTTAAAATCATGTGGCTGATTGACAAATTTATGCTCGCCACCTGGTGAATGATATATTGGGTAAAAACAATTCCTTAGATCACCATAACAACACTCTAAAAACCACAGTACAACATTGACAGTTATTTGCCTGGTCACTATGTACAATCATCTCATTTGTGCTGGTCTCTATTAGCACAACAGGAAACATGAACTACACAATGATACAGCACGGTACATAAAACTGTGCCTAAAAAGTTAAGCCATTTTTTCAGTAATATCATAGAGAGTATAGAGAATGGCATAAAGGATACAGAGACAAAATGTCTGTGTAGTACAGAAATTATTCTACTGGATAGCACAGGGACGAAACGCAATTTTTACATATCATCTTTGTTTAGCAATATGCCTTTTTATTATATCACGGTTGGTCAGGCCTGTTCCCGATTCCCAGTTTATTTGTTGGATTAGGGCCGGAGTTAAACTCCACAGGACAGTGGCCCTTCAGAACCAGGACTGCACAGCCATGAGCGGAAAAACATGCCTGTGTCCTACCACTGCGCTGTGGATCTGACATTCACTCATTTTTATACACACATACAGGAGAACCAATCAATCCAGCTTTTGATGTTTCTGCCCATCTGTTAACCTGTGTGGGTCCATCTACTGAAGAGCCTTTTCAGTCCTCAAAACATTCACTGAGAGCCTCTTGCTCGCATTCAACACCTCCAAGCAAACTGTCACGGCAGCAGGGCCATTGCTGGAGGCAGCGAGTGTCTTCATGTCCCATCCACTAATCCCTCGCATCCATCTCAGGCCCGTGTGCAGAGACGTCGCTCTGGATCAGGGGCCGCGTGGATGCACCTGCTGGACCAGCGCGTGTGGAGGGGATTATGGGTCACACAGGACCAGCGCTGAGGTGTGTGGATGTCACTGAGCGGTGAAGAACCTTTCTGACAGAACCGCCCTTCATGTCACTAGATATTACACACATGACTGGGCTTGATATCCAAGCCAACAAAGTGGGATTACATTCATGAGTCACTCATTCATTGCTGGATTGGTGTATTCTTATATGTATATTTACTTATAAACACACACGCACTCGCATATGTGGTTTATGGAGACTCTCCATAGGTGTAATGAATTTTAAACTGAGCTAATCAACTTTTCTATCCCTCCTCTTCCCCTCAAAGAAAACGTCTGACAATTTTTATTTAATAAAAAATCATTCATCTTTAACTTCATAGTATGAAGTGTCCTCATAACCATGTTTACACTGTTATACAGTACACATCATTACACACAATTGTCCTTGTAAACCACATATACTAGTACACAAACACACTTTTTTTTCAAATTAAAAAAAATCTTGACTGAATCTTGACTGAATAATGAAGAGAAACAGCCAATAAGAGCCCAGCACGGATGGGAACTCCTTTTATACAGTTTAAAAACCAAAACTACCTTGATAGGTAGTGTATGTGTATGTATATCTACATGCTTAATCCATGCATTCATCGATCAATGCTGTGTTTGTGGTTCCAGTGAAAACACTATGTGAATGTTCTTTGCATTCTAAATGAAGTGTAAACCTGAGATCAGACCATTGGGATCAGATCTCCATGTCAATGTATCCAATCAATTCAAATACAGTTAGGAACAGAAACAATATATGCATTCAGATCCTCTACCAGTAGAGCCAAAACATAATAGCCAGAAGGAGAAACAAAATCAATACCTTTCCTCACCGTCACTCAAAAGCCTGAAAGCGAGAGAGTGAGAGACAGACTTCAAGAAAAGTGAACATCCATTTAATGATTTTAGCTATTGTACCTTCCTGTGTATCAACAGATGCTCACGGTCAATGCATGTGAGAAACAGGGCTGATAAAGACTCACATAAAGAATTTTATGTGAACTGACCATGCCCCACAGAAAGCTGAGCTCTGAACCACAGGAAGAGGAAGTCGTGTATAACGTTACTGAATTATTATTCGATGAAATTCAACCCTGTAGTAGAACATGAACCAAATATAAGCTCTATAAATGCTAATGTTTATGACCAATTCATAAGGAAAAATGTATTTCAATGTATAAAAATGTTAACTTCCAGTATGCGTTCCTTGAACTCAATTGGTAAACCTTACAAAACAAAATGGGGGCTTAAAATACAACCATAATAAGAGTCTATTTGAACCTGTATTCTCCTGTATTCATCTGCATTAGAGGCTTTCCAGCTGTGGCCTGCATGATTTCCAATGAAACCTTTTATCACATCTTACTGAAATTGCATCATATCCCGTGTTTTAAAATAGCAATCAGGACTAAATTCATTTTAACTTGGTTATCACTTATCTCCTACTCTTTTGAAGAACAACAAGAAAACACAAACTAAATTAACAGATCTGAGCACGATAAAGAGCAGGAAGAGAAGAAATACGAAAAACAAGAAGAGCGACGAAGAACAGATAAGACTGCAACCATACAGTACAAATGAATAAATGACCACAGTAATGATGCGAATACAAGGACACAAATACAACAATTAAAACGCTGGCAGATTGGCATATTTTTGCCTGAATAAAAGCTGTAATGGCTGCAGGCAGTGGACATAATTATCATTATGGTGATTACACAATAAAACATCAGAGAAAGAGTTGTGCTGCATTACACCGCTGACTGGCCCCATGGAATTGTGGGTAATGCTAATGAGATCTGATTAGAGTTCAGAGAGGGGCCTTTAAAGGCACGCTGCACCTATAAATCTAATTGGGTACTTTTATTAAAGCTGAAATCTGTCATTTCTGCCTCTCTACCACCATCTC
Source organism: Chromobotia macracanthus (assembly GCA_036877525.1). Classification (NCBI taxonomy): domain Eukaryota; kingdom Metazoa; phylum Chordata; class Actinopteri; order Cypriniformes; family Botiidae; genus Chromobotia; species Chromobotia macracanthus. Next base: position 3,558,494 of record JAZGTH010000069.1, read on the forward strand.
TGTTTAAAACATAACATTGCAGGTTACTTCATATACTTTTATTACAAATGTTAAAGTAAAACTGACATTTCCTGAGAAATCCGACTTGACTGCTCAAAATATAAATCATTATTACAAACTTACTGTTGGGAATCGGGGTAAGGAAAGCAGACCGTTTCGAATACAGATCTGTTATGTACTTCCCAATAAGTGATTTTTGTTCATTTTTTAATCAAAAAAAGTTACGGATTGCAGCTTTAAAGCTTTTTTTGATCAATCAAAACACATTTTTTTCTCTTGAAAACGCCTGCTCACCTCTTCTTATCGGCAGGCTTTATCCTCTTTATCTAAAGATCTAAATGAACCTTGGGAAAATAACAACAGAACAATGAGTTCATTACTGGTGGAAGAGAAACCGGAGTTTTTAAAGTGTTTTGATCTAAATCCTGAATCTTGACAGCATTGAGACCGCTCACAGTGAGAAATGCTGGTGAAACATTGAGATGAGCAGCAGAACACACTTGAAATATCTGATTCATAAATCAGATTCTTTCAGAATCCTTTCAGATTCATTTCCTGACTCATTTATTACCGATTCTTGACTTTATGACTCACAACTCTAACTTGAAAGTTCTTAAACAAACGCAACTCTGATCTTACTTTTACATCCTCTGTACACTTGAGCATATCATCTAAAACAAGCCAGACATTAATTCCCAAAACATATGAATATACAACACATATAAACAACTAAAGGGCAAGCAACCCAGCTAACAATTTAAGATTGTAAGAACGTTTCCCTAATGTTTCTATTAAGTGACAAAAATGTTAAAAATGTTTGTTTTGAAAATTCTAGGAACGTTCAAAACATCCAGTTTTTTAGACGTTGTATTAATGTTATTGCTTGGTTTCTCAAACTTTTTAAATTCTGTAATGTTTTTAAAACGTTCCACTAACCACTTAAGCACAGTGTTTTGATATATATTTGATATACAATGTTAGAAGAAATTCTGCTAATGTTACTGCAAGAACATTTTCAATAACTTTGAGAGAACTTTCGAAAACGCTAAACAACGTTCTAAGAACCTTTTAAAGCGTATCTTTGGCATACATCCAAATCCAGTGAGGCTGTTGTTTTCTGTATGACTGTAGCCTGAGGCAAAAGCCATGTCCTCTTCATTTACCATAAAGAAAAACACACACAAACAGACACACACAAGCAAGATGTTTGATGTCAGGATGTCGAGTGCTATCAGCCAGACAGATGTCGACTGCTTCACGGGCACTCCACGCTTCAGCGTTATCTCAGATGTGTTGCCCAATGACTAAACAAATCAGACGATTTCAATTTCAACGATTTTTAAAGACCTCCTGTGGTGAAAATCTATTTTTTAATGTTGTTTATATGTTTCCTAATGTTGTTTATAAAACTTTATAAAGACGGTCTAAAAATGCATTCGAAACAGCCCATTTTTCTATGTCACAAACATGTAACCAGTCACGTCATCAAGTGGACAGAGAGGATCAGTCCGAGTGGAGGCGTGGACTAATTTGCATATTCATTAATCTGCGTATACTAAATTAATCAAGGGTGTAGAGTTACATTTAACCTTGAGAGAGACTGTACGTCACAAAGTTCCTAAAATTCTTGCAATTCCAAAGATATATATGTATATGTATGTATATATGTTGTAACTCTGAAACAATCTAAACCCACCTACAGCATCCATCTTAGAACGGTTTGATTTTAAAGGAAAAACTGATAGAAAGAAACCAAATGTCTGACCAAACAACAGAAAATGGAAATGTCTGCAGGACACAGCAAGAAACTGTCAACACACAGAAAAGAAGTTATTTTATAGTGAAGGAAAGTGAAGATGGAGAATTTGAAAGGAATATGTCACGATGGCTCAGTTACAGCAGAGATAACACTTGACTCAACACTGGTAGTTAACTAACTTACTAAACTGGTCAAAAACTGGTCAAGTTGGTAGCTGTCAGATTTATCAGCCTGGTTTCTAAATGCAGTGAGCAGTAAACACACACACCTACACACACACAAGGACATTGTCCGTTAAGATGAGTGTTATAACACAATTTTATAGTCTGCAGAAATTAATACCATCTTGCTGTTCTTAAAAAAGCTTTAAACACACAATACAAGGATCTGTACTAAGGCCTGTGTGTGTGTGCTACATGAACTTGCAGACCTCTGGGTTAATACAGTGAGAAGGAGAGACAGGCATGTTACCCAAGAGCAGTGGATCTCTAATGACAGCGAAATAAGATTCATCTTTTATTATAATCGCGGGTCATAATTCATTCATCATGTTGGCTTTAATTCGGCATGGTTTAATTCTTAAGAGTGTTGCATTCATTATAGGCACACCTGTTTGCGTCTCTGAAGCAGATTTCTGAGAGATTCATTAAGCGAAGCAGGAAAAAAGAAATAAATAATGTGCACTTCATTAGCATTAACTGAACATAATGCTAATTATACCTATGTATGGATATTTAAAAAAAAGACACAATATGAGTGATAGACAGAGGCAGACGGACAAAAAAATTGTTATTTGTGGACAGTGTTTTGGTAATGAGGCCAATCCTAATCACTTGAGATTGATGTGCAGGCTGGTCTCTGATTGGTGTGAATAATGTTAGAATATATCAGAACAGCCAATCACAAGAAGATAAACATTGGTCTGTGTGACAAGGCTGGTCTTATATATCCTCAATACACTGTAAGAGTAAAGACAGAGACTTGGGCACTTTTTGAGTATGTGTGTGTCAGTCATTGTACAGTTTATAAATGTGCAGCGTCTAATAAAATATTTACGGTCTAAAAGAAGCTTTCCGCTGCTGCGTTTCAATAAAGCAATACAAACAGCATTGCCTTCACATAAACCACATAACTGACCTGTTTATCATCTCTGTCCAAATATGAGCTTCATTCTCTGAGGGCTGTTATGAGTCACAGAACAGTCAAACATCATTCAACGCCTGAAGTCGAGAATGTGTGATACAAGCAGCAGAAAATATTACACATCTGCACCTTAACACACCTGTGAATCAACACGCACTCCAACACGCACACCCACCCACTTACTTATATATTTAAATAGGCACATTCCATAGACATCTATTGTTTCTTTACACAGCCCACACTCTAACCCTACCTGAAAACGTCAGCATGTTTACAATTTATTTAAAGTTTAAAGCATTTATACAAATGACGAAGTCCCCAAAAGGAGGTTTTGCTCAGATTTGCTGACTTTGCTCGGGTGCAAATTTGTCTCCAATATATGGTAAGTAAGTAAACATACACATATATACGTTGCATTGATAAATCATGTTAAATCAGAGTTTGTGTCGATTTGGCAGACGCTCACAGAACGGCCATCAGACATAAACCATTCAGCCACTGATCAAATCAGAGAGTCAGGGCTGAGCTTCAAAACCCTGCAGAGACTGACGAACATCTATCAGTGTCCCTCAGACACACATCACAATCCCTTCTGAAGGTCGGATCACGCGACTCTGCTCGCGTGTGCGCGCGGTTGGCGTGTTACAGATGGCCATGTTCAAAAGGACAAGTGTCCTTCTGCTCTACCTCCTTCCCCACTGACCAGCAAATGGCCAGTCGCACGCGAGGAGATCAATGATTGGCCAATCACGGACCGGGGCGTCCATGGAGCCATCAGTGGACCTTTTACAGCCTGAACAAGAGCCATTTCTCACCGCCTGACAGAGTCCACAGTCCTGAGGGACCAAATCATACAGCCTATTTCAGTAGTACTCAGCACGACAGGAGGAACTCTGACCCTGGAGATGAGACACAGCCAAAAGCGCTGAAACCAAAGTGATACAGACCTTCTGCTCAGACACAGTGACTGTTTCACAGTACAAGCTGTCTCGCTGCTTGCTGCCCACAGACAACTCACAAGAGCAGAGCTTCTCAGTCATGGGGTTGCTTGACGGGGTTGTGGGAGACTTTAATGAACTGTATCTTATTTAAGGTATCTTTTAAAAAGTGCATAATTTTCAGCATAAATGTGCTACTTTACACATTATGAACAATAATATATGTGCAAATAACACCTGGAAAGTTTTAATAGACAGTTCATTTTATTTAAAGGCTGGACAGGGAATTTGTTTTCCAGAAACAGTTTTATATGCTGCTTATAAGTCTCTTTACATCCTGATAGCAATCACTAGGTAAAGTGGTCCCTATATATGTATATATCTTCTGTTGAAAAGGAACACAAGTATAAAATGTTCGTCCAATCATTAAATTTGGTCCGAATAAAATGATAGGAAGTCCAACTTGCCTGTGACTGTCTTCTGAATCTTTCATTTGAAAACACTCATTTAATTCTACCACAGTTACTAGACATTGTACCTGACCAAAGTACAAACAAAGAAAGGACTACTAAACTCCATCCAAATTTCATGCTAATTGCTATTACTTTATTCTATTGCTTTTGTACACATTCAAAAGTCTACTAAATGACCTTTTTTTCCCACCAAAGACGAGCACAACAAGTAAAAGATTTCCAGGATTGACAACATTCCCAGACCTTATGGATGATTTCAATAAAAGTTAGCCATCAGCATTAATATTTCAAGAGATTAAATTATTATAAATTATCATCATTTCGTAAAAAGCTCAGCGCATTTGTTTGCCGTTAAATATTTAGAAGGTAAATGCAGTATTTGACGTTTTTATGCAGAAAACAATGATAACAACAAAACCAAAAGCATGAAAGTTCATCGCCTACAGGCAGAGATCAATACGCTGAAAAGATTACACTTCAGAAAATGGCCCGACACTCAATAATCATTAATGACACAAATGACGATTACCCGCTGTGTTGTTAGTGATTGTGTGTTGTGTACATGTGTAGATGTCTGTCTGCCATTTGATTCCATTGCCTTTGTCTAATCCAATTTTTACTAGAATGTGACAATATGATCGTCCTGCCGCCAAAACCACTAGTCACCAACTAACAACAGCAAGCACAACTTTTGTTGAGCAAGTACATAACATATACCCACATTACCCACATTAACAACTGCAAGTTTATAATAATAATTTAGAATTAGAGCTCTTGGGTTTGATTTCCCAGGAAATGTCAGTTTGGCTTTATTTGACTTCAACATGCCTAATGAAATGTATGTTAAGTAACCTGCAGTTTTGTGTTTTAAACAGAGATGGTGGTAGAGAACCAAAGTTACAGATTGTAGCTTTAAGAACAATGAGAAAACAATAACAAAACACATCTTCATCTTAAATATAACCTGCCAAAAACATCAACACTGGGAACATAAAAATTGTGTTTGTCATATTTTTCTTTTTAAATGCACCCATAAATCTGAATTCTGTCATCATTTACTCACCCTCATGTTGTTCCCAACCTGTATGACTTTCTTCTGTGGAACACAAGAGAACGTTTTATAAACATTTTGTCTCATACAATGGAAGTGAATGAAGGCTGAGGCTGTCACTCACTAAAATTCTGCCTGACTTCACCTTTTGTGCTCCACAGAAGAAAGCCAGACAGATCTGACACAACACGATGGTGAGTAAATGATCACAGAGTTTTCATTAAGGGGGTTTTGTAATGGTTTCTTTAAGAACAGGTTGGTTCTGGACAAGTGCTGCTGGAGGCAGAGATGAACAAACCTGTGATAAATGACAAGCACCAAACCAAAACATCTAACAGCTAAGATCTGTGACACGCTCACAGCGATGCTGTTGTTTAATGCTGTACCTGTCATCACTGATTATGTTTAATTTTTTCGATCTTGTTCTCGGAGGAAAAACAGTGTGTGTTGGGTGGTCAGTCTGTATTCTGGATTTGCGTGTGTGTGTGTTCTTCTCGAGCTCTCCTCTGGGAAACTATGACTAAGAGGTTAACCTTTGTAAGCAAGAGGGCCGTTATTTAGTGAAGCAAAGATCCCTCTGGGTCTGTGTGTGTGTGTGTGTGCATGCGTGTAGGTGTGTTGATTTGATCGATCTGGCTGCACACAGTGATTATCTCACCTGCTGGATCCAATTAAAAACTCACACACACAGTACCAGAGAGAGAGAGAGAGAGAGAGAGAGAGAGAGAGAGAGAGAGAGAGAACACCCGCTATTAAACATGTAATGCTCACAATGAAGATTGAGATATAATCCAAACTACAAACGCATGTGACATCTATTAATAGAGGTGCATTAGTCTGTCATTTACCATCAATAAAACCCAAAGCCATTAGCTCACAACATGATTAAAAATCAAAAAGCCCCAGGGAGGTGACTTACTGAAAACACAACATTTTAGAAATTCCACACTGGACTGTTGCTTTTACAACAGGGAAGCACTTCCTGATAATGCAAGATGGAGGGGGAAAAACAGGACTTCTGGAAGAGCCACACACAGAGAACAGCTGATGCTGAGTGCCCCGTCCCACCAGACACTGATATCAGAACATCTGATCGATCCGACGGTCTAATCATTAACAATGAGAGAGAGAGAGAGAGAGAGAGAGAGAGAGAGAGAGAGAGAGAGAGAGAGAGAGAGAGAGAAAATGGAGCGAATAATAGAGCCCGAGGTGCAGACAGGTGGTTTTAATTATCGCATATAATCGATACAGGGCTATATTTCAGCCGCTTAGAGTGATCAACGACTGTTCGTACCATCACACGGTCTGTCTGTCAGCTTGGCAACATCAGATCGCTGCTTCCTTCCAGCTGGCACACACACACGTTTACTTATCTATCTAAAGAGGCTCATTCCATACACTTTTACTGGTTTTATACACAGCTAGTTATAAACACTATAACCTAACCCTAACCCTAACAGAAAACCTTCTGCATTTTATTTATTTTTGCTCAGATTTGTCAGGTTTTGCTGACTTTTGGGTACAATTTGTATCCAATATATGGTTAAATAAACCCACACACGCGCACTCACCAAAGGCTTTAATTACCTTAATAATTAATACACAAATAAACAAGTATTAACAGTGAGTTGATGGAGGAGTTCTGAACAAAGCTCAACTTGTTTCTACATCAACCTCATCTGACTGTGTGTGTGTGTGTCTGCTAGGCTCTACTGACTCCTGCTGAGCTAACAGGTATTATCTAATGAGGCCAATTACTCTCATTCAGTCACTGATTAACTAAACATCATTTACTCACAGCGTCTCATTTCAGCTCATGAAATGTGTAGTTAACTGGATACCACTGATTTCTGCCTTATTCTTATGTGACAGCTATTACTAACATGATGGCATAATGTTATTGCTAAGGTTGATCAGTTGCTAAGATGGATCTGAGGGCTTGTTACAGCTCTGTGATTTTCTGGGCCCTACATTAGATATGTCTCAGGTCCCTTCCCCAGTATACAGAAACTGAAGGTCAGATCACTTAGAGATGACGAGGGGTGTCAGGTTAATATTTAGGGCTAGAGAGTTCTTTAAAAGTATGAGCAACAACAATGTTAATACTTTTAATTAACAATAACAATATTAAAAGCACCACTATCTACCTTCTTTCATTAAATCTGCAATCCGTAACTTTTTTTTTTTAATAAAAATGAACAAAAATCAGTTATTGACATGACACATGACAGCTCAATGTTTAAAATAGTTTTCTTACCTTACCCCTGTTCACAATGAAAAGCTAATAATAATGATTTATAATTTAAGCTGTCAAAATTTCCCAGGAAATGTCAGCTTGGCTTCATTTGACTTCAACATACGTAAAGAGAAGCTTGTGAAATAACCTACAATTTTATGTTGTAGACAAAATTGGCGAGAGAGAGATAAAGGTTATGGATTGCAGCTTTAAAAGCACAAGAGAATGTTTCATTGTTCCTGGAGATATTCGTTCATTTTACACAAGAACGCAGATTCATGAAAAACACTGTGAAACCAGACAAAGAATAAAAGAGAGACTGTAAAAGGCAGGGGAAGGTTACTAAGAGGTTTGGAGAGGCCGGTCTTGCAGCGTCAGATGCCCAGGCTAACAGATGGTATAGCGGTACACTACGGCAGGCCTGTCTCCAGCCAACACACAGGAGAGAGTCATGTGTATCCTACCCTCTGATTCTGATCTCCAACAATCATAACTCTCAGTGCAACTCTGGAACTTCTGCGCAGTAGCGTTAAAGCTACCCATCCACAATCCCTATCCCAGAATGCCCTTTGCTGACTCAACGCCCATGCTAACGACTGCTTTCCAGCATATTCCAGGTTTGTTACCAACAAATCTAATTAAGCCTGGAAAGTGTTGTTGGAAAATACTTACAGAGAGCTTTGAGATATAAAAAAAGAAGCATTTATCTGGCAGCGGTGGTTATTTTCAGACTTGTTGTGAGTGGGTGGATTATTAGCATGCATTGCTAAGGCTGAAGATGCGTCTATGATGTCTTTGCGCCCGAGCGCGTGCCCTGACGACGGCTGCCATGATGCGTAAATCAGGAAGGGGGAGGCGGTTTGGAGCCACCCATCACTTTGACGAATGGGTACAGTGGGCGGAGCCCAGATGGATTTATCTGCTTGTTTTCCCCCACTGTTACCCAGGCAGTGTCCATCATACCAGAGAGCAGAAGTGATATTGGCAGTAAGGACGACTATTCTTAAAATCCTTCTGTCGCCTCTGAGTCTGATTTAGAGATGAACCTGTGATACAGGAGAGGTAGAGGGCAGGATGTGTTACGCACATGATGAGGTGCTTACCCCTGAACGATGCTTGTGCTGCTTAAAAAGAGGAAGAAGGAAAAAGAACTAGTGATTAATTTAGCCAGCATGGAGAGGGAAACCCGGACAGTGAAAAGTGTCTTTGTTAAGTCATTTCCCCCAATCCTCTGTGTTACGGCACAATCATTCTCCCGTAGCTTATTTATTTCTAGCGGCGTTGTATGGCACAGAAAATCAGCATCCATTCGACAACATCCCTGCAGTAGTCATTAATATGGGGTATATGATTCATGCTTCTATATAAGGGCAAAACACATCAGATGTATCGCCCAGAGAGAGAGAGAGAAACACCAGACACAATGACTCAGATGGAATAATTCACCGACGTAACGATCATTCCTCCTCTGTTTGTTTGTGTATCATGTTGACTGTGGGGCAGCTATTTGCGCGTTTTACGTCAGGCTACGGTTTTTAAACATTCAGAATTTATGATCTGATGAAATAATAGTGCCACACGTGTCGTAGAAACAGATGAAAGATACGGATTGGTGACATCATAACACCAGAAAACAGATTATTGAAAGTATTTAATCGCAAACATCAGTCGTTAAAGATTAACGAAAGGAGGGTTTTTCATAACAAGTTCTGATTAATAGAGGCAATCTTTAAATACGGAACAGATTGTTGCAGTTAATCATAGAATTAGATCAAAACAAAACTGTCTGTCTCTCTCTCTCTCTCTCTCTCTGGCACATTCATCTCTTCATAAATTGATCCAATCACAAATCACATCCGTCCTGCAAAACGTACACCGGACTAAACTTGCACCTGCCTGTGTGACTAACTGCATTTTAAGTTTCAAACACAAGTGTTACATTCCTACAACATAAAGCGCAAGATGAAAACAAATATAAGGAAGATGATGTCATAATGCCAGAAAACAAACTATTGCAGCTGTGTAATCTCAGACATCAGTTATTAATGATTACAGACAGGCGGATTACTGTCGAACAGATTTGATTAAAAGTGCAGAGAGGAAGAGTGCTGCAGTTAATCGAAGTATGAGATCAAAACAAAACTGTCGAAAGCTTTTTCCTCTCTCTCTTTCTCTTGCGTTTAGCTGTCTGTTCGTCTCAGCGTAAGTTCAACCAATCAGAGATCAGATTCACACTGCAAAAGGAACACAACATCTGGATCAAAATCACAACTGCCCGCACGGCTGTCAGTCGCTTATTTGATTTTTGCTCTCTCTGTATGTTTGCCTCTCGCTCACCAAACATCATATCAAAATGTTTTTTTCTCTTGTATTCTAAATGAAACGACTCTCCACTGATTTCCTGAGGAAACAGCAGTCTCCCCTGAGGCTGCTTTTTCATGCTTTTAAGACAAATTACCTGACATTTCTAAACTTAACACAGTTGTGTGGGGTACAGGCCTCTGGTATCGTTTCGATTTGTTTAAGGCTTTAATGTGCCTTGTAAGTGTCTATGTTCTAGTGAGTGTGTGTTGAATGTATCATTACCCACATACCCAAAAGACCAGCAAATTACAGCTAAGAAAGCTTTGAATGTACATCCAATAACCAGCCAATAAAATATCGAGTTTAGGCATTGAGATGATTGTACAGCTAAACACCAGAGAAAGATTAAAAAAGGTAATAAAAAACTAAATTGCATTATTTTTGGTGCTTAAAACTCTGAATTCACATTATGAATAGACTACATATAAATAAAATGTAACAAAGCAAAATAAAAAAAAAAAAAAAAAATCACAGAATATGGCTCCTGTAATTTTTTTCCACATTCACAAATACAGTTGCTTATCCAACATTTCTAAAGCAGAAAACAGTCGCTCCGCTCCACACAGAAAACTGGACCGGTTTACATTCAGCCACGATCGTCTCCGGGGGAAGCTTGTCTGACCTTTGACCTTTGTGATTAGTGGACACGGACACACGTCACAACAACGCCCCACAATTCAAGTTTATGTCAAGCATCATTACCATGGCGACTGACTCATCTCTTCTGTCTGTCTCGATCTGCATTCGTACCGACAGGCGTAAGTGGCTCACAAATGCCAATGACATTAGCGTCTGTGAGATCTCGCTGACCTGTTCTAAAGACCTCCCACTTCACATAGTAAACACAAGTGCCTTCAGACCTGCAGTAAACAGACATATTTCAGCCCAGAGGAGGTTTAAGATCCATTAGTTTGGATCTGTAACATCAGAACAGCTTTTAAACTTCTGTTACCCCAGATCAATGAGATCATGACTAGAGCTTAGCACATACTTACAGCCATGATTGTGCTGTTTAAAGCTGCTAGTGAAGAGGAGAGCAGATTCACGACAGCTAGTCAGACTGTCCAATGATGGTCTGGTGCACTGATGCTGCAAAAGGGACCGCCCACCTAAAAGCGTCCTTTATTGTGGAAGATGCATTTTTAAAAATGTCTTCAAAACCACTTCTAAGCTATAAACCATGAAAAGATATAATTACATTTATGCATTTGGCAGACACTTTTACTGAAAGCGACTTACAGTGCCTTCAAGCTGTACACTGGAGCAGTATGTGTGTTTCCCTGAGAATCGAACCTACAACCTTTGAGTTGCTAATGCATTGCTCTACCAGTTGAACCACAGGAAATAATTATGATGATTTTAACTATTATTATAACTTTCATATATTTTATAAATGTATAAACTAACATATATCAGTCAAATATCAGCTATTTATTCAATTTGGACAAAGTCTACACAATTTTTGTTTGTGGAGATGTCTTAAGATGGTTCAAATAAGACTGATCAGGCATCATGCCGATCATCAGAATTCAGGCTGGAGTCTAACATACTTTAACATACAGCAAAATTGTGCTGTTACACAGATAAGAAAGACAAAGATGACAGACACTTACAAGAAGAGAACCAGGGCCACCAGGCGGGGTCAGGTGTGTTTATATGTGTGCATTCATATAGGTGACAGATTTACACTGCATGCTTGGCTGGTCACTAGAGCCCTTCTGTCAGAGGTGCCACCCTCTGGGGCAGAGATGAGAAATCTGATTGGTTCTGACAGCTGTCCATCACTGAGAAGGAGCAGGGTTAATGGAGTGAAAGTGTGTGGGGAGGAGAGACAGTCAAGTGCTTGCTTCTGTGTCTGACTGTTGCTATGTGACAGCGAGAGCTCATTTCAGCTTTTCAGCAAGTACTGAGTGCTATTTTTAGAAATACCACACACATACACCCACAATGTCCTAGCATTCCACAGTTTCTCTGTCTTGGTACACAAAGTGGCAGAACAATACAGTACAAGTCAACTTGATCTGGTTCTGAGGTCCTGGGAAATTAATTAGTAGGATAATACCATTATCTGATACATCTACTGTGTTGCTAAAATTATCTGAACAAATAGTATACAACAAAACATCAAGTGGTATTTAGTCACAGAAATATAGCTAAATTAGTTTGTTAGGTTTCAAACAGTAAAACAACAGATCTTGGAGACTTTGGCTGGACTCCTAACTTGAGCTAGCAAGTAACCAACTAGCAACCATCTACAACACCTTAGCATCCACCCAGAACAACTGAGCAAACACTCAAAGCATTGGCAAAGACTTCAGTATTCCTACATAGCAACACCCTGGCAACTACCCAAAACATCCTAGCACTGTGCCAGTGAGTTCTGCATAGCCAAGCGATTTAGACTGAAAAATAAAGTTTGCTCTGGCCTGTGGTGTTGTGAGGTTCTGTGTGTGTGTGTTTAACTTGCGTCTCATTAGCTGAGTCTGTTGCTCTTTACAAAGACAGATCCACTCTGAGTCGCCATACAGATTCAACACACGCCTCATAATCAATGCTTCCATTTACATACAGCAAGAGAAACACTGAGCCAGAATAAGCGAATCATTTGTTTATGATTTATCTTTATAGAGAAGTTAACAGTGACAGACCACTGCTAGGACCAAAGACGTTTATAGAGGAAAAAAAATTGTGTACATTACAGGTTTACAACCCAAATTAAGGATGATAAAAATAAACTTTAGCATTATTAACTCCATGTCATTCCCTCTCTAAACCCTACAGTCTGGACTATTGTCCTCAGTGCTGGCATGAATAAATATTTCATCTGTTGTCATCTGTTTTCACTCTCTGTGTTTAATGGAGGAGGCTTGTTTTGCAGGCCTTTAGCTAGCAGCGTTGACTCCTCCCCTCCTCCTGCGGCCTGCTGTCAGTGGGTGGAGCTTATCCCTCCATTTGATGGAAGCCCTTCGTTCCTGATGTGTACAGCTGATGGCTCTTCACTCAAACTACTAGAATTCAATTATGTCTCTTGCTTTTGTTATTCATGCTCTCTGAGAGCACCATCTCCAACCCTGCCTGTCCACTGCCTGATTCTGTTCTCTACTATAACATGATTTATACAGTTAAACAGTCCATATCTCTACTCTGGAAATTTGACAATCAGTCTTCCTAGCACTTACTCATGAAATATTCACCTTAAGTTACTTAACAAGATTCCCAGCTAAGCATATTTCAGAATTTAAAAAGCAAGAGGGATGAAGGTCTTCCACCATGTTTTGCTCTGATAGAGAGTCTTGTCCTGTTTTAAGTGGCAAGACTAATTACGGTACAAACAAATTTGCAAAAACGCCAGCTGGGTTACGCTCGGCTGTCAGTCATTTAGGAAGATTATTATGTTGACCGTAATTATATTATGGCTATTTAATCCCCACCTTCAATTCTCTTCTCGAACCGTGACTCTGTCCTTGTGTCTATCACTCAGAACATCCATCTTGGATAACAAAGGGTCGTCTAGGTCTTTCGATTTGACACTATCATTTGTCTCTGGTAATTAGCCTGCAGAATTAGACTAACGTTCTTCAAATATAAGTGCAGTTGAGAGTTAACAGAGGAATGTGTTCTGCAGACACTGGTAGAGTCTGATAAGATGCAAAAATGACTTTGAGATCTCCACCATTAAACACTTGTGAGAGTTTGTACAGTATAGTCTTGTTCTTTAATGTACACAATACCTAAACTCAGCAACACAACACAGGGGAGCTCTGATTCCACAACAGCTGTTCCTTTAAAGTCGGAACCTGTAACTTTTTGGTTAAAAATGAACAAAAATCGGTTGTTGAGCAAAGTACATGACAGATCATTGTTCAACAAGGTCCCCTTATCTTACCCCAATTCGTAAGTAAGTCTTTAATAATTATTTATAAAGTTTTAGTTCCCACTAAATGTTAGTTTGGCTTTGTTTGACTTCAGCACACATAAAGTAAGTATGTAATGTAACCTGCACTTTTATGTTTTAAACAAAGATGATGACAGAGAGGCAAAAGTTATGAATTGCAGGTTTAAAACACATCAAACAGATCAGTGTAGAAGATAAACTCTGATCCTCTGACAATTTAATATGTCCCTATACATGCATTTTGAACACAAATGTGTCTCAGAACTCTGTTGTATACTGTACTTAGTACATTCCTATTACAAGAAGTACATACTTAGTACATACTTAGCACCACAAAGTCATTTAAAACAAACTAAAACTTTAAACTAATCTCGAGTGTGTGTTGACACAAACACATCTATTTTTCTGTTTACATTGGTAACTCTCTAGTTTCGAAGCTTTAATCACTACCTGCTGTGAGCAAATAAGACAGTGAGGCCTCTACAGCATAATTAACACATACGTACTTCTTCGTAGACAACCTAATGATTTCACAAAACAGCGAGCGGAAACCTTTGTGCTTCAAGGATCTGCTGACCACACTAATACAGACATTCAGTGTATTGACATGGGCCCTACAAGAGGTAGAAAGAAACAATGGGAGAGTGTGATTGGACAGAATCCCAATTGTTACATCACAATGGGTATAGGATTCCAGAGATGCTGATTGGATGAGAAGCAGCACTGTTGCTGATTAACTAAAAGAGAAATGTAATTACAGATTCTCATTTAAAAGCATCAGAATGGAATCGGTTGTACCAAATGAGCTATTTTTTAAAATCCTACAGCTCAAAAGAGCTTGTTTAGGAATTGCACACCGTGACAACAAATGGTAATTCTGTGGCGCACCAACACAATAGCGCTGCATGCATCAAATGTAACTATCGAGCAGAAACAGATTAGCTGTTCCTCTCAGGCACACACATTTAATGTGTTTCAGGAACATTTATTAACATTATAAAGTGTACACAAAGTTGCTGGTAGCATCTAATTTACATGAAAGCATAAAGAACACAGCCCAATTAGTGCTACAGCCCGATACAAATACCATGTAGAAGAATACATTCTGTTTTGAGTTTATTTAAAGGATAAAGACGAAGGAACATTATTAATCTTTAGCTGCACACCCTGACCTTTATGAAATAGAAATATAGATAGAAAGAGAGAGACAAAAAAAGAAAGGAGGAGAAAGGAGAGAAAGAAATAAAGATGTTTTCATTTTGCACCAACCAATAAAAACACAGGACAGAGTACAGGGCAACCAATGATCTGCAGGACAGTGGACAGAATAACCAATAGCAGCACAGCATAGAGTAGCCATTGAGTTACAACATTAATCTGGGGCTGAAACCATTGGTGCTGTTGGGCAAATGAACTGAATTACCTGAATCCTACATGTTGTCACGGTAACGCAAAATGCCAGCGCATCTGTCCTTTACACAGCAAATCTATTAAAAAATTGAAATGAACAAAACGCTCGTTTTACAGATTACAACTCTATAGCACACACACACTAAGTTTTTAATTAATCTATCAGTATCCATCCATTCATCCCTCCATCTCTTTACGTTTGTCTCTATGGATTGGCTGTTTAATTGTTATCACCGTCACAGTCATTAGTGTGATTTTACAGCTAATAACCTAATTCCTCTTTACGGAGACATGTTCATTAATCCTATGATTTACTAATACAGCTACAGCAAAACTTCACTGTGTTCAGTGGCATGGAAAGCAAATGAAATAAATTAAATCATTAAAGAGAGAACTATAAGCACATGAATACCTCTAAAAATAGAACACATAAAAGTTTAAACCCGATGTGGTTACTTTTTAATAATCCATCTAAAACACAGCGACCCAGGACAGCATGGCAGTATTATGCGTGAATTTAAGAAGTGACGCGTCAGTCTTCAAAGCACAATTTAATTCAGTCTTAACAGTGCTGTTAAATGAGAAGATTGCCTTTAGAAGCAACACGGGGTAATGATGAGACCTCACTTTGAGACAACCAGGTGCAGAGAGAGCCGTCGCACAATGAACTGAATCTCCTCTCTGCCAGGAAAATAACCTCAGATGGGCTTTTAATCAAGAGTCTAGCAGTTTTCACATCTCTGATAAAGGAGAGAGAGAGTGAGAGAGAGAAAGAGAGTGAGATTTTTTAGGGTCCTAAATGAACACTCAGCAGGTGCCAAAAGCGAGTAAAATTTGGCTTTGTTAAGCAAATAAAATGAAGTAACTTTCTTGAGGGTTGCGCGCCACACATCACGCAGTATAATGCGTGATTTACATCACAATGCAAGAACGTCACGCCCTCACACAAGCTTTTTATTAATTTTTGTAAAAAACTAAGCAAAAGTAAAAGCTTTCTGCATTGACACAATCCTGCTGTTAACATATTAAGACACCACAGAAGTTTAGAATCATGATGGGTCTGGTGTTTTTGTGTCACAAAGACTTCCTGTGATTGACAGTGAAGAAGTAACTAAACGAAATCTCTATTTTACTAAAATAATGTGCAAAAATATATTTCTGGCCCTTAAATGATGTTTTAATTTACCTGTCACCAGTGTAATATGGAACATGTTTCATGCTCTTGTCCCCTCGCGGCCCGCTGCTCAAACATCTATGTGTGCTAATGAATATGTATTACAGCATTACGCAGGTCTGCTGAACTGAATAAACATGAAGAACGTGCCATGTGTTTTGAATAGCGCCCCCACCCCCCGTCTCTGGCCGAGAAAGAAGATGAGGTGTCACGACTGTAGATCCAAAAGCAGACGAAACACATGAGAGAGTGATTATGGATAAATATAGACACAGGTTTGAGCTTTGATCTCTGAGTGCCATTGAGAAATAGAGAGAGACAGAGAGAGAAAGAGAGAGAGAGAGAGAGAGAGAGAGAGAGAGAGAGAGAGAGCAAGAGAGGTTACAAAATACATCAAGGAGAAACTCGACAGAAGATCCAATCACAATCCAATTCCTGGACTCCTCCCATGATGCTTTGCAGAGACTTCACACAGTGCTTACACACACACTCTCACACACACAATTTTTGTTGCACTACAAACCCAAACTCTCAGGCCCTGTGACGGACATTCCTATCGACTCAGTAACCATTACAAATGCAAATAATAAACATGACCTCAGAAACATGAAGTTCTACTTCCACTGCTGGACACAAATAACCACTGAGAGTGAATACAAATAGACATCTGTGTGTGTCAAGAAGGGCTGTTCAGTTTTCCCCAGTAAGAGTTATAAGGAAAACAGAGGAGGATAGGAGAGAAAAAGGAAAAGAGTAGATGAGAGAGGAGGATAAATATAAAAGAAAGAGGGGAAAAGAGCAGAGGAGAGGAGAGGGGGAGAAGAAGAGACCAGAAGAGAGGGGGGAGGACAAAATAGAGGAGAAGAGAGGATCAGAGGTGGAGAGGAGACAGGAGATGGTTCTTACCCCACTGTAGAGGAGCCAGCTGCAGATGTTCCAGTATGAGCTGATTGAGGATGCCCTCCACACTGGCCTCTCCATGACGCTGCAGTGACGAGTAAAAAATGAGTTAAGAAAAACTTTAGTGACCCTAAACATACAGATTAACAGAGAGAGAAAGGGTTAAGCTTGTGTTAGGCTAAGACGACTGACAACCATTTAAGTTTATAATGATTTACCAAGTAATGCTTTGAATAAAACCTCTGACAATTTTCTACAAACTAAAAAAACTTTACATTTATATAATTAAAGATTTAAACTCAAAACACCATTTTACATGCTTTTAATACCACTGTAATACCCAGGAGAATGTACACTTAGCTGGTCATAATCACAACATAAACCTGATTGTACATTAGCAGCTTCCAGAATTCTCTGCTCTCCTGACCTTCATCACAGAAGTGACCTCCCTCTCTCTCTCTCTCTCTCTCTCTCTCTCTCCTGAGGCTTTCAGAACAATAATGCCAGTTGGTTTTATTCATTTAATGAGCTCATCTGTGTGTGTGTGTAATATTCACCCAGCATGAGTGGTAATGACAAAAGGAGCATTTGATAGCTGAACCTCTGAGTGACTTGTGTCATTATATAACTGCCGTGAGTGTAGCAGAGGAGCAGAAGCTCTTTATGATGGTTAATGACCGTTAACACTGTCACGAGATGCCCTTCATTTCATATACACCATCTACAGAGAGAACTATAAAACCAGATGTTGATATTTAAGAAAAAAAATCTGCATTTGCCTTTACATAAAAATGCTAAAATGTGCCATTTTTTCAGTAAAGCACACTAAAGAACACAAATCCAATCTGAGCGCAGCGTTTAAAAGACCTGACAAAAAATGTCCCCACAAGTTTAAACTTTACTGATATTTCTATACTTTCTGGGATGTTTGGTGACCACAACGTAGTGAATGCCAGGACCACACACACACACATTTCACTGCTCAGGTCTTTATCTCTTTATTATTTATTAATTCAGATGTTTATTATTTTGTAAGTGTCACACAGCCTCCGCAGTGGTAAGCGACTCATGAAAAGAACAAGCGCTAGTAATTACGGGGGCGTTTAAACGCTATTAAAATAAGGGAGCGAGGCGGCAGTGATTGTGCAGCTCTTATAGGAAGCGTTTGTGACTGATATCAGGGTTTCACACTCCTAAGATGAACAGAAGATCCATACCTCTGGACAAGGGCGGGGGAAACCTGAGGGTAACCCTGTGCATTCGCTCAAACAGCAGCTAAAAACTTTCACAGTGTATGCAAGAGCAGAGAATGTGAGCTAGAATTGGTTGGTAATTGGGTTGTTGGAGAATTAGTTGGAGAATCAAAATTCAATTTGTATACATTAAAATGACTTTAAAGGTCACAGTACAGGAAATACTGGCAATCTGCTATTGTGGTTTTCAAACAAGTTACAACCAAGATACACCTGCAGGAGAGTGACTACCAGCACATGTCCACTGGAACACAGTGTCCTAAACATGATTACAACACACACTCCTCCAGGCTCATGTTCCCAAACACACACATGAGCTCCATAAGCTTGGACCATATGTCAGAGAACCAGAATCACTGGTCCAGAATGTCCAGCTGTTGGACACAGATGCTGTCTGACGGTCAAACTCACAGCTGGATCACACACATGTTGGTTTTCATGTTAAATAAGGACATTCCATAGATGTAATAGTTTTTATACTGTACAAAAACTGTATATTTTATCCCCCTACACTAATCCCTAAACCTAACCCTCACAAAATACTTTCTGCTATTTTAGATGCTCAAAATTAATCATTCTGTATGATTTATAATCTTGTTTCCTCATGGGGACCTAAAAAATGTGCCCACAAGATCAAGAGATGCTATGCAGTGAAAACCAGTATCTCTCTCTCTCTCTCTCTCTCTCTCTCTCTCAGTGTTCACTCTTCTTGAAATCAGAATCTCCAACAATGCAGAAGATTAAAACACACATAAGTTAACGTATGAGTTAATAAAGCTGAAAGGAGTTATAAGGAGATTTATCAAAAGAACAGTTCCGGTTCTACGACTGACTGGATGAGTCACATCCAAATTCATCTCAATAAAATATGTGATTTACACACACCTGTTACTGTACAACAGTTATTCCAGCTATATTAAAACAACATTTTTAGCAACGATAAACAGCCAAAAGTTAGGTTACCTAGCTGGAGTATTTGCAAAAGTAAATGTTTATTGTAATTATTATCATGCTGAATTATTTATTAATGGTTAGAGTGTCAGTACAGGAAAGGATATGATGGTCCAATGAATGTCCAGCGTGCTGTTGATGAGTCCTCCCTGCACTTCCTGCTTCTTCTCTTCCTGCTGGCGCACTGTGGCCTGCCGCAATGCATCGTGGTCCGTCACAGACATGCTGTCGAAGTCTAACTTATCCACCTGAATGGCCATCCTGGAACACACACACACACACACACACACACACACACACACACACACACACACACACACACACACACACACACACACACACACACACACACACACACACACACACACACAAAGGTCAAGAGAATGTTGAGCAGTCATGCAAATCCACAGCAAGAATTTGTTTTGCACAGGACAACATGTACAGCGGCTTTGCAATACACTCCTTAAATGTCTCCCTGCAACCTCAGAAGTGCCTTTAGTGTTTTGTACACAACGTTCAAAAACGAAACAACAAAAATCCATCACCATAAAAGGCTTGTTATAAACAGTGCATAAAAAATGCCAAGGACATGTGTGCGAAATTACGGCTCGCTCTGAAACCTCTTCATGCTCACAGGATTGTCAATAAAATATTCTTGACATTTTCGTGGTCTCTGATATCAGCGAGCAGAGGGAGGAGATGGGATGAGAGAGGGATGGATTAATAAAGGAGATAAACCCCTCCGGGGGGCTGATGGGAGATGCTCTCATGCCTGGAGCTGGATCTGTGTCTCTAGAGAGGAAAACAGCCACGAATTTCCTGATATAAGACAAAATATGCTGCCACCAAACTATGACCTTTTGTGTTTGACGCTATTGTGTGTACACACGTGTGTCAGATTCAGTTCAAACATACATAATAAGGCTGAGAGCTAAAACAAATAAACAACAAATAAAAAACACTTTACAAAAGTGTAAAACATGCTGCTTGGGTGTTGTGGGTAGATGCTTACCAGCCCCAGTCAAAAGAACTGATAGCAGAACTTAATTCTGGGGGTTTAAAGGTTAAAAATATTCAATGATAATAGAAACGCAAACACCACTAATGACAACACATTCATACTTTACCACATAAGAAACACAAAACCTGGAGGTTTCGTCCATGCATTCGTCCAGTTTACAGAAAACAAGTTAAAGGTTCCTGCGGACAATCATCCATAATTCATCACACAAACTCACACACAAATTACTACACAAACAGCCTCTGGCACATTCTTTTTCTCTGTTTCTGAAGACCGTGGTGCTCCAGACAGCACATCCTGAGACAGTACAGTTGATCTTTGTAAGGTCACACTGCACTGCGGTGACATCACGGATTCTGAAACACTACAGCAGATCTGTGTGAGGTCACACTGCACAGCAGTGACATGACTGATCCAGAAACAGCACAGCTGGTGCATATGAGGTCACACTGCACGGCAGTGATATCACTGATTCTGAAACAGTGCAGTGATGTCATGTCTGGGTCATTATTCTGTCTAGCACACTTTCTGTCTGAATAATACACAGTGAGCTGATGTCATGAGCTCAGAGGTTAATGTGCTCATGCTGCAGGTTCTCAAAAACACTGTCTGGGTTTTGTATTGATAGACGTGTGAAAAAGTAATTCAGTGTAAACTGATCCTGTTAAACAACAGGAGGCGGAAGTAGATACTTACACATGATGGACTCACAAACACAATATTTCAGACATGATCATGGAACATCAAGTGTGAACACACTAATACACACAGACAAACAGACACATAAACAAACACACAATCAAACACACTTTTAGACACACACACTCTTTCTGCTAGATATGAGCAGCTATCAGAAGAAAGCTTTCACACAGAGAGAAATGAGAAAAGACGGTGGAGGAGAGAAAATCTATTTCTCCACAAAAGTCCAGAGCAATCAGCTGCAGATCTGAGAGCTTTTGAGACGTGACAATGAGAGAAATGAAAGAGGATGGAAATGAGAAAGATCCTCCTCACAAACGCAGAGCTGTGAAACGTCTGCCTACTAATGCTGTTTAACAAACCTACTTACTTGCTGCTTGGCTGTTTTAAAGAAACAGGTCACTAATACATATTCTGTTATCATTTATATTCTCATATTCTCTCATACCCAAAACCTTGATGATTTCTTTGTTCCATGGAACACAACAAGAGGATATTCAATGAATTTCTCTGGACTGCATCAGAGAGCGTGAGAGACAGACAGTGAGAGAGAGAGAGAGATAGCGAGAGAAAGAGAGAGAGAGAGAGAGAGAGACAGAGAGAGAGAGATAAAGAGAGAGAGAGAGAGAGAGAAAGAGAGAGGAAGTGCCTTTAAAGATTAAAGCAAAAATCATATACACATGAGAGAACTCAGTTAACAAACACACACTCAAAAACCATGAAGACATTCAGCACACACTCTATGCTGTGCAAACATACACACACTGCACCCAAAATCCCAGAGTTTTATTTTGTATTACCTTCTGCATTTCTCATTCTCTCTGAGGAAAAATCTTCATGCTATCTGTACAGAATACAACATTCTTCCAAACTGTGGCAACAGTTTATGGAGAGTCTTTTTTGTTCTAGCATGACAGACAAGTCAACTTCATTTAGAACAGGTTTGCGGAGTCTGGAGCAGAAGAACTGTTCTCCAAACTGTGGGATAAAAGTTGCACAGTGTCCTTCAGAATGTCACTGTAGCATTAATTTTTGATAAAATGACTGTAATATCCAGACTTTTTCCTTAAAGGCAGGGTTCGAGAAAGTCTCTTCACATCCTGATAGCAGTAATGTGGTTTAAATATATTTGCGTGTATCTTCTGTGGAAGGCACAGGACTATAACATGTTCATTGGGCCGAATGCAATGACAGGATGTCCTACTTGCCTGTCAAACTATGAATATTGTTATGTCTTGGAGGAGGCATGGCATTGGGGAGCGCTCTGAAGGGAGGGCAGGATCTTATGCTTTTAAAGCTAGCTTGCTATTGCTAGCCTCTCTGCCTACTTTAATAGGGAGTGTCCCATTTACTTTAGGACTACTGAAGTGAACTTTAAACAGTTAAATATGTCCTTAAAGATGACAGGAATTTGTCACACCACCTAAACGATATACCTTGTTGCTATATTTGTGAATGGACCTTGAATGAGCCGCAGATTTTTATTATATTTGATTTTCATTCAAAAAACACACACTGTTCTACTGAACTGATAAGAGAGTTTATAGGTATATTGTTAATTCTCTCTTGATTCAACACAGCAGAGCTGAAATTCAAATGTGCTAAGTACTTCCACACAGAGAGAACATAAAGCATTTACTGTATAAAGGCTTTTAGCTGCTGTTTCAAAGTGCCACAGCAGAGCGAGTGAGGGAGGGAGGGAGGGAGGGAGGGAGGGAGAGAGAGAAGGAGAGGAGACAGGGAGTGAGAGAGGGTAAGGAGGAGTTATATTTAGCTCACGTGTGTGTTCCCTCCCGTGACTTCTTTCCAGCAGCAGAGAAACACTGGGCTATTTTTAGAAAGACTCTCTGAAACCTTCGGTTACCGACGAAACACACAGCATCACTGCACCACGGCAACGCAGCATCACCTCACCCCAGCATCAGAGCATCGCGGCTAATGCATAAACACAAGCCTCGCAAATCTGAAAATCACATCTATTCTCGCTGTCATTTCATTACAACAGAAGAAATTTAAATTATAATTTTATGCAATCAAAACGACACATTCCCTTAGACGAGAGACCACAGCAGACAGGTTATTAAATCCCTCAGTCTGCAAAGGGATGAGTTACACAACAGCATGTGTGTTTTTTTACATTTTAAAGGTGTTTGCCAGAACTAACATCTGTGTTTCTACGGTCTATACCACCTCAAAATGTAGTTTGTTGTGGAAAATAGTGATATTACTAAATAAGTAATTAAGCTTACGATTTTAGGTTTACTTGGTTTAGTAAGTAACCATCTATTAAGTTTTCAACATACCCTAACAACCATATAGCAACGTCCTGGCAACTGCCCACAATACCCCAGCATGGAGACAGTGGTTGATTTGACTGCTGCACATTAAGATCAGTTATGAGACGTCCGGGGGGTTGATTGTGAAACATCAAAAAGACAAATGAAGCTGTACTGTATCTTCAGACTGATGGCAGAACAGAAAAACAGTAGGACTCCACACACACACACACACACACAGTAAAAGGGAAAAGTGGCCCTTCATCATGGAGAAAGCACTTAGATGCTGTTGCTACAGCAACAGGCTTTTGTTTAAATTATGTGGGTAATGAAGAAGTTGAGTGGAGCATGACACACACAAAGAAACACACACACACAGACAGACCCCATACACGCACACACATCACACACATACAGTACACACATCACACACATACAGTACACACGTTACACACAGACATGCACATACACATCACACATAGATGCGCATATACATCACTCACACACACATATAACACATACGGTACATACATAACACACAACACACACAGACATGCACACACACCTCACAGACATGCCTCAAACACACACACGTCACAAAGGAGGAACAAAAAACAAAATGTTGCTTTCAATTATTGTACCTTTCTGTCATTCTTTCCTTATTTTCTTTTTTCAAAGTGAAACACAAACACACAGAAATACACACTGAAATAAAGACAGAAGCTCAAGCAGCTTTTTAAATCATACATTTTTGTGTTCAAATTTAAAATATTATATTTAAATCTAATGCAAAACTAAAACTATAAAAACCTAAAAGAAGGGGCAGTTGTGGCCTACTGGTTAGTGAGTGGGGCTTGTAATCAGAAGGTTGCTGGTTCAATTCCAGTGCCAGTAGGTAGCAACTGAAGTGCCCATGAGCAAGACCTAACCCCTGATTGCCCCCGGGTGCAGCAGTGCATGTGTGTTTGTGTGTGTTCACAACTTGCAGTGGTGGGTTAAATACAGAGGAAAATCACTTAGAAAGAGTGTGGTAAGACGCGTCATAGCCTTTATCTAGCAAAAACATGGACAACATGTCTGTCATGTATAGCTGTGAATAAGACATGCACATGAGAGCACACTTACCCTGGTCTGAACATAGCGACAATCAAATTACATGTTGGTACGACAAAAAAATCATGCAAATTATTCGGCTAAAAATTAGCCATGAATTACTGAATAAGACATAAGATGTCACTTAAGAAGTCATTTCTATAGCTCTATGTTACAGATACCTCCATATAATTTCAGCTGAATTATATTCGATTAACTGTATTCAGTTAAATACAGTTAATTGCAGACATGCTTAAATATATTTTGCCATATAAGCTGTCTATTTTTTGATTCAAGGGCAACTTGAAAAAGTGCCACTTTTTACTGAACCACAGATGCACCACAGCCCACTCTCCACTAACCCTGGGCTAAACCAGCCTAATTAAAGATCTAATTAGAGTCAGCTGAGTGAACACAGACAGACCTGATCACAACCAGCCCTGCTCAGTATGAACTCAATCTGACCTTTTCCATCCAAAGCCTGAAAATTAAATCAGCACAATATTTTCCAGAGAAGTTTTCCAGAACAAAAAGCACTCTGAACCAGTTTCACTCCTGTTTCTAAGACCCTGTGAAAACTGTCCAACCACATATGTGCTATAACATCCAAACAGAGAATAATTTGGAACATCTTTGAGAAAAAGATGACATGCTGAATACTGTACGTATACTGTACCTCCAAAAGATGAAGATTATTTTGATCAGCCAACATGAAACAGCATACCCACTTCCTCTATAAGACATATTTCTGAGTGAAACTGGAAAAATAATGTAGTTGTTGTTTTTGCTCAGCTAATGGAAGACAAGGGAAGTGTTTGAGAAATCTGTTTGAAAACAATTGTTATATATCATCTAATTTCATTTAGAAGCGAAGTACAACAGAAGTTACACATTTCAGCTTTAGAACAGAATTGGTTAAGCATGTATTAAATAAATATCAATAAAAAATATAAAAATGTATCAATATTTCATCTGAATCTTAAATACAAAAGCTTTTCACAGTAAGGGATTTTACGATCCCCTGCTCTTAAAGAAAACAATCTCTCAAAAAGGAAAAAGATGAAGTGGATCTAAGATCTAAGGCGCCATGAAATCGATTAGTGCAGGTGAGCCCTCGCGCCACTGGACGCCTCATTGTCACGGCAATGGCCCGAGATATGATTGACAGGAATTATTAGTATGCAGTGTGGGCAACCTTGTTCTTCACTCGCTCCTTACAAAATAAAAACCCCCTCAAAGCATCGCAGTAAGGACAGACAGATGAGCCAGAAAGAGGGTCTGCACACAAGCTGAGATGGACAGCATCAGTGTGAAGCATTAAACTACACAATAACACACACACAGCGGCTCACAGTGTCATTAAATGGGGGAGACCCGATTTAGCCCTCCTCTGGATCAATATCCAGTGCGGCACACACACTCACCCACACATCGATCAGTATCTACTGGTTTATATTTCATCCTCCAGAATCAATCGCCTCACTGGCTTTTGGAACTGTGTAATCTGTTGATCAATTCCTTCTGATCCAGGTATCATCCCAACCTGCACGTTTTCTGATTGAGTCATTAATCAGATGATCAATGAAGCTGAACGCGGGGGTACATCACGCCCCACAGGTGTCAGAGGGGTGGAGGAGCTCGTATACAAAGTAAACACTGTTTTGCTGGGTCCACACATGCACTGTCCAGACTCAAACCTGCAATAGCATCTAAATACACATGATACAAGGTTACATGCCAGTGACTGATGCCATACCATTTACATTGAAGATTTAACTTATCTATCTTTTACTTTAAACATGTCTGGAGCTTCTGTTTTTGCTAGAAGGAAAACGAAATACTGTCACATTTGCATTTTGTCCTTCATCCTTCAGAACAGAAGGGTGTCACGCTGTGCTTTCTGTGTCTCTTTATATTTTCATTTCTTTGAACATCTCCACAATAAAGCCTGAAGCCAAATTCAGAGTGAAATATCAAAAACCCGCTGCTATGTATGTGGAGACACTGAGTGTGTGTGTATGAAACGGTGACCTGCTGTAGAGTTCATGAGAATAACTTTCATGAAATGAAGGAGAGCCGTCAGGAGGAGAAGGGTCAGGTAATGCTGTCTGACAGCCTACAGACTTCAATCAGACAGACAGACAGACTTCAGACAGACAAACAGACAGCTTTACATCAAACAGCTGAGAGAAGAGAAAGTTTATTCTTCATATAACCTCATGAGGCCCCTGAGAGAGTGTGTGTTATTACCATAAACTAAAATCTTGTTAAATATGATCATTAATATTAATAATACATTAGAAAATGCAATTGAAAAACTAAATATGTGTTAAGGTTATTACCATAAACTAAAACTTAAAATTACCAACATAAAAGAAGCAGCAAAAAAAACCTGAAAAACTTCAATAAATTACTTTAATTTCCCTGTTTTATTAATGTCCTAACATCTTGTTAAATATCACCATTAATATTAATAATACATTTAAATGAAACTGAGAAACAAAATATAAAATGAAATAAAATATAACACACCTGTGTCCTTGTAAACAAATGCCTTAAAAACATCCTAAATTATGTTTTTTAATTTAAATTACACAATGCCAAGAGTTTTCTTGAATAAACATGAATGATTAGCTCAACATAAACATATATAACGTGTGTGTGTGTGTGTGTATGTATGTATGTGTGCGTGTGTGTGTGTGTATATGTATGTATGTATATGTATGTATGTATGTATGTGTGTGTGTGTGTGTGTGTGTGTATATGTATGTATGTGTGTTTGTGTGTGTGTGTGTGTGTGTATATGTATGTATGTATATGTATGTATGTATGTATGTGTGTGTGTGTGTGTGTGTGTGTGTATATGTATGTGTGTGTATGTGTGTGTGTGTGTGTGTGTACCTCTGACACTCGCTGGCGTGCAGCACCAGGTTCTGGTTGTTCTTGGCAGACAGTGTGAGTTCATGTTCTGTTGAGTTGAATACGTCCAGCAGCAGATGACACTGTCGAGTGCTGCAGACAGACAGACAGACAGTGTGACACACTCGCTGTGGATCATTTATTACATTAGCATGTATCCTAACCAGCAACTGTCTCCACTTAAAATGACGTGCTGTGTGAAACTGAAGGCATTCAGAAGATGAAGGTTAATACAGAGTTATGTGAAGTAAGATTTCTGAATCAATGACATTTCATTGTGGATGCAGAGAAACATGAATGTCTTCATTTCATGTGTGGCTGGTTAAAACAAAGCGATTCATATACGTGTGTGTACTGAGGACAAATCTGTGCCCAAAAGCCAGCAAAACTTCACAAATTTAAGGAAAACTTAGATCTAAATGTGTCAGATGTAAATCTGGCCGGTCATAAGTCATGAGCTCATGGTTATGATGTCATCTTCGATAACTGTGCTGATTGGTCCGTCAGTTTTGCATTACAAAAGAGCAAAAGTTTATGAATCACATGACCCCTTTAAAGCCTAGTCAACAGCAGTACATAAAAGATCATTTCAATGATATGATGGCCACAGAGCAATCTCTCTCTCTCTCTCTCTCTCTTTCTCTCCCATTTCGTACAGTAATCAGTGGGGAATGAATCATCTCATGAGATATTGCCAAATTTTAAATAGCGGAGAGAGAAAGTGAGGCGACTGCCAGCTTCTGCTTACTCAACACTGACTGTCTCTTATTTTCTCTTTCTTCATCAATCTCTCCAAACTCAAGAGCAGATCCTGAAAGTTTTCCCAGTCAGACATCACTGCAACCTGCCTGCTGCAACACTGGGAAACGGATCACTTAAATAAAAGCTTAAACCATTATATGACCACAGAATATACTGTGTATTTGACTCAAATGTCAAATATCACTGACTTTCCTCTGTGTAACACAACTTATTTTGTGTTATTTATAGTTACTGTGTTACTTTTTAACAGAATGCCCCTCTTTTTATCATACAATGAAAGTGAATGGTGACCATAGTGATAAATCAAGATTTCACACACTGTATTTAAAATGGTTTTGTGGTGATTCTGGAGCTTGATTACAGTCCCCGTTTACTTTCACTGTATAGAAGTTCACCTCAGACATCCTGCTAAACTCACCTGTTGTCTTGGTGTTTCAGTCATGCAGGTTTGAACCAACACAAGTGATTAAATGTCACCAGAACTTTCATTTTTGGGTCAACTTGGGCCTTAACATACTTTTCAAGATGTTAAAGATCAAATGTTGTGTTGTGTTGACTCCTGAAGGATCTTTTCTCCTCTCTGCTTTCACACTTCACCCGTTCACACCTCAGAAGAGTTAAAAGCTTTTTTAAGACTGCTTGTTTTTTCAGCTAATGGTTTGTGCGTGTAAGAATGATTGTAAAGAGTGTGTTGTTGTAGGCGCATCTTAATGGTCTTGCGCGTAGGCAGTTTGTGTGTGAAACCGTTGCTTTTTACAACCTCCTGTTTAATTCATTTCATTAAACACACACACTGTATATTCATCCTACACTTGGGTGGTGGTATGTGTGTGTTTATGTGTGTGTGGGGGGGTTGTTTACTTAATATATTGGGGGCACATTTGTATACAAAAGTCAGCAAAACCTGACAAATCTGAGCAAAACTGTCTCTCCTTTTGGGGACGTCCTCGTTTGTAAAAATGCTACAAAAATATAGTAATTTTTTTAATTGTAAAAATACAGAAAGTTTTCTGTTAGGGTTAGAGTATGAGTTAAGGTTATAGTGTTTATAACTAGCTGTGTATAAAAACAACTGAAGTCTATGGAATGTCATTTAGATAGAAAAGTTAACGGTGTGTGTGTGTCACAGAGAGAGAGAGATTAGACATTAGAAGAGACAGCTCTATGCATTTGTTTCAGTGATCTGTTGGAAATCATTGTCCTGGTGTCTTTAAGGGCTTTCCAAACGTAAAAACTGAGGCAGTTGAATAAGAATTCATCAGATCGGTGGTCTGGCACAGACTTCAGCACCGCTTCAATAATTCACAGCACACGGTGAGCCATTTGTCTGGAGCCACTGTTTGGAATTCTCTAGAAGATTCTCATCTGGAGAACTGATTTGATCTTCTCTGTGGTATTGAGCTGAACCACTGCAGACTGTTTGGGTGGATCATCGCTTACATCAGTGTTCATGTGTAAACGCTCTCTGTAACACTTTTATAAGAAGCCCCTGTACAGTATGTATATAAACAATATGTTAAGTGACATAAAACGTTCTTATAATGTCTTACAATCCAAATGGTTTACAACAAACACATGCATATATCATTTACAGGTTATTATAACTGTTTAGACACAACCATTGTTACTGCAATTCCTTTTGTGGATAGCAGTGGTACTAAAATGACAATCGCTTCATAAAAAGTGTTACTATATTCTTTACTGTTGCAGGACTGACCTGTGTAACCACCTTAATTGAAATCCACATGATGACTAGACATTCATGTCTATTGTTCTTAATGTAATCTACTGTAATCTAATTGTAATTAATAAAGACTAACCTCAACCCTACAAAACACCTCTTGCCATTATTAAACGTGAATTAGGACATTATAAACTGCCTGGATGAACCTGCTTAACTTGCAGAAACCTCTCTCTCCCTCACTCTCTCTCTCTGTCTCTCTCTCTCTGTCTCTCTCTCTAGCATGTGATTTAAATGAATGTAATGATCTGTGTTTGCGTTTATGCGGTGCTTTCCGAGCTTCTATTTTAAGAACGGCTGAAGTCAACAGAGAGAAACGCCGACCGACCAGCTGCTGAATATTTTACAATCTCGTTGCCACAAACACGGATGAAACATTCTTTGTTTCATGTGGAGGAACGAGCTAATCATAACCTGGCGTTTACTGCCAACATTCAAATGCAATAAAAAACAGAATGAGGTGGAATTTTATAGGAATGCTACTGTGAAACTCTGAGATGAGACAAAGTGTGTGTTTGTAGCCCATCCATCCAGCAAAAATGACAGATGATGTGGACGACTGAGACAGCAGATATTATTACAGCTAATGAGTCACTTCAAGTGGTCATTACTAAGGTGTGATCACTCTCTCTCTCTCTCTTTCTGTCTCTGTCTGTCTTTCTCTTTTTATCTTCCTGTCTCTCTCTCTCAGCCTACAGGCAGACAGAGTCATTTATATCCACTTCTGTTGTGTCAAAAGACACATTAACATTCTGGTTCCTCAGAAATCATCTTTCCATAAAAGCTAAAATATATTTGGCTGAGAAGTGATTATTAATAATAATAATATGTTTCATAAAAACTGATTACCAGTAAAAATATCTAAACATCTTTACATCAAGATACATTTAGACAGTGTAGGTGAACTATACCTTTAAAATAATTCTATATCTATGCCAGTGTATAGATCAGTTCTGGTTCAGAACATCTTCTTTACTGCTTTAAACCGAATGTTGGGTTTCTCTCATCTTTAAGCTGATGAGCAGTTATTTTCAATCCTGCTTCTTTCAAAGCTGATGTTTTTACTTTTCCAGTAAAGACGTGTTGTTTTCATATCTTAACTCTCAACAGGATGATGAAAACTCAAGTGTTCACACAAGCACTCGTTCTCATCCCGTATGACCTCCAGTGAATTTCCTCTTAGCAAGAATAAGAGAGGCTCTAAGCTTACAACAACAATGGCGGCTTGCCAACAAACTCTCTATCTGAAGTGGTATCCATCATCGAGGCACCGCTCTCTGCTTCTGTTTATCTCCTTTTATAGAAATAAAGAAACTCAGAAATTGTCCTGTTATGATGTCACAACTATTAGCATTAATATATGCCTGTCCACACATTCATATCAACACATATTCGGCAACCTGGATGGGATGCTTTCTGTTTTGACAGACAACTGGGACGTCCTTTTCGTTCATTCAGAATGAATGCAATGATTGGACAAACTTTTTATCCCATTAAATAGACAGTGTTCACTATTAATTACAGATCATGAGAAGGGGTAAGAAAATACTACAAATAAAGCAGAAAATGACCCATTAAGATATGTTTATACCCACTGACAGGTAGACGTCTCTGGGCTGTAAAGTACCAGAGTCAATGTATGTTTCATACCTGGTGGCTGGCAGTGTGCTGACTCGTGTGAAGAACACTGAAGGTTCAACATCTACTCTGACGCCCAGACTGAGTTCTCTGTAGTAGCCCTCCACCTGGCCAGCCCCTCCACTGTACTTAAAGGTCAGCACCACCTCCAGAGTCTAGACAGACAGAAGACAGCACAATTAATAATTCAAATAGACCACAATCATTTATCTAGAACACAACCGTGCATGACATAACCGTGCATAAGTCAAATCAACCTGAATTCTACTGCAGGTAAAGTTGTTTTAAAAAGTCACATTTTAAACCAGAAAAGAGAATTTAGAATGCCCAGTTTTTGTTTTGAATGCAACAATGATGAGCAATAATGAGCAAAATTGGGCTAAATTGTCATAAAATTATTTTAATAGTCTTAAAACATGCTTCTTTTTCTTTACAGAAAAAGCTATGCTTCAGCATATACAGTACATCATTCCTTTTCCTGGATTTTGGGATGGAATTTGACTCAGACTCAGTTCTTCAGTTCTTCACAAGTTTCACAAGATTCAGCCCAATATTAGAAGGAAAGAATAAGGTAGAAAAGATTAAAATGTGATGAATGAGCTCTGAAAGAAAGAGTAAGGGGTAGGCTGAGTGTGTGAGAGAGAGAGAGAGAGAGAGAGAGAGAGAGAGAGAGAGAGGTGGGGGGCGTTCAATGGCTTCTCTGCATCATTTATTTTTCCAGATCCAACATTTCAACATTTCCAGACTTGCGTATTCTTCCAGAAATCTGTCCCTATTTTTTGTGCATCGTCTCGTCAAGCTAATGAAGTATGCAAATGTTACTAGTGTGCAAAACCAATCAAAAACTGATCTGATACCACCTCACGTATCCTGACCTTTGACTATTAGCATAAACATTAGCTGCTGCACATAACAGCATGTTCTGACCGAGAGCCACCCACACAGACAGGAAGAGGCCGCCTGACCGAACAGAGTAACCACAGTTTGTTCTGTTTACATGACCTTTAGTGGCAGGTAGATCTGAAACTGAACAAAACTCTGCGATCAAAGTGAAACATACAGGTGTGCTCAAAAATATGTTGTTCATTTTCCTACTTTATCTTTCAAAGGTCTAAATTTAGTCAAATCCATAAACAAACAAACATACATTTACTGTAAGTGTCAGACGGCACCAACAAATGAACGAATATATGGACAAAATAAGACATATGCTGCACTTATGCAGCACTACATAGTACATAGAACAGAAGCACTACGCTTACAGAATAATAAATCAATTTAAAAAATCAATTAATGAACAAATGATTAAATACAGTTCATATATACAGTCTCATTCATCCTACTGGGTTTACAGGCTCTCTCATACCCAGGCACTGGTTTTTGGGTGTAATATGCATCAGACAGTGTGTGAAAGGTACATGGGGACGTGTGTGAGATACAGAACAGGAAACAATCAGACGTCAGTATGACAGAGAGGAGAGGATCCGAGGGATCATGATCTTCAGAGATTCTCCTAAATGAGGGTCAGACTCCATTACTGCAGAGTTTGGGAGGATGAGGTGTTGATAAAACTACTGAGTAAAAGAACAGAAGATGGAAAGAAAGAAAGAGTGAGACTAAAGGGAGAAAAGATCTTACTGGCCCCATTATTCTGACGGTCTCCTGTCTCACAGACCCTGTAGATGTGTGTGTGCTTGTTCTTGTTTTTCTACCACTGTGAGGCCCAGATGTCCCCACAAGGATGGTAAAAGGTGGTTAGGTTTAGTAGTCATTATGTCTAGGAAAATTCCCCACAAAGCATATAAACCTAACGTGTGTGTATGTTTGTATTTGGGTTTTCCCACAGGGCCCACTGGAGTGTTCCACACTCACCCTCATGTAGTGTGTGAAATCCTGTTCAATCTGTGCCCTCCAGTGTGTGTGTGTGTGTGAGAGAGAGAGAGCTGAAGCAGCCTTTCTCCTGAGAGATGCTATTTCAATCACAGGGAGAGCTAAAGATAGCACAAACCATAAAGAGAGACAAAGAGCCAGAGGGAGAAAGAGAGCAAGAGAGACTGAGAGAGAGAGAAAAGTGCTGACACACACAGTGAGTTTAAGAACCTGTGATCTGATCAGCTAAAGACAATCCACACTACATGAAGTTATAAATGAATGAACATATCAATGAACGAACCCACAAACGTAATGAGGAATGAATGAACATATACATGAATTTATAAAATAATAAACAAATTAATTAAATGAATGAATAAACAAACAAACAAACAAGTGCATGAATGAATGAACAACAAATGCATGAATAAAGAAAAATGAATGTCTGCACAAATATGTGTAGCTGTGAAAATAAAAAGAAAATAAATGCATGAAAGAACAAATAAATAAACAGCTTAAACAGATGACAAAAAAGTGTTGAAACAAATGAATGAATGTACGATCGAACTAATGAACGGATGAATGAATAAATGAATAGACAAACAAATGAACGAACAAATGAATGATGACCTCAAGCAGCGGTGAATCTAGAAGGCTTTGTGAAATTGTGAAATGAATGAGTTCTTACAGTGCAGAGTGTGAGATGAAATCTTTAGAACTGAAATGAATGATTTTTTAAACATCTCCTGTGAAGGTGACCGCTGCAGAAATACCTCTGAACGGCCGACAGGCTTAACACTCCTAAATCACGACCCACAGCTGACATTACTGTAGCTCCTCTGAAAAATTATCAGAGAGAAACTCTCTGCACTCTCAGACGTTCTTCTAACCCTCTCAAATAGCCCCTGCCCTCATTTCTGTTTCTGACGTTTATTAAAGCCTGTGAGTTTAACAGCTTACAAGAGCACGATGTGAAATCCAATACACTTCATAAAGAATCCTGACATTTTCATTTACATCATTATTGTAAATGACGCTGCTAAAACATCATTACTGTACAACAGTTCAGCGCGAGAGATCGCTCTTTAATGCTTTAGCAATATTGTACTTCAATAGTCACGCCAATAAAGCATCACTGAGCTGAAACCGAACGAAATTGAGATGGATAGAAAAAGAGAAATAATGAGAAAAGAGAGTCTGAGTTAATAGACTGTGTCTGAAAGCAATGAGTGGGGTAGATATAGTCCCGTCCTCAGACAGAAACCCATAGACCACTCAAGGACTGTCTGAATGGCAAGAGATTTCTCAAAATGCAAGCTCGAATTTGATTGGCTGATATGTATAGTCAGTTTGCTGTGAGACACATGTGGACTGGTCACTTTTCAACAGCTTACGCCTAATTGGGCAGTTCTCCGGTGTGTGTAAGATTTTATGCCTCTAGTTAATAACTCTTGTTTAAGACTAGAGGTTTAGATGTTCACAACAGCGAGAGTAAACAGTAAGAGGAACAACAAACATCTACAGTAGATACAGTAGACTGAAAAGAGAAGTTATAGTACACCGCATCTTTCCCACTGTCATTATAAAATACCTGTTACCTTTTAAGATGTGTTGGAGCCAGAGACAGAGAGACAGTAATAAAGTGTTGGCCCTCTCATCACAAGAGGTTTTTGAGAGCGGGTGCGTTTTCACACACTGGTGTGAGAAGTTGATCAGACATACAGCTTCTCACATCAACCTGCTATAAACACTCAAAAGGTTGTGTGTGTGTATTAGAGACAAAAAGGATGCACTCTACAAAGTAAGGGATAGATATGTGTGTGTGGCCAGATTCTGTTTGCAGCAACTCAACGGTATCTGTACTGGCCTTTAGTATCCTTAATGTCAAGAGCAGCCAGTTCTCTTCTGAAGATCTACTGCACTGTATGTTCCTCTGAGCAGAAGTCACCACCACAACATTGTTCTAGGTGGCTGCTAAGGTGTTGCTAAGGAGTGGATTTTAATGCACTGCTTGGTGGTTTCTCACTCATCCACCCTCAAGTCTATAAAATGTTCCCACTTGTATCCCTCACCACGCAAAATCTCTGACTGCTAAAAATAACATCACAGCTTTCTGCAGTATTTACATTTTTATTTATATCATATACAGGGTAAGATAAATTACATGCTTGGATTACTCAGGGTTAAGGGTTTAAATCAAAAAGAGTTATAAATGTGGCAGGTTTGTTTCTAACACACACACATACCTCATGGCTTATGATGTGAAGAGTGTAATGTGCTCCACAGATTCTGACACACTGACAATGGAGAAACCAGCTGTACCCCTGCACACAGATGGCTGAGTGTGTGTGTGTGTGTCAGCATATGGAAATATGTTCGGTCTGGTTGGCCAGATTACACACATGAACTGAGATGCACACAGCACAAAGATCTCTGCAAACATGCCCCATCTTTCTGATATCACACACACACATACACATCTTTGAACCTATTTTAGTGAAAACAGTTTTCACACTATCATGCAGCATGAAATACACAAGTATTTATTTCACTCTACCCCCAAACGTAACCCTCACACAAACCTGTTGAGAACTGCTTCAAATGTCAGTTTTTGACATTTCGATACACATGTAAGGAAATGTTCAAAAACCTGCACACGCGCGCACACACTCACTGTAATCATTACAAATCAAAAATAAACTCGGAAACGGCAGACGTGTACAGTATGTTCTAATTTAGACAGGCAGGTAAAGTGTAAGTGATTTGGTCCATAAGGTCCTATGCCATCCAGGTAAACGCTGGAAATGCCACACTCACCAGTTGCTAAGATACCATTGTATCCTTTGTGCCACTTTAGCAGCTATAAGTTGGACCGGCGGTTTACACAAACACACACACACAAACATACAACTTGAGCTGCCTGAGTGTGTGCACTCGTTCTAACACACAAAACCTCACAGAACTATTTTGGAATGGTGTACAACTCTCCAGCACTGCGGCGTGTTGCAAGCGTTTCCATGGTGACCCAGATGGCTGGTGTTGGAAACGTCTCGGCGGAGTTTCGGTGCATTTATTTTCAGACATGCTACTTTTAGTTTTCGTTTAACATCCGTCTTAATTTATTTTTTCCCCCGAGGCCGACTTTTAAAATTAGTCATGATTTTTCATGATTAATTTTCTTTCTCTCCATCTCTTGGAAATAAACGGTCTGTTTTTTTGTCGTCTTTGCGTCAAATGCAGATTTTAAAACAGTGTTTTTCTTGTGCAATTGAGACGACTTAAGAACACTGTTGAATAACTTTACACTATGAGTGACAGCCCCACAAACCGATGAACCTAATGGTTACACAACGGCCTGTAATTTAGTTGTCGTTCCTCACAAAGGAGCGGAATACATTATTGTGTTAACTATGACTGAACATGATTCAATAAAAATCATAACAATGGTCAGTCACATTAAGAAGTTTTAGTGGTGTTTTTAGGGGCAGCAGCAGTTTTTAGGTACAGCAGCAAAAACAGCTTGTAATAGGATGAAAAAATGGTCACAGACACACACACATAAAATACATTTGTTGACCGCCACAAGAAAAGCAAGAAAAATCTTGTGTTCCCTAATACAAATCTGAAAGAAAACTAAAATGCTTTAGCTGAAAGAGGCCCAGTGTAAAGAAACAGGAAACAGAGGCTGTCTGACAGTAAAATGCAGTGAAATCTAACCTGTTAACTGCTTCTGTTACGTTTTGCCTTTGTACTGCTCCTCTCACATCTGTTCAGTCCAGTTTAAAGTGATTCATTCTTACAGTGTCAGTACCGAAGAGGGCAGGGGGGGAAGCTATGGCATTAGAGGGTTTAAAGGGGCAACACTGGGGGGCAGTTAAATGCTGTGATCAGTCAGTGGGAAGAGGAGAGAGAGAAAGAGAGAGAACAGATCCATTTCAGCAGCTGGAGTTTTGCCCGTGTGTGTGTGTGTGTGTGTGTCCGGCAGCTCATCTCTGATGATGTATGGCAGTTATTCTGCAGCTCTGACTACTGTGTAAGCACTTTCAGGAGCCAACTGCACACACACACACACACACACACACAAAATGTTTTAAGTTTTCTCCTTCTATCAATCAGGCACAAAGTACTAACATATGAGGAGCGAGAAAACGCTCCAGGGGTTAAAAACAAAACCGGTACTGGACCTATGATGGAGAATATGCTTTACAACACAATGAGAGCAGACATAAGTTAAAGAGTTTAGGAGCTGCGTGGTTTGAAAGTATCCTTACAAATTTTGCACAACATGTCAAATTCTTATGCGGTCCTGAAAATGTCAAATGCTCATAAATTGGTCAAATAATGTTTTATATAGATTCTGATGGTTGTGTGTGTGTGTGTGTGTGTGTGTGTGTGTGTAATCTCTCTTTTAAACACAATAAAATGAATTTAGCATTAACAGACTATGCTACTGAAGATATTTTGCTCATATATCTTACATTTTTAAGTGTGGCATAAGTTTCCAAAATTGTTTCCGGGCCCCTGTATGCACCCTGCTCTGTACACATGCTAGTACAGCTGTGTAAGCTGAATGTTTGAGCGGGATTTGTCCTGGCAGAGATTCTTTCTCCTCTTCAATAATCAGAGGAAATCCTTCAATCAGAACTGTGAGTGTACAGCCACTTCATAACACTGAACATGTTCATGAAATCTGCTTATTATAGAAAAACATCATCAAATCAACAAAGTGTGAAGCAAACCTGACAGCTGAAAGCCATCATCAGTTGTCATAATGAACTTTTCATTCCTCTTTTTTCCACAATGGACTCCCTGCAATACTTTTACAAGAGGACACCATCTGAATCAACTGTGAGCTTTCAGCTGCCAGATTTATTTCAGACAAAAATCTGTCTGCTTAACATCTCTCTGAGATGTTTTCTCTCTCAGATCTGATTAGTCATCTGATTAAACACCAATTTTAGGTATAAAATTTAAATATAAAACAACAAGAACGAGTTCACCTGCTGATGAGTTTTCCCAATATCAGCCCAAGACTTGTTTTATCTTATATAAAAGCTACAGACTAACCGTGATCCGATCTTAAACGTAGGGTACATATTAAAGGTTATTTCAGAGAGGCTAGCAATAACAAGCTAGCTTTGAAACCATAATATCCTGCCCTCCCTTCAGAGCGCTCACCAAAGCCACGCCTCCTCCAATAAACAAGCCATTCATACTTTGACAGGCAAATACTGCCAGGCATCCTATAATTAAACAATTTATGGTCCTGATACTTCCACAGAATATATATTTTGAAATAAATATATTAGATCACTTAGTAATTGCTATCAGGATGTGAAG
This sequence comes from Chromobotia macracanthus, assembly GCA_036877525.1. Classification (NCBI taxonomy): domain Eukaryota; kingdom Metazoa; phylum Chordata; class Actinopteri; order Cypriniformes; family Botiidae; genus Chromobotia; species Chromobotia macracanthus. The sequence goes on from JAZGTH010000069.1 coordinate 3,597,401, forward strand.
AGACTTTTAACCAGTACAACACAAAACGTCTTTAATAATGCATGACAATATGTAAACGGTAACCTCCAGCCTAGAGGAGCAACTGTTTTCGGCAAAGCACAAAAGATAACACGCAGTACCTAGAAGCCACACACACACACACACACACACACACACACACACACACACGAGTCTGCACAATAATGAGCACTAAATGTTTTACTCACACAGCAGCAGACATCTGTTGCTGTGTAAGTAAAAAGTCATTTGTAAGTCATTTGTACATCCGTCTGTGTGTGTGTGTTTATAGATAGACTTTGACTTCAAACTCCCATGTTGGACAGTAAAGAGTTTTAAGCCCTGTAGGATCTATTATAAGCACAGAATGTTGTGTCACACATACAGCGGCTGTCAGAGGTCAGACATGACACCTGTTTTCATACCGGCAGAAATCAAGCCATTAATCTACTGAATTGAGCTTAGATCAGCCTCAGAAAGTGCGCTGGTATTGACTTCCTCCTCCTACAGCGCATTCAGAGAATTATTAAAATGCTTTTTCACCGTCTGGCCGCAGGAACGTTCATTTCCGATGACAAACTGGCTCATGTTCTTTAATGGTCCGCTGAACATCTTCAAACCGGAGGAAGAATGAACATATCCCAAGCAACGAGATCAATAAGAGAGGAAGAGAAAGTTTTCACTCGAATACTTTTGCTGGTGTCAGAATTTGATTTATTTAAAATCTGTCTTCCAGATGTGGCTACACAACAAGAAACCAGACTCACACAACTTTATATATTTATAAATTCTCATCTCCACAAAAGCTGCCATTCACAAATGTAAACTTCCATTTTTGCATCTTTTGCATTTGTGTTCTCTGTATGTTACATGTATGTGTTTTCTGACAAACACACGCATTGCAAAAATAATGCTTGTTTCTCAAACACATCTTCTGTCTTACAGCAGTCAGACAAACAGGCAACTCAACACCTAAACACACACCACTGATGTAGTCAGAAGCTCAGGCTCCTCAAACAAACAGAGCAACGTTATGAAAGCACCACAGAGAGTTTACACACACTCACCTCAAATATTAAATGGGAAAAGAGGTGTTTTCCTTAAACAAATGGCAAACTTCACCTTAAACTGCTGGTTTTGTAAAACACACAGCAAAGCCAACAAGCTTTTGACTTTTGGTGCCTTGACCAATCATCTAGAGCTTTGCTCACACTGTATGTGTCTAATGACACAAACATTTTGTGTTTCTGAGCCAAATAATGTAGTACAGACATGAAATAATAACGCGTGAACAGACCTGCATGAGGGGTAAAATCGGCTTTGAATTCGACAAAGAACGAAATGTGGAAAATGTGAAAATAGTCTTGACAGAGACTAGTGCGACCTGGTGCGACATGACAAAGCCACAAGTGATAAAAACAAACACACTCTGACACACACATATCTGACCCTAAGTGTCCCTCTTCAAAAACCCCAATCTTTCTTTATATCATGTGTTTGCCAACCCAGCAGAGCGAGTGTGATTCTGAGAAGAGAGAATCACGCTCCACTCTGGAAAATAGAATGAACGAACATTGAAAATAAAAAGGCTCTACTGGAAATAGCTGAGCTGGAGTCGTCTCCACGGTTCAGCTGTTTGGAGTGCAGGAGACAGTGAGGGCAGACACGCTCTGTCTCTCAGTGTGTGTATGGTGCTGATAGGGGTTCAAGAAAGGAAGTGAGTGAAGACACTTCCTGTTGTGCAGTCTCAGCTGGACACTGTCACCCCGCAGCAGAAGTGATTACCTACACTCCTCCAGAATGAAGCATCCAGAAGAGTCACAGGCTTATGGGATATATCCTGCAGCGCTTATCTGACCTCTCTCTCTCTCGACTCTCATCTCTACCTTCTCTATATAGCTGCCATTTCTCATTTTGATTCATTCTTTACAAAATGCAGATTTTCCTGGGTATTTTTACTGTACATTTTTATTCTGTCACTCCAAACTATCTCTGTCTCTCTCTCTCTCTCTGGACTTTCATCTCTACCTTCTCTGTATAGCTGCCATTTCTCATTTTGATTCGTTCTTCACAAAATGCAGATTTTCAGAGGATTTTTACTGTACATTTTTATTCTGTCACTCCAAACTCTCTCTCTCTTTCTCTCTCTCTTAAAATTGGCACTGAATTATACAGCAGTGAGAGGAGAGATCAGCCACTGTGACTGAATTAATTTCTCTTCTCTTTTTCGAGACATATGTGCAGAGATTTCGGTATTAATCTCAGTTGACAAGGAAACAATTTATATCAAGCAGATTATTACTGAACACACACATTTCCACGTCTTACGTGAGTTTTCTCTTAATGTTAATCCAATCAAAATTCCATGTGTCTGAATTTCACTTCTGCATACTTTATGAGTTGTAATGGCAGGATTACCAATCGATGTCTATGGCCACAAAGAATGCTCATAAAACCGAGACCTGAAGTCTGTGTAAATATGCAATAAAAGAAACATATTTCATCTCAGGAGAACAATCTGATACCACGTCAACTGAATTCAAATTAAAAATTCAGTTTCACTAACCAAACCCCTAACCTCTCTAATCCAACCTCTGCAGCAACATGGACATACAGTATGTACACGTACATCAGCACCATGGACAGAGGCATACACGTACGTACACACACACACACACACACACACACACACACACTCGCACACGCACAGACTCTTCAGCACTGTGGACAGAGACGCACATACACTCTTCAGCACCATGGACAGCGATTGTGTGTTTTAGTGTGTTTAGCACAACAGGAATTTGTTGAGCAAGTGCACTAATGTTCTTATGTAAAGGAGCAGCCAGACGATCCTTAGCTCCAGAACTCTTAGCGCCCCTGATGGCTGCTCCAGTCCTGAGGCCTGCTGATTAGTTCCAGACTCTCCATCCAAAGAGTCCAAGATCAAATCTGTCTTAAGGCAAGGTCTTCAGACCAGGGTGTGCTGGACCCTAAATCTCTCATTCACAAGAAAATATTCCTCTTGAAAAAGTGAGATGCGAGATGCAGTAAAAACTGCAGAACACAGTTGTTGTAATGCTCAAGACAGTTGCAATTCATTCTTGAACATCAGGCAATTTTCTTTCTCTCACTGATAGCCAAATGCTACATGTGGAAACAAAATCACAGCTATATTAACAGAGTTACGTAGAATTTGAACCAATGACAACAAATCTGGTGTGATGTGTGATAAACAGGAAGTGACAAATAGTGTGATTTTTAAAGCAGCATGGAAGAGATGCAATTCACACCTGTGTGTTGTACTGATGTGTGACATACCAAAGACAGAGAGCCTCACAGGAGTGTATGTGTGTGTGCGCGTATGTGTAGCTCAGGAACAGTAAACCCACCTTAACATGGTTGTATTCGTTCTTGCTGGCGTCAGCACCCACTGGTTTATTTTCAGAGCGAGGTTTGAGGACCTGTCGCAGCGGGCTGGAGACTGGCAGACCTGTTACACTGATACCATCTGAAAGCACACAACAATATACATTAGCAGATCTACACACACACACACACATAAACACACACACGCAAGCATGAACAAAGCAGACAGAGATAGAAGCGGAGATCACTATCTTCCATGACTTATATGTGGAGAGGAAATATCCTACACCCATAATTCCTCACATTCAGGGTGGGCAAGCCCATTAAGGTTGTGACATCACTCAACTCTTTCCTCCCAACAGTATCTCTGTCTGTTCATCCAGCCTGTTTATCTCCTGATGCATCTGTTTGTCCAGCATTTCATGTTGGAAATAATGTGACAGTTAGAAGGATGATGAGGTGGAAACTTTATAATAAATAAGTTGATAAAGGGCTGCAGTTGCTCTTTGGAAAACAGTTTCATCTTTTAAGCACATTAAAGCAACAGCATAAACTCACAAACACACAAATCCTCTCCACCGAGAAACATTTGGGCTATATTTAGTAACAGTTATGTTATATGACCAAGGATACTTTCATCAAAACAAACTTAAATCGTTGTGGCTGATGGAACAAACTGCAAGCTTGCAGGAGCATAAAAACAAAAAAAGAAAATCTTAAGAACACATCCTGAGACATCAGCTGTAAAGATCTTCAAAACACAAACCACCTGGGGTTATGCAGTAATATTGTTATATTACTGCAAATAATAACAATTAACTATAATTCTTTATTTCTAAATTTTACACTGACATATTGCAATAAATATATTGTATGTATTTGGTATGTAGTTGTTTGGTTGGCACTTCTTTTGACTGAAGAGAAATTTCATTTAAATGTTGCAAAACATTGATAGGATGATCTTTTGAATATCATTAAAAATGTTATTTTAACTGTGCATAGTCAACACAAATTGAACATCAGCTACAGCTCTTGTTGACCTCACATGAGCAGAGATTGGTCATTTCTGTGTGTTTTATCGGGATTCAACAGAAATAAGACCTAACAGCTCGGCATCTGCAGACACACGGAGGCTGTATTTTCCGATAAAATACGCCGCCACGCAACTCTATTGCTATAATTGAAGGTGTTTCTATAGCTCTGACATTTCTGGATTCAGACTGCTTCCAGTCTGTCTGTGGAAGAATAATGAGGGTAAATTACAGCGTTTGCCGGGTGCAGATTCTCTCCAAACGTCACAAAGACGTTCCAGTGCACACATATGAATTCTGACATTCAAGAAGAGGAGACGAACGATTACATGTACAAAAAACCCATTGACTTTCTATTCACATGGAAAGAAGGTTTCTGCTGGAAGCAGCCACATTTAAACGTTTAACGTTCTCGTTGTAATTCTGCTCCAGATCTGCTTGGTAAAGAAAACCCTGCAGTCAAGACTGCTGTGCTCTGACCTTCAGGATGGAGTTTTTGTTCTAGCAGACACGGGTTCTGAAACAGAAGGTGAGCGAGTTTAAACACAGAAAACTTACAGCCCTCATTATGAGTCCCAGGCCTTTGAAATGACATCACTCCCCTTCAAGTGTGTCTGACACGAGATGGCGTAATGTCTCCTATTAACTTTACAAGACGCCCGGACATCGGGTCAGAGGAGAAGGGCGGACCAAAGACAGTGACATAGATCTGATGAAGGTGGAGCTAAGGCACTTACAAGACCACAGGAGAATAAAAGAGGGTGGAGCTAAGAGAACAATGTGAGGTTAAGGGAGGAGGGTGTTGCTTATAGTGTTCCTGTAGCTCAATAGGTAGAGCATTGTGTTAGCAACGCAAAGGTTATGGGTTTGATTCCCAGGAAAAACACATACTAATTAACTTGAACTTGAATTCACTATAAGTTGCTTTGGATAACAGCATCTGCCAAATGCATAAATATTAATGTAAATGCTTAAGGCTACAAAAATTACATGACATCAAGGGAACAGAAGAGGGAGGAGCTAACGCTGAAATACAACAGAAGCATATACAACACCTACCAACACTCTTAAACCAAAAGCCTTTGCAAGGTAAATAAAATAAACAACATAAACAAGAAAACAGGGAAGAGGGGCTCGTTATCAGGTCAGACAAACCACCTAATAAACACTCATGTAGCATATTAGCCTAAACACATACAAACCTCATTTAATTTCTCACTGAAGTGCAATCACATCAGCGCAGCAGGAAGAGTCGCGCAAATGCAGCGCCACCCGATTACCAGATGTTACCCAACAGGGCTAGTGAGTTCACCCCTATGTGACAAGAGTAAATGTTTACCTCCAGCGGACTCCCAGCGGGGGAGTGTCGCCCCCACCCCTGCTTGGCCGCGCGGTTTAACAGAGCCTCTCTTTCATTATGCTGTTCCTATCCTGACATTTTAACATTCAGGCACTAATGTGTTTAGTCTGACTGTCTGGCTCTCGCGCTCTGATGGAGACGCGATTTATAGAGGACGGACGGATGAAGCAAATGCAGGCACCGGCGGCTCAAAACTCTCATACACCCTGAACCCAACGTCCCACCGCCCCACCCTTCCTGAGAGATGCACGGGGCATTGCATCACAGTGATGACATCACCATCATCAGAGCCTGAGTTCTGTTGACTGTACAGACAGAGACAGACACACAAAGACAGAGACAGAGAGAGAGAGAGAGAGAGAGAGAGAGAGAGAGAGAGAGAGAGAGAGAGAGAGAGAGAGAGACAGAGAGATAGATAGAGAGAGAGAGAGAGAGAGAGAGAGAAAGGGCAGGAAAAGGTGATTAAAACATAAGTTATTGGATCTCAGAAATGTGTCATAAATATGTTCCAGGACTTATTTCAAGATTTTTTTTTTAAGAAAACAAAAGGTCATTTTAGAGTGATTTTTATCTCATGTTAAAGATTTTTTTGTATTGTGACGTTTTACATTTCATAATTCTCTTGATTTCATTCATTTTATTTCAGGGTCACATATGACCTGGGCATGTTGCTTCATGAGATTCACTGATAGAGAGACAATGAGACAGAGAAAGCATAAAAAGAGAGATGTGTGTTCCACAGTGTGTGTCAAGGGTAGAGTATTCCTGACACTGTTATGTAAGTGTTTGCTTGTCTCTGGACTTTATTGCATCACAGTCCCGAGTATAAAACAATAACTATATAATAGACTCTAATCTCTTATCACAGGTCCAGCCAACCAGCATTAAGCAGCTGTATCTGAGGTCATCTAGTCATCTGGTCTGTAAACAAAACAAACAAGATTAAACTTATACTCTAAATTAGATGACAAAATGGGAAAACACTGACTACAAAGACAACAAAAAAAAGATATCGCAATGCAACCTCAATTAACTGGTTAAACAGACAGATCAATTACAGTAAACATTATCTCAGCCAGGTCAATTAATCGATTAACATTTGGCCTTTGTGATGTTGAAAATTGTCCATACAGAAAACTGTGCCCAACTGGCTGATTAACAGAAGCGTATCATATCCGAAACATACAAACCATCTTCCAAAGAACAGCCAACAATTTCTGTTCTCAGATATTTTAGTGAAACCAGAGTAAATGGTTCTCTGCATGTATAGCTGAAATCTGAGTATTTTTACATGCAAAAAACACGTCAACTCTGAAGAATTCAGAATGCTGAAGCAAACTGCTAAAAAAGTGTAGAATAAAAAAAAAAACAACAACCTCTAACAAATTTTAGGCTCAGCTTATCAGTTATCGTGAAGCTGATATGTGCTTCGCGACAGTGGTAAGCCGAAACACACATTACTTCATTAAAGATCTCAAACAGTACATTATTAAAAACCACATTAATCCCAGACATCGCTAGAGCAGACAGCTGTGATGTGATGATTCCTAAAATAATTCCCTGCCAAACGCGTGACGCTCAGAACAGTGTCGCCCCGTTATGACATCACAATAGGGAGAATGCTAAGGGACCAATCAGAGACTGCAAAATATCAAACAGCAGTTCACCTCAGCATAGTCTTATAAACTGGCGTCACAGCAAACACTTAATCGTTTTAATGACTTATTTTCATCGTTTCTTAATCGTTTCCATGATAACAAACAACCAGGACAAGAAAAATAATGGCGAGAAGTCTTATGTTGATGTTAATATTAGCATTTTAAACAGCAATAATATAACCTGCGATATCATCAGCAATGTTTACAATTCACTGCCCTCTACACGCAGCAGTAATAGGAAAGGATTTAAGCCGTCTTATCTGCTTAATTCTGAGAAATTATTACTTCAACAATAATTAAAACATTTAGCATCCTCTGAGAACAACCCCAATGAGGACAGAGAGAGAGAAAGAGAGAGAGACAGAGAGAGAGAGAGAGGAGACCGTCTGTTTATATCCACCTGTTCATAATTCAAGCAGAAACACACCAGACAACCACAAAATTCTCCCACTGCAGTCCTCCTTACTAAAACTAACATTATTACAAACAGAGAGAGAAACTAGAGGAATATGTATATCCCAGGAGACTTAACAGAGTTCTTAGTTATGTTTTATTAAAGTAATATATTATAATAAATATAGTATAATATAAATACGTATTAAAGTAAAACCAAAACTTGGTCTTATGATGTTTCTTTTAAAACTCCCAAGCAAAAAGCAAAAAAATTGTCTAATAAGCAGGTCATCTGAGTTTGGAAGACTTGAAAGAGAAATCTTGAAATCTCCTACTTTTGGTCAATCTGAGCACAGTTTGAGACACTGTTGAGATCTCATATGAAACTCTGAAGGGGCCTGAAAAAGCAGGAAATTTAAATGAATGTTCACAAAAGCTCCAAAACAGAAACGCTACAAAAGCATTTAAAAGGCTTTGTCTGGCTTCAGAAGATTATGAATACAAAACAAGTAATATAGACTCTAACTATGGTTATGGTGCTTTTCTGGTGTCTGTTTTGAAGCTGTATGGAAAAAAAATGCTTTGAAGATTCTTTAAAACCCCCATGAACTCATTTAAAGAACAGTTTTCTCTTCCGTGTGTCCTGCCATCTATGTTTTAAACAGCCCAAAACCAGTAGGTGACACCAAAGCCCTGAATGTGATTGGCTACTTGCTACTGTCATTGTAAAGAGCATCCGACTGGACAAAATTAATAAGTGTAGGTGACAATGTTTTCGGTCTATTTGAAAGAAATTTTAAATGTATGCTGTATATCTGCTAAAAATCAATTTCAGCTTTTAGTAGAACACAGGCATAAAGATCAACCAAAGCCACAAAATCCTATTTTTATGATGAGATTTTTAGAAAATCTCATTTTGTGCTGGAAAAACTGAACATTGGAAAAAACACCACCATACATATAATAAAAAAAATTGCAAACATTTACATTTTTAGTGAACAATTTTTTGCCCAAGTTTTGACCAATTGCCCTTCAGTTCATCTCATGAATGTCTAGCAGTAATGTTTTACATCTTGCTGCTTATGTTCAGGTTTTTTAAGGAAGTATGAGAGATGCATGAACCGAGAGGCTAGACAGAAAGAAAGAAGGTTTAAGAATGAGACAGCCTAAAGAGGAAGGAGTTTTAAACTGAGAGGAAAGAGAGTGAGTGAACACAGACAGGGTAATACAGGAGAGATATTGTACAGACAGCACCTCAGCTCTGTCTTGAATGTGAAATGAGATGGGTCTGTGTGCTATTAAAGTCCAGAAACCACTTCAAATCACCTGTCTTGCATCAGATCTCTACCGTAAGAGGGCAAAGTGAATATTGCCTTTCTGTCTATCAGAGCGCAATCAAACTCTTCTTTATTACAGCGTGTGGCTTTGATGATGTACTCTCTGAACCCGAGCACAAATGGAATGGGATGAACCAGAATATAAACTGAATGATGCTGCTTTTGTGTGTGTGTGTGTGTGTGTGGTGCTAATTCTTACCATCATTTAGGTCGTGCAACAGGTTCTCCTGACCAGAAAAGTCCAGTTTGGCCTGAATCCTGACAGGGATAGTGACGGACTGACCCGAATTCAGTGGCAGGCGAGAGAGGGCATCCTCCATATCCCAGCTCAAGAACTCACCAAACAGCTTCTCTGAAATCCAAAACAAAAGAGGACAGCATTTGTTTGCAGTTTGGAGCAAAGATATTCAATTTTGTTCCTAAATGGGCCATGTGCAGTGTTTAGATCCAACCCTAAATAAACATTTATTGTGTTTTACAATTACAGTGCTTTATTTGGACAGTACCATGGTAATACTATGATAATCGTGAAAATACAACACCTTTAAGTACGATGCAAAAATGCATGGATGTATATCAAAGGTATACCACGGTATAACCTTAAGATAATATCAATATAACACAGAACAGTTTCTTTGTACTGTGCTGTCTGTCTGTCTGGATTTAGTGATTTAGGACTGTTCTCTGTTGAAGTGATGCACATGCAGAAACATTTCAATGTTTCACCTGTTCTGTGATTACATTATACTGTTACTTTGTAGCTGCTGAAGCAAAAAGTACCAACCCTTCCCCTCTCTCTCTCTTTCTCTCTCTCTCTCTGTTTATCTGCATCCCTGTGTGTTCAGAAGACACATGTAAAACCTGTTCAAAGCTTCATTCAGATGCTAAAAGCTCTCAAAGCTCTGAAGATGAATAATACAGAGGCCACATAACAAAGTCAAATGTCTGCCGTACAAACTGCGCTCCTGTGTCCACACTGCACAGTTCAGCACAGTTCACTTCACAACAGTATTTGCCCCGTACTGAATGGACTTCATTAAAATCAGCTAACGCAACACAATTCTTCAACATTCTGTCACAGTCTGATTTAGCAAAGAAGCGTAATGAAGTAAAACGGACAGATTCAGCTTTCTGCTGATCTAATTATTATGTTTCTATTCTACATTTTGCCAAAGCATAATTGTTGGCTGCCACCCTTGTTAGTGTGTAAATGGACAATTTTAGACACTATCTGATAAAACAGTGTAGTCTCGAACAATTGTTGTAATTTTGTACAGCACTTTTCATGTTATTGCCTGCCTATGATATATCGCTTCATTGTTTTCCTCACCTCATAAGTCACTTTGGATAAAAGCACCTGCCAAATTCCTAAATGTAAATGTAAAATGAATGAAATAATTAAGACTCCAGTTAAATGTAATAGAAAAAACAATGCAAATATGAAATATATTGACAGAATTTACTATTTTAACAATATGCTCTTTGCTGAAGTTCTGAGATTTATCACACACTTTCATTTGATCAAAAACAACAAAACATAAAACTCTTCATAAATGGTCCATTTTGACTTCCAACTCAGAATGATAAAACCCATCACATGTGATAAAAGTAACATTTAGCATGCTAATGTGTGCTACTGCTAGCTGTGAGAGATTCATCTGGGTTAGTTTGACATGTCTAATTGTATTATGTTTTAATTCAGGCAGATATCTGTCACACAAGACTTTTGCAAGGCAAGACATTCTGTAATACAAACAATGCTATTAGTGAGAGCAATTCAACATTACTGAACTAAATACTGAATTTTCAATACTCAGAGTATTTCATGAGTTAAACATTAAATTGTTTTCCAGCAGATAAATCTACATCCACTATAACTGCAGGAAATAGCATAAAACTGTGTTAAGCATGTGGCAATTGTCGGTTGCCATTTTTAGAAATCTCTTGCAGTTTTAAATGCAATATACACATATTAGAATAGTCCCAGAATAGTACCCCTGATATTTCCTAAAGTTTCTTAAAGTTTCCTAAAGTTTCATAAATTGTGGAATTTTTTCCCAAACTCACAGACTAAATGTCTCATTTCCTTCACTGTTTCTGCCATTAAAGGCAGGTTGGGTGATTTTATCAAGAAACTTTTTTTATACTGGTTGAAAGTCTCTTCATCCTGATAGCAATCACTAAGTGGTCTAAATATATTTATAGAAATATATATCTTCTGGAGAAGGTGCTGGACTATAAAATGTTTGTCCAGTCATTGCGTTCGAAGGTCTGAATGCAATGATAGGACGTCCTACTTGCTTGTCAAGCTATGTTTGGAGAAGGTGTTGTTTTGGAGAGTGCTCTGAACAAAGGGCAAGATCTTATGCTTTCTCCGAAACTGCCTGCTGTACCTTCAAAAGAGCCAACAAATCCATCACCTTAGTTAAGGTAGCAGATACACACTGACAAGTGCAGGAAGCTCTTTAGATATAAATCTGGACCGAATCCATGTTTCTGTATCAACGGTTTTAGCATTTTAATTCTCAGCACAAGGGGAAGTATTGCAGCTGTCTGCCTGGACCCATGAACGTCTCTTCAGAACAACATGGGTGGAAATAAACAACCCAGACAGATGTTAAACTCTGATTCACAACAACACGCTCACGGGCCTGCGGGCCGCCATCCGGGAGGGATTCTTACTGGCACCGGTCCTGAAAGGATCAGGACAGCAGACTTCATCTGCCAACAGAACAATCTGTTATTGGAGACTGGGGATCTCAAACCAGGAGTTTAATCTCCCAGATCTATGACGTCTCATTCCTGGCATCCAGCCTAACGCCAAGGGGAACACTAGCAATTAGCATGTGGTATAATGAGACTGCAAAGCAGGGGAAACTATTTCTGTAATGCATGAGGAAAAATTAATGCTTTTCATGCAGCAACACTGTGTTCCTGCAGCTCAACTGGCCTGAGCACAAAAGTTGTGGGTTTGAATCACGTAAACCGTAATCTAAAGTGATTTTTAATACACTTACACATTTAATTCACCGAATCTCAAGTCTGATGTACTGATGACATTCCATCGTAATATATACTCAGCTTAAGATTCAAGCAAACGGATGTCTGATATTTATGATACAAACATTACAAAAGCTTTCCAAACTCAACATTCAATGCATGTGTGCTATTGATTGGTTTGAAAAAATGTAATTTCAGATTCACAATGATGCAGTAAATTAAACTTTCCTTTACCACTGTACTTTTCTCCCAACTGAGCTTCAGTGTGGACCAGACTTTAGACCAAACGTCACAAGAATGGCTACATGAGGCTCCTTCTCTTATTGACTACAGAAAGGTCTGAAAAAATCAAAGTTTGCAAACATACAGCTTAACAGCACAAAACTCCAAAAACCCCAAATTTTTAGAGAGAACACAGATAAATTTGTTAGGGATGCAAATTTTCCGTAATGCATAATTCTGTTCAGATGTAAACAGTGAAACAGCAAATAGCCTGTACTGTAGATATTGAGTTTGGTTTTATATACAGCCCAGCAGTGACCATAACTCAACTGTGTTATGGTCGGCTTGATTTCCTGTTGCTAAGAGACACAGAGTTGCCGATAGCAGTGATTTCTACTGTCATTTGTGTTAAACAGAGGTGACCAAGAAGACACAGAGATAACAGGAAGAGATCTCTACATCTGAAATGACTTATTACATTTCTAAGGCATTTGAGGGTTACAAACTGAAAATGTAGTGCCAAGGACAATTTTGTGAATTATTTTGTGTTTTGCAGTTATAAAAATATATAAAAATTGTGAATGAAGGAGTTTTGTAAGTTAGAGTATATTTACATAGTATCTCAAACTCATTCATGTCTAATAAACAAGTTATCCGTTATATAAAGTATTTAAAACATTTATCAGTAGTATGTTAACACAGCTGTTTCACATTTTTCAAAACTTTTCCACAAAACAAAGAGAGACAGACAGACAGTGACACACTGTAGACAGATGAACGGACAGACAGATCAACAATCAACAGACACAGACCGATACTGTTAGATGGATAGACAGACAGATACACAACCTGATACAGTAGTTATACAAACAGAGAGAGACACAGATAGACAGAAAACGAAAAATAACAGCTTCTGTCAACCAATAGCCCTCCAACCAAAACACAGTATTACAAGCACATGAATCTAAAAATACAGAGGGGCATCAAATAAGTTCTTAATGAGAGCTGGAATGAAACATTTATAGAGACAATGTCCCTGCAGGAATTATAGATACTAAAGAAACTCTTACAAACAATGCTGAGCTCTAGTTTAGAAATTATTAAAAAGCTTCTTTATTGTCAGAACTTTAAGCTCATGCGTCATGAAATATTGTTTGCTTTAATAGTCCTGAAATCACAGCTTACTACAGAGAGAGTATATACAACAATGACACTGGTAAAGATAACATGAGCGAGAGAGACAGAGCGAAAGACACACAGACAAAAATAATAATCCTTTACCAGCATTAAGAAAACTAAAGAAAGCATTATGATCCAAAACTGTCTCTAAAATACTGTCTTTATTTTTAACTTTCTCCAGAATATTATTTATGAGAATTCTAGACATACAGAACATTTGCAAACTGTGATGTACAGCACTGTATTCCATATACAGTATTGTATTATATACTGTATTATTTACATTTATGCATTTGGCAGACGCTTTTATCCAGAGCGACTTAGAATGTGTTGAAGGTATACAGTTAATTAGTACATGTGCTCCCCTGGGAATCGAACCCACAACCTTTGCGTTGCCAACGCAATGCTCTGCCAACTAAGCTATACAGTACAGTTCTGTACTACACCCTACAGCAAAATAGTACGTGTATTGTGTGTATTGTGTTACAATGCTCAACCAGTGAGGAAAAACTATAAAACAAGAAGTTGAGAAACACACAGTAAACATCCCTGAACATTCAGTCACATCTAAACACTAACCTCCTGTCTCACAACAATTATAAATAATTAACCAGGTTTTCCCATTTCTTACTTTCTTACTTGGGCACCACGACCCAAAGTCTTCCTGCTTGTGTTGTAATCATACACCAGTCAAAAACTGTAAACCTGGTCGCTTATAAAAAAAACTCTGCTCAACAAGCTGCATGATTTACGGCACCTTTCCCGTCTGTAGCACAAACAATACAGGAACAAGAAACAGGACAAAGTTAAATGCTTAGGGTAAGGGGATTGTTCAAAGCCAGAAATAGTAAACATTATTAATTAGACTGCTGAGCTTTGCCTTTGGCTATAAATGGTTGCATTGCCCGATCTAGTGCCATATGTCACAACACAGACATGTCACAGTGTCAACAGAAGCATCATGAAATCTGTAATCTGACATCCATCAATCAAAAGCTGATATCAAACAGACTGCGACAACCAAGGTCATAAATTATTGATCTATGACGATAAGAAATATAAAAAACAAAAACAGGCAGTCCAACACTGCAGGCCATCTGTAGTCAGTGGCACGGACAGGTACAAAAACACACAGAGAGAGAGAGAGAGAGAGTCAAAAGTGTCATTTCCATATGTTGAGTGATAAATTGTTGGTGTACAGAGATGACTGAGCCTGGACAGACCACTGGTATGCTGCCCTCTGTTGGCCACAGGAGAAACTGTGCAGTGAGAGCATGTTTTTGTACACAGATGTCTCATCAGCGCTCTCTCTGCTCATCTTTAATTCATTGTTTGCTTGTGTCGGCTACAGGAGACCCTGCTGCACACACAACAAAACAACCTCTGTGTGTGTGTGTGTGTGTTACAGAGGGGCTGCATTTAACACTCACTGATCTAAACTCAATGGCTCACGGTGTGTGTGTGTGTGTGTGTGTGTGTTGTAGTTCATGATGACCTTGACAACTCCTTGTGAACTTCCATCCTTTACTTAAGACATGATGCCATCTGCTCTTTCTGCATCCATCACTGGCTCTCATCCAGAACTACCCACATCCTCCCACAAACATGAGAAGTTCAAATCCTCTCTGACTCCTCCTGAATCTTTCCCAGAATTCCAAAACACTTTTATAAATCTCAGAGCTTCTCCCATTTACTGCTTGTCCTGGGACTGACTACTTACAAGTTCAGAAACTGGAATTCTTCATTTTGGTTAAAATAAACAGGAAATAATTTGCTTTGCTTTTTTTACTGTACAAAAAAAGATGTGATGCTTTGTTGGGCAGTAGTTCAACAACAATCATTTTTAAATTACACATTTAAAGAATCCAAATCTTACAGGATATGAAACTCTCACAACAGCTGCTGTCGTAAAACTAAGAACAGTAATTTCAGGAGAAGATTTCTATTGGTCTGGAAAACGAAGGGCAAGCAATATCAAAATGTCAGGGGTGACGTCTCAAAATCGACGTAAGTGCTACAGTGAACCTTTTCTTGAGCTGAATTAAAAATAACCTGCTCTTCCATCATAGCTATTCCTGAGAACGATAAACGAAAAAATAAGCGTTCCACATCTCGTTTAGCATCAGCTAGCTCTACTCTTCACAGTTCAAATGTCACACCTTACTGACAAATGTCATTTCCTCCACAGCAAACTCAGATGAATATGAACTGAAGCGATATTTTGACAGGTTCTTCCATATTTATGTGTCTTGTCTATTCAGCAGAGCCTATCAAATCACACACAGCACAATAACAATAAGAACAGTAAGAGCTTTTTATCCTAATGGGGACTTTGTTCTTGAGTATTACAGCACTGCTGGGTAATTAGGGGACCTAATTAAACCATCCACTCCTACATGCTGCTTCAGCCCCTGAAGGCAGCGTGTGCATCTCACGGTAGGGTTATTATGAGAAAATCTGAGCATGCACATGGCTGGAGAGCTCACATAACGCTCTCAAAGCTCCTTTGGAAACTTCTCAGTGTCTTTCAGAAGACTCCAGGGCTTTTGAAACAGCCTGACACTGTTTCTGCAGTGGGTTTTGGTGTGGTGGTCGAGGAAAAAGTTCTACTAAAGATTCTGTTATCGTTTACTTACCCTCATTTTGTTTCAAACCAACAGGACTTCCTTTCTTTGGTGGAAATCAAACCTGGTGTGACGCATCTTGGTCCAGGTGACCAGGTGGACCAAGGTAACCAGTCAAAGCCCTTGGTCACTAAACTCCATCATTGCACAGAAAACATCAGTTTGAACGTTTTTCAAATGATCTAATTGTGAAGGTAAGAAAGTCATCTGACCTTGGAAGAAAACGAGTATGAATAAATAACTAAAGAATATTTATTCATTGAAAAACAATCCGTGCTGGTAGATTACAGGTTTTATACATCAAGGAGTGAGACATGAATCACTGCCGTTGTGTCATTCATCAAGAAGAATCAATAACAAACCAATAAATAACGATTCTAGAACTCCAAAGTAATGATTTCCAAAAATCTCCAACTGTCCAGAACTGCAGCAGAAGTAAGTCTTTAAAGCAGCTGAAGCATCAACCAATTGGATTTAATTAAGAGTGCTGGCGGGAGCTAAAGGGGCATGTAGCGATCTTCTGCCCAGAGAAAACTGGCAGCCTGTTTACTGTCTTCATAATGACCAAGCATTTCTGCAAGAGAACTAAACACAGGGCACAAGTGACCTGACTAATGTCTGAAGACTTTCTGTTTAGGTCTTGATGCATCTAAAACTCTGACTGGACAAAACACACATTTTAAAAGAATTAACTCGAAGGATGACCCTCATCCAAAATGACACTTACCGATAACTACCTTTACAAAAATAAAAGCCAAGACAAGGTCATTTTGTTACGGCTCTAAGGAGATAGGAAAACAATGGATTAGTAAAATACACAAAGCCAGTGAGCTGAACAAACCCTGCAAGGTGAGATAAAGAAGCTTGAAGGTGAGGAGCAGAGATCACTGTGAGAATAATGAACTTCATAACACTGCTCATCTCTTT
Source organism: Chromobotia macracanthus (assembly GCA_036877525.1). NCBI lineage: Eukaryota > Metazoa > Chordata > Actinopteri > Cypriniformes > Botiidae > Chromobotia > Chromobotia macracanthus. Next base: position 3,614,495 of record JAZGTH010000069.1, read on the forward strand.
GTTTGACTGTAATAACAGTTGAATCCAGATTGTAGAATGAACAGGTATTACATCATAAATGCATCATCAATAAACGTGATATAAACTGAAACCTCATACATCATCACTGAAATATGAACAGGCTTGAAAATTACGACTTAATCATTAAAACAAATTAACCAAATTAATAATGCAAAATGCCAATAAATGAATCAAAATAAATTACATTTACAGTTTTAATATTTGCTGATTAGTAAGTACTAAAATGAAGAAAAATCAAATGAAGCAAGTACACAAATGAAGAAAATTTAAAGGTATCACATTACTGTGGAAAACATAATACAGAATAATAGTGATTAGATCATCTGAGCTTATAGTAGAAGTGAATATATTATATTATTACACAGATGATAACTGCCCTACAATTCAAAGCCATACTTAAAATCATGTTCAGTTCTAATAAAACTATATGAATCAAAGATGTAAGAGTGACTGTGTGTGTGATACCATGAGTATGTATGTGTGTCAGCATGAGTATGTATGTGTTACTGTGTGTGTGTGTGTGTGTGTGTGTGTGTGTGCCAGACGTGTCAGTGTGAGTGTGTGACTGTGACTGTGTGTGACAGTGTGTGTGAGACTGTGAGTGTGAGTATGCATGACAGTGTGAGTGTGTGTAGGCGATTGTAACAGTCCCTGGGTCTGTAAAGGTAAACTGCAGATGAGAAACACTGGGTCATGACCAGATGCAGCAGGTCAAAGGTCATGAACTCTACAGCAGTTCACTGAGATGATCATGTGACACGTGAGAGTACGGACATCACGACTGCACGCTCGCTGCAGTTCTGCAGAACTCATGTCCTTGAGTCTCCACTGGAGTGGAATCAACTTCAGTCACACTACATCACATCACTGCAGATATTCCAAGCCCTGAAAGCACGAGCAAGAGAGGTAGAGAGAGGGAGGGAGAGAGAGAGAGACAGAGAGAGAGAGAGAGAGAGACAGAGAGAGAGAGGGAGGCTCCATGCTGGGCTTATGGAAGAGAAAGGCTAACAGTGGGATGTATGGTTCGGTCCCGGGCTGCTATTTTGATAAGCGTAGGAAGACAAAATCAAATGCAGAAAGCAAAACCATGTTACAAGTTTTGAGGCCAGGGCTGAGACGAAACTCAAAGTCAAGTAATAACTGAAGTTAATGAACAAAAGAAAATGCTTTATGAAAGACCAAACTGTTTTCTTCCAGCACCACAAAGACATAAGAAGCATCGTTTTTCATCTGGAACATGTTGTCAGGGGTGAAATATAGCAGAAATGCTGTGTACAGATCTCAGGTCTGAGGTTTCTGTATCGGGGTGACATAAATAAAGTGAGCAGAACACAGCTCCTCCTCATATCTCATTCAGTCATATCTACCCTCAAATACACCAGCAGTTTCTGGCACTACCTGCAATGGGGAAGTGTACTGCTCTGCCTTCAGGCAGCCTGGAAAACAAGCTTGCATAGCTGTTGAGGGCTCAAGTACATGTGGAGACTCACTAAAGGATTAACAAGGAGAGAGAGCGAGAGAGAGAGAGAGAGCGAGAGAGAGAGAGAGAGAGAGAGAGAGAGAGAGAGAGAGAGAGAGAGAGAGAGAGCGAGAGAGCGAGAGCAAGAGAGAGAGAGAGAGAGAGAGAGAGGGAGAGAGCCAGAAGCTGCTGAGTTTGACAAACGTCTCTGTCATAGTGGTCTTCTATCATGCAGCAGAACATGCCTGGACCCTCAGTATCAGGTTGAAAACAGATTGTAAGGGTATTTTCACACAAGACAATTTTCGCATCATTCGTGACACAAGCAAAATCTGGAAATGAAGACAGATAAACAATTATTTCTCCCCCACATTTTTATTTCCTTTTCAACGCCATGCCAGCTTCTATGGCTTTGTTCATTATTTTTTAAATAAAACTAAACAAAATGTAAATAAAATAGGATTTGTTTTTGTAAGAAAACTTAAAATTTGGATTTACTTTGTTTAAACCTTTTCAAAATGATCAACACATTACAAAAGTCTGTCACAGAGGTTTTACAGTAAAACATGTTTCATGAACAGTGAATTCTGAAAAGACAAAAACTTTCTCCTGATTGTAAAGATTTATGTGAGTCTTGAGTGTCTGTCTCACAACATCTCGTTGCCCAGATGATCTTTCTCACCACAGACTGTCCATCAGTGACATCACATACAGTTAGAACGTTAAACACTGACCCAATATTAGTCTATTAGTGGACTACTAGTAAAACTCAGTTTGCAGCAGAGCACTATTGCATTTATAATCGCAGCCCTGCTTGTTATTCATCCCCAGTAAACAGACAGGACTGGCAAAATGCATAAAAACACGATTAACCAGGTAACAGTTTTTATTTCTGACATGTTCTCCTCCTGAGTTCTTATCTAGATAAGTGTGGTAAACAGCTGCCACTGGTCCACACTGTGGTGATGATTTTTATGACTCAGATGATAATGTTTCCAGCCGAGGGTCATTTGTAATGAGAACTCTGAGTCTATAGACCTCTAGTTCCAAAGGAGAGACAGACAGAAACATGAGGATAAAGTGCGTCCAAAACTGCAGATGAATTTAGTACTAGAGTAACTCAGAAATAGATGAAATACATAGAGATGTAATTATGAATTTGTTACTTAGTTTTTAATGTGTGGAAAATGTTAGGGGTCTGAAAATGACTATTTACCACAGAATGGATGAAAAACATGAAAAAGAACAGAAAATAACCCATCGAAACATCACAAGCTCCTCTGAGCAGTACAGTCATGTTCTTTCTAAATCAGAGCAAAACCAGACCAAAATTAGTCCGAACACAGTCAATAATAGAAATGATTGTTGGCGCATATTTCTACTAATGATACATGCTTAAAAACAAATGTGTTTTATAACAGCCGACACAGCACCTGCAAAAGTGTAACTGCGCTCTTGTGTCCAATCAAGAAGTTTGATTTGAACTGCATATGGATTTACTGCATCCCTGTAGAGATTAAAGTATTGGTTTACTCGCTGTGTTTGATATTTCTTGGCATAACATTTCAAAACATCCTTGAGGTGAGTTCGCACACATTTGTTTGTGTGTGGGCTCCTGCTTTTAAGAATTAAAATAACCAAGAGTAAAGAGAGAGAGAGAGTCAGAAAGAGAGATAAGGAAAGAAATAGTGGCTGAGAGAGAGAAAGAAAGAGGGACATGGAGTGAGAGACAGAGAGAAAAAGTGCACGAGAGGGAGAGAGAAAAGGAGAGGGAGACGGAGAAAGACAGAAAAACAGAGAGCAAAAGAGAGAGGGATGAAGAGGGAATGAGAGGCTCCTGAAGGTTTCACTAGGACTATAAATATCATGTCTAGTTTCCTTCTAACTGTTGACATGGCCAAAGAAAAGGAAACCATAAAGAAAAAATCTCCATATATCGTGTCACATTAGGATCAGAAATGTCAAAGCTCCTGCAGTCCCTGTTGCACCTACACCTGTATCTACAGACACTAACTAGCTAACCTGTCTGCTTCTCCATTTGCTTAGAACAAACACACCATCTACATTTGAAAAGAACATAGTAAACAGCACTAATGAGAGTTTACTAAGTCGAGTCTTACTGCTAGTATTGTTTATACTTAGGGTAAGTTTTGCTAAAGCAAAATTAAATATATTTGTATTGAATGAAGGACCTGAGCTATTTCTACTAACCAGAATGTCACTGAGACTTGGGCCTGGGCTCTCTGAAACGCAAAACCACCTAACAACACCTTGACAACCACCTACAACACCCTGAGGCTGAGAGACACAGGCAACACCAATCACATTCCAGAGCTTCAGAAAATGCAAAACATGCAGTTTGAAACAAAAGTAAATGCCTTGCAAAAACAGTGAAATTTTACAAATGTAACACATTGTTAATATAAGTTTAAACATTTAACGCAACAAAGTAAAAATTTATGATAAGACGGAAATGAGCATGCACACACCCACAACTCAGTGAAGGGACATCGCCACAACGACTTCAAAGGAAAGAAATTATGTTTGTGTGTGTGTCAGTGCCAGTAGAGGCCACCTGCTCAGCCACCGATGCTGAAAGCAGTCTGGAATTAGAGGACACACACATACACACACAAACATCAAGTCCAGAGACTTGCTTTTCATGTCTGTGTGTGTGTGCTTAATACTTTGGAATACTAAGAGCACTGCACAGTCTTATTTTCCATCCTCAGAAGACGCACAGACTGAGATGCGTGAGAGCAGACGTCTTTATTCAAAGAGAGAGAGAACATCAAAACACTGGAGTCATGGGAAAATCTGATATGGGTTCGAGTGATCAGACTAATGCACAGACTCTATTACGAGCTCTAAACAATCAACGCAGCCTTTGAACTGCCTCCCCATTACAAGACGAACGTCGTATCAAAACCACTGCAGCATTTACGCTCGATAAAGTTTAGTGTGTGTGTGCGTGTGTGTGTGTGTGCATCTGTGTACCTTTAGTGTTGAGAGTTTTAGACGACAGCTCCAGTGTGTTCAGAGTCTCTGTACCGATGTTCTCCAGGGTTATCATCAACTCTTGGGTCTCTCCATTAAACAGCTGCAGCGACACGCTGGTGGACAGGTCTTCACTGGACAGATGAGCAGACCTGCACACAGAAAGCAACATATACTGAACATCTTTAGCACTGACCATTTAAATAAACCATTAAAGGTTCATTTCGTTAAATGAGACACATCCATATCAATGATGGGAGTGACTAAAGCTCAGTTCACACTACACACAAATACAAAGACAGAATTTGAAAAAGTGTAAAAAAACTGTGAATATTATATAGTTCACACTATGATATAAAAATGAGACAATATTGCACACATTGTATGTGACGAAAGCTACATAAAATCTCATTCAGACCGCATTCAGACCGAGAAACTGAATTTGTGTTCACACCTGACCCTTTAATTCAGAGCAAGATCCATATTGCTATAGTACCAGACAGAAGCTGTTCTGATACAATCTGATTAGGTAGGATCAGAAAACAGAAAAAGATTTTGCCATTAAGTAGTCAGCTACCTATTGTTAGTAGCTTGTTGTATAGTTAACTATTTTATCAAAATAGTAGCTTGACAGTAGTTTGATAACTAATAAACAGTTTGTAGCAAACTGAAGTGTCAGTGGTGTCAAGCCTTTTTTATTCTAATAAAACTACTACTTGATGTTTGCGTCTCATCAACATTCTACTCTACAATCTTCCCCCAATTTTTTTTTTTTTTAAACCTTTTCTCAGTCATTTCAAAGTTTAAATCCACTTCTCACTCCATCTTTCTCTGCCATTTTTTCTGAAGCCTTTTTATTCTTACACTCTGATGTTTGGCTTCCAAACCATTCTGGAAACTTCAAACACGGTATCAAAGAGAATTAATGACAAATGAGTGTGTACATCCTGTCAAAATGTGGTCAGGGTTTTGAGGGTTTCACCATCAACCCAGCTAACAGGGAACATTATCAGAACGTTGGCTAACGTTCTCTAAAACATTTTAACATTTTTAATGTTTTTGTAACTTAATGGAAAAGTTAGGAACACATTCTTACAACCTAAAATTGTTAGCTGGGAATGGACAACCAAACATTTGTGAACAAAGTTACACAAACCCACATTCCAGTAAGCCCACATTGAACAATCCCAAAGAACTTCACTTCATCGTGACAACTGCAGGTTTGAAGAAAGTTTTGAATTATTATATTCACAACAGTGTCTGCAGGACTAACTGGGATTAAAAGAAGACTGACAATCCTGTCAAATAAGGCACAAGAGTGTGAAGTTGAGTTCTTGTGTGTTTGTGTTAAGAAAGCCTTCAGGAGGAACTGTAATTAGCTCTGTGCACTTTGAATCCTTTTGAATCTTCAGCCTGCCAAAAATCAGCTTAAACAAACAATATAAAAAGGTGCCTTTCCTCATAAAAAAATGTCCACCTCAAAAGAAAAAGAGCAAATGAACAGTACTTTTAAAAGAATATTTAAAATATTCTCACACGAGATGAATCAGCAACCTGCAACCACCAAAAGCTGATTTATTTTACACGGGGCAGGTCGCCTCATGGGGGACGCTATGTTGAGATCACATGACCAAATAAAAGTACTTACTCTGTCATAAACCCCCTTGTTATAAATATCTTTCCTACAGGAGGTTATCACAGATCTTGATAAAGAGAGAGAGAGCGAGAGAGAGAGAGAGAAAAGAGAACGAGAGAGACAGCAGCCGGTCATCATTAACATCATTATAATAAGGACCTTTCCTCTCATGCTAATGTCTGTCTCTTAATGTTGACTCAGTAAGCACAGAGCTGTATTTCATTATCAATGTTTTGCACATCAGAGGCCAATAAGAGACAGCAGAGAAAAACTTCAACAGAGAACAGGAGACCAGGAGTGTGTGATAGAGAGAAGAGATGAGAGGGGAGGAGAAGAGGGGGAGGAGAAGAGAAATGGTCTTAGATGAAATCATATGAGACCAAATGAGAAAAGAGGAGAACGGTAGAGGTGTCAGAGAAAAGGAGATAAGAGGAGAACCTTGGTAATGATGTGCAGAGCTGAAGTCGAGGGAGTGAAGGCACCACCTCCACCGTACAGCCGCTGCTCTTTACTCCCTGCAGCCCGTCCAGCAGACAGTCACTGCTCACCCCAAACACAGATGTGTGGTAACCTGAAACACACACAAAACCAGCTCGAAACCTTAAAATGCTCTCACATTGTCCAGTGTTCCACAAACACACGCTACACTAATGATATAAAGATAATCAGAGCTCATTAAACTCCACTGAAACAACTGCATGATTTGTAGACATTAAGAACTGGTGATAAGACGAGGATCACAGAGTTTATCCTTCTTTAATGAGAGGATTTTTAAAAGTGAAACGCTTGAGTGGGTTTTAAGTCATGATTTTTGCATTATTGCTGCATTATGGTTTGGATTGGATGTTCTTTGTCTCTGAGGTGTTGTTAAACTCACCGCTGATGGTGATGTTGCCTGCAGTACGCGGAACTCCGACCAGAGTAACAGGATAGAGGCCGGACTCAGCTGGCAATGACAGAGCGGCAGGAAGGGACTCGAAATCCACCCCTGACGTCAACAGACCCTGATACACAAACACAACAAGTCTGAGTCAGACAATCAAGGTTCCTGTCTACATGACAACACAGCTTACAATTTTAGGCTGCAAGAATGTTTCCATAATGTTTCCATTGAGTAACAAAAACGTTAAAACATTATTTTGACATTTTGAAAGTTTTAGGAATGTTCAATAGATTTTGCTTGGTTATAACATTTTCAAAATGTTCCACTAACGACTTAAAAACAAAATGTTTGATATATGATATATAACATTAGAAACATGTTCCACTAACATTAACGTAAGACTGATTTGATAACTCTGAGAAAACCTTAGAACGTTAGCTAATGTTTTGAGAATGTCTCCTGTTAGCTTGGAAGCTACTTTAGAGAAACATTTAAAAACCTAAAAAAACAAAAGATGTAATGGTACTTAGTGGCTGTGGACCATAGAGTTTAATCTTTCTCTTGATATAAGACATTATCCTACTAAAGAAAAAATAACTATAAAAGCAGATTAAACATAAAACAAATGCAGCCTCCCAATGGCTTCTTAACAGCAGTTTCTGAATGCTGTGTGAATATTATTAAAAGATAAAACACGCACGCAACAGAAAGCAAAATCGGTTCAGAAAAAACGTGATAACAAATAAAACAAAATCAAATGTCCTGGAAGCACAAAAGTGAGTCTGAAAGCCAGTGATGAATTGAACAGACTTCATACACAGTGTACCTCACAGCACTGAGGTACACTGTGACTGATGCATGAACTTCCCCATTCATTTCCTGTGATCTCATATGTGACTGTACACTTGTTCTTAAGGTCACATATCTGCAATACCTGATAATTTATACACAAAGACTACAGACAGAGAAAAACATAAAGCGTCATTCAATAAAACAACAGCATCAAAATCTTGAGCACAATGCTTATGTTAAAATAAATTGTAAAACTGTCAACCCCATTACTGTAAAATTACAGCCTCTATATAATGATTGTATCTTGAGATTAAGGCAGTATATCAACACTTTAATTGAAAACATTATTGTCTGATAGAATGTTTACAGTGTTGCAACTGCAATTGCAATTTTTTTTAAATCAGCTTATAAAACTGAATGACCAAAAAAATGACAAATACAGTAACAACTGGTAAGGGAGCAACGCCTGTAGATTTCTGAGCTTTTTTCTTCTTACTCTAAACATCATATAATCAATCATCCAGATATCCATCAGATATGGAGGAGATGAAATCGCTCTCAGCATGTTCTCCCCATTACCAACGGAGAAAATTACTCTTGTTCACTGCACTGCGGAGAAAGAAAACAGGAATCAGAGCGGCAGATGAGAACCAAAGCCAAAGACGGATTGAAAACAGGACGCTCACACCCTCTGCAAGGAGCTGAGAAACTATTATTACCCTGCCCCAAAACGTTGAGATTCCCTCCCCTCAGAATCTTCAGTTCTCTATTCAAGCCCAGAGTCTCCATTCAGTCTCCAGCAAATGTACTTTTTATCATATTAGAGCGAATGAAACCATTACACTCCAGGCTCAAGCAACAGGGTGAATGAAGAAAGAGGATTTTTCCTTTTTCCTGATATTTTGTTATATCTCATCTCCTCTCTAAATGGACAATAGATGATACAAGCACTCATGGTGTTGGATTTCTCTATGAAACTAAACTTTTACTTCTACCTCCCAAAAAAGTTCTATACACTGCCTAAAATCTGTATTTTTGTCAAGTTTTTCTCCAAAAATATTTAAGCATCCTTAAAACAAGATAAATATACCTATGCAATACTGTGTAAGATAATAAGACTAGATAATAAGAGAATATATCCAAAATTAGATTTATTTTTATTATTGTTGTTTTTAGTAGAAATCTAACAAAATCCAAGAAGGTTTATGCTTTATACAAGAAAGACAAATACAACGGGGTAAGAGAAATGATCAGTCTGGTGACAGGTCTAGCAACTGGTCTAGCTACAAACCTCCTGTAGTTGAGATTGATAAATCTGGTTAAGGATGCTAGACCTTTTTAAACCAGTAACAAACCAGCCACTAATTCCAGCAGGGACACAGACCTAATTAAACACAATTATACTATTTCTCAATTTGTTATATAATTATTCAATCATTAATTGTAGTGTTTAATCTACAACGAACACAATTACTTTCTAATTTAATCTAAAAAAAAAGGTGATGAGTGGTTTCACAACAACACCCACAGACTGGAAGTAAACGGCTATTATAATTTCTGTACAGTTTTTATTAATCATGAATTTTCATGAAAAAACATCAATTTTTATAGGGATTTATGCTAAATGTGTTTGTAGTCAAATGCTACCTGGGTAAAATGACAGAGAGATGATGAGTATTTTGGGGTGCTGAAGGTTACCCATCAGCAGCTAACTCATTTGCATTCCTTCTTCAAAAGGTTAATTAGCTTGACAGCTAATGCTAACGATACGTTCCTTTCCGGTCTGGATGTTCAATGGCAGATTTTTACTGACTTTTACAACAGTCCTGTGAGAAATTTTGCTCTTTTGTGTTTTTTTATTTCACTTGACAAAAATTGTATAACCCATTTTCAAAGCACAGCCATATTATCACAGGCACTTAATTAAACCAGAATGAAGAGGCCACAATGAAATTAACACTCAGAAAAGAAATAATTTTAAAGCTGTATCATGAACTGACATTTTAAAATAGGAATTAAAAGCTGAAGAAGTTAAAAAATAGTTTGAGCTTTAAAAAGTGCTCACGACATGATGGTTATAGTGCTTCTGGGATTTGCATTGTGCTCCACTCACATTCCCATCACAACTCTTAAATCCAGTCACATTCCCATCACAACTCTTAAATCCAGTCACATTCCCATCACAACTCTTTAATCCAGTCATGTTCCCATCACGACTCTTAATTCCAGTCAAATTCCCATCACAATTCCTTAATCCAATCACATTTCTATCACTTAAACTCAAATAATTTCTCCCATGGATTGAGTAATAATAATTTTACTATAATTTCTACTTAAATTAGATACTGCATAACAGTAATCTACAAAACAAAAAATCCCGCAAAAAAAGGCATCTTATTAAAGCATCTTTGTATTTGGGATACATAGTATCAAGCTATTGTAATACATGAGGTCACCAGGGAGGTCAGACTGTTGTATCTTGCCAGCCTCCGTGGTACCATCTGACACAGGTTGCAACTGACAGAAGGGCGTATAGGGCACCATGCAGACTCCATCTGGGAGAAACAGTGGGAACGTCTGGAACAACTTGACTAAAGACCTTTGGAATATCTTTATCTTCTAACACACCAACACACACCTCTGCCATTCCAAAACAACCCTGGACAAAAAACCTTCCGCTCTGTGGGCTGTCAGTAGTCTAATGGCTGTGGATCGGGCTGCTAACCTGAAGGTTGATGGTTCGATTTACCAATTACTAGAATTGCAATTATCACTATTGAACTCTTGACCTCAGAAATATTCTTACAATCCTGTTGCTATGATCGTTTAGGTTAAAAAGCTAGCATTAAAAAAGACAGTTTATTGTTATACAGCAATAAAATCTATAAACAGTGAAAGCCAAATTTTTGGCTACATTCCAAGACAGCATGAGATGTGTCCATTGTGAAGAATACTATCCCAGAATGCATTGCGGCGACCCTATTAACTCAGTTTCTCAGGAGTGTCTTCACATGGCCGGGTTCTGATAATTGGGTCCTTTTATGAGCGACCTATTATAGTATCAGAAAGAGCCCATAACTGCACCCCCCACCTTCACGATGTCTCTTCACAACGTGGTTCAGACTCTGTCATTATGACCTGGTCATGGTGACCCTCTTCGGCCAAAATAGCCATCAAGCCACCAATAAGAGCTACAATCTCATTTCAACTGTCTAAGCTGAACCCAAGAGCTGAACTCCGGATGCAGGGAGGAAACCACAGAAGATTCCAGAACAACATAGCAACATAACAACATACCACTTCAATTTCTCACCTGCGGAGCCCTACCTGACAAACACAGAAACACCATATAAACAACAAACCCAAAATATTTTAACACAGAAGATGATAAAATGCGAACATTCACACATTTATAATGGAAGTATATAAGCTTACAAAGATATGTGCCTCAGATTAAGATGGAAAATAGGAATAATAAGATTTAAGAGTTGAATTACTGAAAATAAGCATCCCATTGTTTTAAAGTTTGAGGAACGTTATAAAACATCTGTGCAACTATTAAATAATGACTTTAAAGAGAGATCTCCATAGTGCTCAATGGCACACTAATACACTTCAAACAAAAGAGATAAGATGTCTATTTCTCTGTCAGTTTAACTGCATTGTCTCTGACAGTGATGGGCACCAGGACATAAAGAATAGTGTTGCAATGTCTCTGCACAGCTCAGTTGTTCCTCTGTATGTTCTGCCAGAGACAGAAGATCGTATTCTGAACTGTGATTAAGACATTAAAGTGTCAAGCTGAAGTTTTCTGAGTTTTACAGAGGTGATTATAGTAAAGAGCAGAGGCACTTTAGAAAGCTGCGGTCCAAAGACAAACAGGTCAGCTTGTGTAATGAACTCCCTTTCTCTTTCGCTCTCTCTCTTTTACTCTATCTCTGTCTCTTTTGCTCTCACACAGACTTACTTATCTATCTAAATGGGGACATTCCATAGACCTCTATTGCTTAAATACACAGCTAGTTATACACAGTGTAACCTAACCCACACTGTAACCCTAACAGAAAATGTTTTTCTATAAAAAAAACTTTTTTATAGCATTTTTACGAATGGGGACGTTCCCAAAAGGAGTTTTTGCTCAGAGTTGTCTTGTTTTGCTGACTTCTGGGTACAAATATGTCCCCCAACATATGTAATTATTAAGTAAAGTTATTAAATAAACACACACACACAGTGTGCAACAGTAAAGCAAAAAAACATAACACAATGCAACATAACACAACAAGACAACAAGAAACAAAATACTAAAGTACTAAATACTAAAGAAATAAATCATACAGAGTGATCTATGTTGAAAATCTAAAATAGCATAAAGGTTTCTGTGAGGGTTAGGTTTAAGAGTTAGTGTAGGGGGATAGAATAAAAAGTTCATACAGTATAAAAACCATTGTGTCTATGGAATATCCCTGTTAAACATGACAACCCATGTGTGTGTGTGTTTGTGTTGATGCTCACCATGTTCTCCACTCGTAGCTCAAAGGGCATGGGGTTATAGACCATTAACTGCACCTCACATACGTCACCTTGTACCCACTGGAAATCTGCAACACACACAAAACAAGAGCAAACATCAATCAAAAGTGTTGTGCGCTGTATATATTTATACAGAGGGACAAACCTGTCCAGCTCTTAATCTCAAGAGGATTCATTCATGTTGACAGCTCTGATCAATAACAGTGTTCTGCCGACAGCTGGAGATATTTGTAGAAATGCCCCAGACCCTGCGTGAGTCTGAACGCTCTGCAATGTAAATCTAAACCAATTGCATCGTCTGTGGAGATTGTGAATATTTAATTTTCATACTTGGTGTTTTAAATAAACAAGAATCTAGTATGGGATTCTTCCTTATTACATTTTTAACTTTTTTTGGTTAAAAATGAACAAAAATCTGAAACTGAGCAAGTTCATACCACATCTCCTTATCCCCATGCTCAATAGTAAGTTTATAATAATATATATTATTTGAGCTGTCAGATCTGAGTTCATAGGAAATGTCCATCTGTAAACAGAAAGTAGAAGATCAAGCTATATCACATGTCTTAGTTCTGTAGATGGTGCAGCATTTGTACCAACTTGTCATTCATGTTCAGTAAATAACACTGCAAGTAACCTGCGATTTTATGTTTTAAACAGAGATGGCAATAGAGAGGCAAAAGTTACAGACTGCAGCTTTAAATATAACTGCATCTTCAGATGAATTTCATTCTGCATTACTGCAGAAAAATCCCTCAGACCTGCGAGCCAATGGACTGGAATAACTTTGAGCTTTCTGCATTAATCCAAAGACGGAGTCTGATCCCGATTAAGCGTTTCCAAACAATGGCCCCTCGCTCCCTGAGGGAGGAGATATATTCACAGCATTATCTACAGTATGCTTGGAGATTTCATGCTTAAATTAACAGGAGTCTCACACTAATAATCAGAAGTTTACTGTGGGCCATGTGGCATCAATGTGGCATCGTTTATTTTCAAAGAATAAAAACTAACAAGTATCATTCTTGTCAGTCACCTTTAAAAGACTCGGACCCCTAAAGCTGCATTTAGTTACTTTTGCCTCTCTACCGCCATCTCTGTTTGAAACATAACATCGCACACCACTGTCATTCAGGGTGAACCAAGCTCCTAAAATACTAAATAAATGCTGAATGTAACTACAGGGAAAATAATATTGTGATATATACCCTGATACAGCATTTCTCATACTGTGTTATGTTACTTCAGGACAAACAGTTTGAAAAGTTTCTTTCCGTCACTAACCCAAACACAAGTCATCATATGTTTTCTGCTACCGAATACCATATTTTTCCAGTTCTGTCAAAGAATCTATTAATCCTCTGTCGAATCAGTGCATAAATCCAGTTGGAACAGACCGCGAAGCTACACTGAATTTACGCAGAGTAAACTCCAGGTCACTCTCCTAAGGGAAATTAAAGCAAGGCTGAGAAAGTAGCTTCTGTGTTATAGATGCTGTGAAGTTGGAGGCAGGGGATGGCTTTTCCATATGATGGATGCTTCAGAATAGTGCAGGAACCTCTAAAAGGATGAGATGGTGACAGACTAGGGCAGGCCAGGCCAATTAAATGTAATATCACTCCAAAGAGAGAAACTCAGGAGGCAGTTTAAGTGTTTCATTTGAGCTAGATGCCACACCAAGGTCCTGCAGCGCTGCTCTGAGGTAGGTGAGGTGCATTATGGGACGTTTATGGAAACTCAACAGATGATGCACCTGTTGCGTGATGAATCTATCATAATACAGTTATTTGATTTCACGTTGACTTCTTGAACTTGATAAATAATAGAGAAATAAAAAGCTGTAAACTGTTAAAAGCTGAACCTGAAAGAGACAGCAGCCTGAAGCTGTGCAATACATCGTAGCATGCTGCTACAACAAATGAAACAAACTGTACATGTGAAGAGAACAGAGACAAGAGAGAGACTGATGGAGAGAAAGACAGTCAAATACAAAAATAAAATACACTTGAAGAGAAACACCCTTACAGAAGGTGATACTAAAGCCACACTAGCTGCAGAGAGAAAAAGAGAGAGATTCTGCTAGGTGTTTGGATGTCAAAGGTCATTCACTGAACCGTGCCATTTATTTCCACTTCCATTATATCTAAATGATTGTGGGCAGCCATGGGTAGAACATAAAATGACAGTGACCTAGAAAGACAAAATAATAAACGAGAAACTGGAGAAATCAAAATCCACCACCAGTCCAGATAACAGTCCACTGGTTTTTCTAATCCAGCTCCCTGTACACACACACAGCACATAAACACTCTTGTGTTGTCCCACCCCACGCACTGACTCACACACTCGTGCACACTCGTGGCTACAGTAGAATACAGTAAACCCTGCTCGAGTGTGTGACTCACTGCTCCAAACCTCCTCCAGAGATTCACCAGCAGTTCTTTATCTTGGCTGTTCTGTATGTGTTCTCCTGAATGAGTCACAACAAGCTCATGTTTCTTCAAATCTTTGTAGCTACACAAACTGTTTACGATTATGTAGCACTGAGCGCATGATTGTGTGCTACAGGTGGAGTTAAATATCTTTTAAAGGAGTGCACTACACTGCTAGGGATGTTCTATCACTCAAAAGTGAGCAGTACTGGTATATAGTGCGGTATATAATGAAGTATGCAATGATAAACAATTTAAACAGCAGGCTACCGTGGTATCCAATGCATGTAGGAAGTTTACATACTGTGCACAGTATGCAAACTGCATACTACTCCTTAAAATACTAGGCAGTATGCAATTCACAACAAACCCAAGGTTGTGCAATTTAAAGCTGCAATCCATAACTTTTTGTGGCTAAAAATGAACAAAAATTAGTTATTAAGCAAGAAAATGACAGATCAGTGTTCAAAACAATGTCCTTACACCCCGATTCACAACACAACATAAAATATTTAACATCTGTTGGGTCCAATTTGGGTCCAAATGTCAGTTTGGCTTTAATTGACCTCAACATACATAAAGAAAATTATGTAAAGTAACCTGCAATTCTATGTTTCAAACAGAGATGAAAAGGCAAAAGTTACCAATTGCAGCTTAAAACGCCTGAACAAGCTAAACAGGAAAGCCATCAGATGTTTCTGCTAATTTGGTGCTAAGATGTCCAGTGGGGGCTCAATCCAACATTGACCTACACCTACATGTCACCTGTGGTTTGGAGTGAGTGTGTCTGTCGTCTTCTGTGTTGACAGACAGCCCTACAACAGGCATTATACAGTGCCACGCTGTGCCGTCATCCATTTCTTCTTAGCCAACACGGAGTGCAGGTTTGGGGTAGACAGGTGGAATAAAGCACAACACGACAAGCCATCATCTGCCGGTGTGAGAGCTCACACGCCTCGACACATCAAATATTTGCTCTTTAGAGTGTGACCTCTCTGTAAACCTCTCTAAGCGGTGAGGCTGGATTAAGACCTCACTTCAAGATGTGGATGGGTCTCATAACTGGGCTGATGCACCTGTCAGTGTGCCGGAGGCTTCTATGCAGGGGTCAGGAAGCTGCAAAGACTTTAGGAAACATTTCAGTATGGGACCAATTCACATTTTTAACAGTTTATTAGTACTTATATTCTGATTGACCACATTGTATCCCTTAATCCTAACCCCCATCCACACTTACACACTGCAACAACTATCTTACTGAGCATTAAGAGGTTGTAACTTAGGAATTTACTGAGGCATAATTTGTAGTTAATGGTGAATATATGTTCCCCATACCACAGTGCTACCCTAACAAGCAACCTTTTCACACACTGGTTCTTCCCTACAGCAAGATCACCTGGTCACTGCGGCTCCGACGACAGTCACGCAGTGTGGAAATTAAAGTCGGAAGAGCGACGCCTGGGGAAGTGAGAGTTTTGTAAACCTGAAAATCAGGGAAAGTGAGAACTCCCGCATGGGAACTCCTGCAGGCCACAACAAATGTTAACGAGAGATGAATTGGCTCGTTAGAAAGTGCTGATTATCAAACGAGCGCAGCGTGAGAGCAGCTGTTCACTCATACACACACACACACACACGCTAAATATGAAATATAAATGAATTTCAAGAGTGCCAATAAACAAACATATCTCTTATTCCCATATAGCTGTACTGCTATCTAGTAAAACTAGATATAAAAGTAAAAATACATCATCTTTTCTATGTCCACAGAGTACATCAATCTCTTATTGTATTTCAAAACAGCAAGAAAACTGTTTTCTATAATCTCACTAGTCTCACTGAAGCTGCAGAACTTCTCTAAAGTGCTGAGACAGCATCAGGCCAAGACACTGTGGAAGAAAAACCCTGATAAAGATGTTAAAGAGCGTGTCACGCCTCATTACATGCGTAATGAAGGAGGAGACAATATCCCCCCATCTCCTACAGCCATTCATTCAGGAAACGAAATAAAACCCTGCTGTTCCCCTGGAAGACACACAACTCCAGACACCTGCATGGTTTCTGAGCTCTGTGAACAGTCCCAGCCTGAGGACATCTGCCCTCTTCTGAAAACACACTGTGTGTGGTTTATATAATCAGACCGTCTTGCCTCTAAAAACATGAAAATTACAGGTATCAAAATATAGAAATTTGAGCACCTGGTGATTCTATTAAAATTAATTTTTTCCTAACTGAGCAGCTCAAAATATACACACTGATATACACTAGCCCTATTAAGACAACATGTCTGTAAGTCAATTCTGTTACAAAATGCTACAATGCTGTCTTGTATTTGAAGTCATACAGACACTGTTTTAAAGGTTTTTTGATGGTAAGAATAGTTTGTATATCCCAGTTTTGTGGAATAAGGGACTTCAGGGAAAAGTCCGGAGACAGCTCGCAAGAAACCAGACTTTCTGAAGACTGTAAACACTCTTGCTCTTCTAAAACATTGATCTGTTTGTCTGAGTCGCCCCACATGTCAACATTACAAATGCAGTGACTTCTTGGTCTCTCCTTTCTCTATTTTTCTACATTTGACTTCTGCTTTATCTTCTGGATCACTCTAGATCACAACAGATCACTCTAGATCACTCTAGATCACTGAGTCTAGATGGCTTCTGTATCATACATTTACTTTTATGCATGTAGCAGACACTTCTATCTAAAGCAACTGACAGTGTTTATATTTGATCAGTATGTGTGCTCCCTGGAACTCGAACCCACAACCTTTGTGCAGCTAACACAATGTTCCACCAACTAAGCTACAGGTACATTAATAAATATTCTGCTAAATTATTAAATGTACATTTTATATCTGCAAGCATCACTATCACTATTGTTCACACTCAGGGTTTGGGACTGTGGTGCTGTGATGGAAGAGGTGTGTCCTAGCAACCAGACTTCTTATTGAATGATAAAGCTGGCGAGAAAAATCCCAGAGACTTACACTGAAGACCACAAAATCACAAAAGCTTGGAAGTGAGTGCTACAAACCATTCACAACTTAAATACTCACATAACGATAACAATGGGCTAAAACTACTCAGTCTACCTTAGCAACCACACCGCAACATATCAAGTGAGTTTAGTCCGTCTTACAGCTTACATTTTCTTCAGGAAATCAAAAATCTAGTTTGTATATTGTGGCAATATGTTTTAAAAATCATATTCAAATCATATTCACACTGTGTAAATTCCTGTTGATAATTATTAGAATATTTGCATATTTAAGTGTTTAAATCAACTGTTTCAATGAATAAATCATCTATTCAAGTTTACGCTCTATATTTTGGTCTTTGCGGATAGATGCAGAAATTCAGAAGCAACTCATTTCCCTGGCAATTAATTAACTAAATCTCCCATCCGCACTTGTTTTTAAAGGGTTAAGCCCTCAGATGAAACATGTTTTCTTTCTGACGCCATCAGGAGACCTTTAAATGCGTTTTCTTTCCTGAACGTGGCGTTTAAAAATGCGTCAGGGTGTTTTGTTAATTGTAGCCTTGAGCTCAGAGAAGAATTGTTTTACAGTTCTTGCATACAAAAAAAGAAAGTTCCTTTCGGGCTCTGCATCAAATATTCAGATTCACTGGTTTGGTTTCAAGCAGAGATTTCTTTTTGTATAATCAGCCACCTCATACAAAATCACTGATGGTAAAGACAGCAGAGATGGGTCAGGATCAACAACCAAACTAGTTGGTTAGTAATTTTACCATAGCATGTCATGTTAAAATAATCCAACTTCTAAAAAATAAATAAATATATCTTGAGACCCCCTGCATTCTGTTCTATTTGTTTCCCTCTATCTAGCTGTTTTTGAACAAAAAAACACTTACTTAAATTTACATTTATGCATTTGTCAGACGCTTTTATCCAAAGCGACTTGCAGTGCATTCAAGTTATACATTTTTTCTTAGTACATGTACTCCCTGGGAATCAAACCCACGACCTCTTGCGCTGCTAACGCAATGCGCTACCACTGAGCTACAGGAGAACATATCCCCTAAGAAAACCAAATCAGCTTAAAACTGCAATTAGTAACTTCCTTGGATTAAAAATGAACAAAAGTTAATCAGTTAATGAGCAAGTACATGACAGATCAGGGTTCAACACGATCCCTTACCTTACCCCCATTCCCAACATTAAAGTTATAATAATGATTTAAAGTTTGAGCTGTCAGGTCTGATTTCTCGGGAAATGTCCATCTGTAAACAGAAAGATCCGACTACTATATCGCATGTCCCGATACTGTTGATGATTTGTAGCTTGTTTTTACAGCAGTTGTTTAGAATACAAACAACTTCCATGTAATTTATGTTTCAAACAGAGATTGGCGATAGAGAGGCAAAAGTTACAGATTGCAGCTTTCATTATATAGAACATCCTTATGACAAGGCAACCAACCGACTTGTCAATGTTAAAATTTAGTTTTGTGCATCCCTTACCAACCAAACTCTACAGGTAACTGAAGCCAGAATCTTCAGGATCAAAGCCCAGAGTTTCAAATCAGCCTGAAGCGAATATTTTCAGTGTCTGAGGATCGAAGTCAATTCGGTCATGAATATACAGCATAAACCAAAATAGCTGCATTTTGTGCTCCAGATCATCGATTTGACACAAACACACAACCTGAAGGGTGCGGGCCTCTTCTAAGGGATTAAGAGTAGATATGTTCACTGTCTGAGAAGGCAGAGGGCTGGCGCTCACACAAAGGTATGACAACAAATCACACATTTTATGATTCTCATTATTGTTACTGCCAAACACACCCAGATCTGAGTCTGCTCTGAAAACACAAAAACCCACCTTATATTAAAATATTAAAATATTAAAACAACGCTTAGTTTCCAGACAAACTTATTCATAAGAGCAAAATAAGCCAAGACCCAATCACGACCCAAATCTTGACTAGTGTATCATTAACTAGTATTTTCTTGTCTAATTAAAGCTTAATGTTGGCAAATTTCTGAAAAGCTAAGTAAAAGGGTTATTATAACCGTTATAAAGCAAAAAACAGGAAAAGATCAAAATAAATACTGACCTTTAAAGTAATCACATACTAAAGCCAAGTAAACACACAATTTCAGACATTTTAATATGAATGTGCCCACTGAAGTGTTTTAAAAAGTACATTGAGATTTAAAGGTTCTTCAGCCTGATCTATGGCCTCTTCTATAACATAAAATCAATGCATTTTATTATAGTAAAATGACATCACTGACAGTGCTTTTCAATGTTGCACAGCACAGGCATAACTAATAGATAATGATAGTTGTTGTCCACAAGTATTACCATTCTTAAATATTATGTCAGTAAATTCTTTAAATACATGAATCACATGTTTTTCACTACAAAGTAACCAAGCTGTTGCTGTAGCTCAACTGGTAGGGCACTGCCTTACCCCAGCAAAGGTCATGGGTTTGATTCCCAGGAAACACATACACAAACACACACATTGATAAAATTTATATCTTGAATGCATTATAAGCCTCTTTGGATGAAAGTATCTGCCAGATGAGTAAATGTAAAGCTGTGTATCACACTTGTATATAAAACTGTACTTTTATCTTGCAATGTAGTCTACAGAAAAATGCTCTTGATGGCATTCCAACACAGTTCACACAAAGCGTTTACTATCATTAAAAATCCACACATTCTAGGAAATAAATTGACTAAAATAGGACATAAATTGTCAGATCTCTCCTCCCTCCTCTGATGTTAAAAGATTTCCTGCAAACATACGTGGTTAAGCAGGACATCGCTCTCATTTTATGATCGGAGATGCAAACAGAATCAGGCAGCCCTCGCGCCGGCCTCTGCCAGCATTCTCCGCCCCGGCAATTACAGAAAAACCCATCTCCTGTTATATAACCCTCTTTATATTACAACAAGCATCAATTTCGTTTATAGAATCTGACATGGAAAGGGAAGCACAAGGCGAAACATAAAATACTCTTAGTCTGCAGTCGTGGTGCTGGACAGACGGGCAGAAAAGGAAGAGGAAGCACTAAACGGCCGGCAGCACTGACAGTCAGCTCTCAGTTCTGCCCAGAGAATCAAGCAGCATAATAATTAGTGTTGGAGAGACGTGAAGGCGACGGCCAAACCTTCTGCGAGATGTGCACAGTTAATGAAAAGCATTCACTTATGAGCAAATAAAACCCATCACTGAGTCATAGATCTCACATTACTTAATAAAACCCGCTTAGCAAAATGTTTACAGAGAAAAATGTTTAACAAGATAAAAGATCTTCTCTTTTGATTATCATGCACCTACACGGCATCATTTAGCCTCTGGAGTTTGCATAAGACAGGACGCATCTTTGTTGCGTTCAAACACCTGAAAAGCAAACAGCAGCATTACCGTTGTACTTTATTATCATCAAACACTCCACAGTTGACCATGGCTGGTAGGGTTCAACTAAACATTCACATTAAACTAGAAGGACCAACACTTTTCAGTAAGGTCACACTTCATGAGTGGACATGGGGCCAATCCCATAATGCATCTGTGATGTGTGTGGCAGGAAAACAATATCTAAGAAAATGCTTAATAGGAAATAATATTTCCCACCTCAAATGTGTGTATAGGTGTGTTTGTGTGTTTAAGTCCCATCAGTCAAATGCACGAATATCTCCTTTAGTCAGTTAATGCACGACTAATGATACCACAAACTCAAACCCCTGACTCTGTGTGTGTGTGTGTGTGTGTGTGTGTGTGTGTGTGTGTGTGTGTGTAAGCTGCTCACTTTGATAAAGGTCCTCTCTCCGGAGACATCTGGTGTGTGAGTCACGCAGCTTTCTGGCAAGACTGCAAGAGCAATGCAACGAACGCACACACACAAACAAACCCAGACTTGTGCACACACAGGTACAGACACACACACACCCACAAGTATATACAGGTATATACACACAAGCACAAACACATAAAGGTACACACACACGGGTAAGTTTGCATACAAAGACACAGACACACAAAAAAGCCATGTATGTTTCTTACACTGTACTGTGACTCTGAACAAACACAAGCTAACCAGTTTCTGCATCAACATCATAGAAACAGACCCCCACAGTGCAGAATCAATGCAAACAGCCTCCTTTCTCAGCACAGATCAGACGGTGGAATGTTTACCTGCCGCTCATTACCTGCAGGCGCTTCTACTTGGCCAAATTTAGCACCACGCGGGGTGGCAGCGTGTCAGCGCCGCATAAAATATTCAAAGCAACACAGCCTTGACTGCAAACAGCAAACAAGTGACATTTTTCATTGGCCAAAAGATTTTTACTGTCACAATAAAGTCTGTGACTCAGAGATGTTTGCCTTGGCTTACCCTGACACAGACTTGACACCTCCCCTCCGCCTCTTGGAATTCTGGGAAGTTATTACGTGGGCCGCAACGATCCAACACGGATGAGTATCGTGCGACGCAGTTCGTTTACAAGTGTCGTTTGAGCTGCAAAGTGCATGGAGCTGTTAAGCAAGACTGAAATGAATAATTGAAATTGTTATGCGGCAGACGGAGAAACAGAAGACTTTTTGTTTTGAGGATTTTAGACACAACCGGCTGTTCTTGAGGATGTAGGGAAAATGAAAACAGTGAATCACTGTGACGTCCCGACACTTTGTGTCACTGAAGTGAAGGATTCTGGCCATTATAATATGCTCATGAATTTGGAAACAAGTGTGTACAAGTGACTAAACGGTTATTGGATGCAGATGTCAAAGTGGCATCGCCTCCTCCAACCTGGAAGAGATCTAAATATGGAGACACACATTCATTACCACAACAACTCAGACTGTTGTCTTCCAGATTGGTTTAGATCGAACAAAGAGTCATAGTGCTCTTAAGTGATAAGTTCCAATCCAGGCTTGGAACATTGCTCAGTCTTGTTCTTCTCATCACTTCCTGCCCTCTACATACTACAAAGTGAATAAGATTTTGAAGTTACACAGCTAAATGTTTGTTCAAATCCCTCATTCCAAGTATACCCAACAGAAACAGTGAATCTTGCCAACTCCACTACAAAGGCAAAAAGGCAGAATTGTTAACAGAAGAGGTAACAAGATCTCAATGGTTCTTGTTAAGCCCAAAGCCAAAGAAACGTCCGAGTGGCATTTCAAGAAGACGCACTTGAAGGGACCCTTCGAAAGTGTGTGGCACTAATTTTACTCTGACAGGAAACAAATGAATGAATGTGTTTCCCTCCATCATCCTCTTGGAAAAACTCTCTGTCTCCCCTTAAGGTGTTTGCGTAATCACCCGGAAATTAAGGCAACTTTAAATGTCATCTAGACAACAGAAAGACGCAATTCTGCGTAAAAGTGCCCACCTGTGTGATTCTCCCCGCCCCTTTGAAACCAATCACAACCTGTGACAAAAGCAGTTGACTAATGGCACGGCCGTGATCCAAAGTTAAATCTGAACCATTGGGAGTATCAAAGTGGACATGGGATAACAAATAAAACAACATACAAAAAAACTAAGCCTGTATTTACAGCAGACGTTGGTGGGTTTTGGCAGAAAGAAATGAGACAGGCTGGAAACAGCCATCTGACTCTTATACAACATGGTTTGTTTGAAAAGTCGGGGCAAGCGCACAGTGAACAGCCATCTGTCATCATTAGGTTCCTGCCAGTTTCTCAGAGTCCCTAATAATCCAAAAATACACGACAATAGAACTCAAAGTTACGCTCAAATAGACCGTAAGAGTAAGAGTTTAGACACGATCCCTAAGCTTCAGTCTGGAACTAGCGAAGCTTGAACTAAGATGAAACATTTAACTGATGTGAAATGTAATCACGTTTGAAATGTGAAGAGGAAAATAAAAAACTAAACAAACATCTCAATGTGATTATATATATATATATATAACATAACAGCATTATTATTTCATATCAGCACTGTACGTTTGATATACAGTGTATCCCACAGTACTGTTTGATTATCACTGCCATATCCATTTTTATATTGTCTTTGTATTGTACTATGGGATATCAAAATACCACAGTATTATAATCACTATACCACGGTTTAGTGCTGAAAAAGCGAATGTGTATAAATCAGTTTCACATGGCATAGTATTTCTTTACTATGGTAATGTGCCAAAATTATGTTATTTCCCTTAATTAGTCTATAAAAAATAAGACCGTGCATGAGATTTTGCTTAGGGGCCCAAAAAACACCTAAACGCCATCCAACTGTCTGTGACTGCCAGCAGTGAAAGAGACATTCAAACAGACCATGAGAAATCTCAACAGTGTGATTTTGCTTTTTGTTTTATACAGTAATTACAATCGCAACAAAAGCCATACAGCAATACAGCTCCATGTAAACAGTGTGTGGCGTTAAAATATGTAGCGTTAAGAAGTTACATAAATGACAAAAATGTACAAAACAGAATAGATGAGAGAGGAGAAGAACATACCACAACCTTGCAGTCTGTTTTAATACCTGCCTATCCCACATGGATCTTAAAAACCCTGAATTATATTACAAAACTAATAGTGTCTCTGCCTCACGGTTCGAGAAAAATAACACTTTTTCCCCTCAGATGCCGAAGCTTAGCACAGTGCTTTAAAGCTTCTCCGCACGGGTAGTTTACGATCTGTTACTAAACAACTCGCCATTAAATTCCGACGCTGCAACATTTCACACTCAATATCTTTGTTATCTTAGATCTGTGCACCAGGAGAATCCACATCACAAGGTTAAAAGCTGTTTCAAACCCCCTTTCAAAATTACAGAGTTCTAACCCAAGCTTTAAATATGGCTTTAACTCGGGTTTTAAAATACAATAACCCAGGGTTAAGTGCAGACTGAAAAATCCTGAGGATAAACAGTGGTGACATACCGATTTTCTTCGTGCGCTCGTCCCCTCTGCTGTGCATGGTGATTGGAGAGTAGATGAACGGGCTGGCTGTAGACATGCCGTGTCCCAGAAGCCCTTTCACCTTATGAGGCCGCAAACTCACCGGCAGGTTCAGGAGAGACACAGATCTATTAAAGTCAAATACAAAGACAGACAAAACACATCTTAAGCAGTGAGCATATACACAACTGTAGTCTTTGTACAACTCGCAAGTCAAACTGACATTTTATGGGAAATCTGACCGAAATTATTATTATGGGTAAGGACATCATTTTGAACACTGATTTTTGTTCACTGATCACTGATTTTTGTTCATTTTTAACCCAAAAACATTGCTTTATTTCGTTTTGAAGAATCTGAGATAACAGAAGGCAAGATAATAGCAGAAAGCTGATTCTAGAAAGAAATGATCCTGTTTAAAATCACGTGGTGACTTGCAGTCTTTTGTGATGGTTGTGCGAGAACATCAGCTGTCCTGAGCGGAAAAAATGGATCTCAACGTTACATAGTGGCTGTGGGTGAGAACTTAAATTCAGAACATGCAAAGAAACCCAAGAATTTACAGAACCTTAAAAATGTTCGTCTAGAACAGTGAGGAGCTTCTAAGAACTATTAACCCTCATAAAGAAACAACCTCCTCCAGTAGCTATGCCCTAGCAACTGCATGGAAATGCACTAGAACCTCTTCTTTCTAAATCGATTCTAAATCGAGCACTCAACAGCTGACCAGCTTTCATCACATTCTAGTTCTGTTGCCACACTTCCAGTCCACAAAAAGACACTCAGCTAAACGAGTTACAGAAATATCACTGCTAACTTTTACTGTCCTCCCAAAAAGGAACAATCCGGCTTTAGAGCATACACATTCGACAACACTGTTGCCAAAGCAACAACATCTCGGAACAGCATTTGAAACGTTTGTATACTGACATTTAGTCTTTCTTATAAGACAACAATCTCTCTCGTGAGACAGCGTTATTCCATTACGGTGCTATTTTAAAGAGATGCTTAAATTACACCTCTGCGTAAAGTCTGGCAAAAGACGGCAAGAGAGATATTGCGACAGATAAACAATTAAACATCCCTTTAAGATTAAATTAAGGAAATGATTCAATTTTTTCGACAACAAAATGAAAAGAAATCTTCTGAGAGGAGAGCTCAGAGACATTAAGACTTCAATTAAGTGAATATGTTAAGTTTTACTTACTAGTGGGATTATAAAATACATCTGCTAAACATATTAATAGGGCCCTTCCTACACGCACAGAATACCGGTGAAGACCAAGAGAGAGATGAAGGCATATATAAAGCTTTCTGCTTACCATTAAAAAGTTTAATTTGGGGAGGACAAAAGAAACAAAAGGCATATGTTTGTTTATAACAGTTTTTTAACAAACATGAAACGTTACTTAAGTTCATACAAGTTCATATCAATAAGTGCACATTCAAACTAATTAATTATTTGTTTAAAAATGCTATTAAGGGGGTCATATCCAGGAAAACAGGATATTTCTTGCTGTCTGGAAGTAAAGGAGTTTGATAAACTACAGAATGTATAATCACTAATATAAGGTGGATGGATCTTCTAAAATGGTTCTAGATCAAGAGGGATCTCTCACCTGACGATGGGCAGTTTGGTGAAGGGAACAGGTAGAAGTTTGAGTCCATCAGGGAGGGTGATCACCTCCATTCCTCCTGGACATTTGGATGTGTAGTTCTCCAAACTCTGTGTCACTTCCTTCTTCTCTGTGGATACAGGAATAGAAAAAACATGGATTTAATTGACAGCATAGGCCATGAGTTTACTATCATAAAAGTTATTCATAAGGTTTAATTATAATTTTAATTATATTTTTTGTAACCACAGTTTTAATACATTATACCGCA
This sequence comes from Chromobotia macracanthus, assembly GCA_036877525.1. Lineage (NCBI taxonomy): Eukaryota > Metazoa > Chordata > Actinopteri > Cypriniformes > Botiidae > Chromobotia > Chromobotia macracanthus. Next base: position 3,641,047 of record JAZGTH010000069.1, read on the forward strand.
TAACCATACAGGACTATATCTTATTAAAAGAATATAATGATTTTTAATAATTCTTTTTGCAAGTAATGACCCCAATGAACAAGATTTATAATAATGTATTGTAATGTTTTAGCATTTCTCAAGGAATTTATGCAAAGCAGAGCAAAGCTAAAATGCATTTTATATATCAAAACTAGCACTTATCCTGAAACATCATGTTTCTGAGAGCTAACCCCTACAGCACGTAAATCAACAGATCATCAGTACATCTAAAGTGAACCGTGAGCCCCAGGGGTAAAATTACCCACAATCCCCCTTCATAAGCCTCTAGCCCACAGTGAGATATAAATTTAACAAGGCAAATAATGGGAGCATCCGTACATCATGAGCAGAGACGAGCACGGCTAACGATCGGATCTATTTTAAGCTCTGTTTCCACAGGTGAGCATCTTACTGAGTTACAGCCCTGTCTATAAAAAGGTTTATGGCCTCAATTTACAACCCAGAGCCGATAAAACCAATAGATCCGCTGCGGTCCAAACTAGAATGAGCGCTCAACGAATTCCTTATGTGCTGAACAGGCACGATACACATTAGAGACAAGATGAACAGATGCACTATATATCCTTGATTTCATATTATTATTATTGCTTCATTATTATTGCTAGGTCGATATTGGGAGTAAATAAAATTAAACATTATTTTTTTTCCAATACACACAGTAAACAACATTGTTTTTCTGTTGTTGTTGTTAAGATTGAGTAAAGCTTTGAAATTTATTATTGAATCTTTTATATCAGGTTCTCTGGAATAACAAAAATAAACAACAAGACGAAATAAGAATTAACTCCGTCCCCTCTCTTGACTAGCTTATAGCTTCCTTTAATGATCTAGCATGACCACTAGATACAACAGTCTCATCGATATTTTATTCCACACAGATGCATCTGGCCCACAGTGAAGACTAGCCAAGGAACGACAGGTTCAAATGGCATGAGAGAGACAGCCTTTAAAATTGATTCTCACATTGAGGGAATACACTGAGCTTCTTCTTATGTGGCTCTGAGAAAGGAACAAACAAGGCATAACATGGGGTATAAATTAAAGCCACACTGTGGGATTTCAGATAAGTTTTATATCCTAAAAGAACATACAGTGTTGAATGCAGGACCCTGCTGCTCATTGAGACATTCGTAGACGGTTTGGAAACAAATGAGCACAAATAAGGAAAGCAAATGATTAAAGTGACTCAAGAAATCAGGAAAGCAAAACCGTCTCCATTTAATTTTTCTGCTCTTATTATGCATGATTTATCAGTGCACATTATTCGACAGGAGAAAAAGAAATTGCTGGTTCAATATTATCAAAACTTTTTTAACCTCTAATATTAAGAAATGAATACCTAAATTATTACTTTTTCAACCTAAATTATCATATTACTAATGACTTAACCAAAACCACACAAATGAGGAAAAATAATATTAATAATATCAAAGTCTAACATGTATAAATAATCCTACATTTCACAAGCCAATCAGATCTCAGTGGATAAAACTCTGCCCTTCATTATTTCCCACAAAATCATCTGTAATACTCTGTAATATGTCGGTTTATGGAGCTTGAATTCATTGCTAATGTTGTTTCGTGTTTTCTTTAAATTGCCTGCTGAAACAGACCAACACACAGCGTTTTTGTGATTTTAAAATTGCACGATAAGTGCCCCAAACTTCAGAGTGCAGATCAAAAAAAACAATTTAATAGATGTTCTCAAATTCTCTGTTTATTGCGAGTACTGAGAGAGAGAGACGTGTATTTTTGAGGCTCTGTTAGACAGGGCTTATACCTACAATTTGGTTATATAACACTTATCTCACAAAACAACAGGAAAAACAAACTGAACCACTTTGCAGGGTCCATCTACCTGGAGTACATGGAAAAAGATTGGATTTATTTCCTAGAAGCTTGTAGCAAACCACTGCCCAGCCCCTTAATTTTACCCACAATGCCCCTGTTTTCATATCAAAAGAAATATAATACAAAATTCATTATTACTAAAACAATGTTTTTTTTCCTATTTCACATGACAGAACAGTTTATTACTAATCTGAATTCTCCTGTCATCAGAGAAGCTGTTGAGATGCTTCACCAGTGTTCCAGACAGACTGAGCCATGGTGCTCATGTGAAAGGTGCGGGTTCAAATCCACACAGACACATTTCAATCCCGTCTCCATTTCCTGACCGATAAAATTATAGCAAAGCATAACCAAAATAACAAAGCCCCAAAATAATAAAAAACAAAGCCGACATCCAAAAATAATGATTAATCAAATCTCATTCAGTCTTTCAGATGGTAGACACAATATTAGACCAGCTGAACCGAAGTGTTTATTTTTTCCACTGAAAAGCTTTTCTACTTTTTAAAACAGCACAACACAGAAAACAAAGATTTCTTTCATTCGCATCTGAAAAGATGATATTGAAAAGATAAATGAGCAAAAGGAAGTCATTAGATTAAAAACACCTGTCTGTGACCAGGCCAGTCAGACTCAAAGTGATTCATATTCTTACTAATGGACACCAAAGCATCAACAAGACTGACAGAAAGTTGGTGTTTGAATACATCTATCCTTCAGTAAATGATCTATACTGACAGACTCCGACCAGAGCACTTAGCCCTATAACCATCCTGCAGAAGAAATACAGGCTGTTTTACTTTGGATTCGATTAAACTTTATTGTCAATATGCAGAGTACAGAGCTAATGAAATGCTGTTAGCATCTAACCAGAAGTGTAAGAACATAGTGATTTTATATACAGATAAGTGCAGAGGGTAAGTACTGCAGCATAGTGAAGCTATAACTGAAAGTATATACCGTATAACTTACTGTATGTACAGTGAAGTTATAATATACAATATTTAACAGCGTATGTACAGAATATGAACAGAGGGTGCAAATGAAGGGTTATATGTGTAGTATGAAGAGCAGCAACACAAATACTCTGGTTGTGAAAGGCTAACACAAATTTAAGAAGAACACAGTAGGCGATCACATTTCTATAGCCATCATGAGTGAGTTTTTTAAACAATAATCAACTTCAAATTTAGAGGTAAATACAAAATACAAGACCTGCTTACAGACAAGCGATACAAAATACAAAATTACCTGTAAAGACAAAATACCTGAGACCTGTTCAGTACAACATGTATAATTTTCAGTGCGACAGATATACTGTACATGTAAATAATATACAATGCAGGGCGGGACTTGATCATTTCTACCGTGCACTGACTGGATCATGAACAGCTGTGTGGAGGGGCTTAAAAAATAAGAGGGCTTGATAATGTCATCCTAAAGGGAAAGGCATTTCAGCTGCTAAAATCTATACAACTCTAGATACAATGATACAAACTCAAAAAATACCACACAATCTTATGTTTCACAGAACTAAGCTGACAATACCGAGATCCATTTCTACACTCCTGATCTGCCTGATTGAACAATTTTCTTCTTTATAAAGCATTTTTGACAATACGGATAGAGAGAAAAATGTTCATAATGCTAAAACGTCTCTGACTCAACAAAAAGTGAGAAAAGGCTGCAGCCGTCGCAAATGAACTCCACCGTTCAGGCTGATCTGAGCACTGCTGACAGGATATAAGCTCTGATGATTGTCATATAAATGATGAATAATTCATCAACGATGCAGGAAGGGGGCGCTAAAGTCAACTGAAATGAAATAACCCATTGCAGACAAGGAACTAAACCGTGAAACACACGCTGCGTCAACAAACACCAACAATTCTCAATCTGAGAGGTAGAATTGCTAAGGATTATAAAGTGTGTCGTATATTGCGAGCTGGAATTGCACAAGGGAAATGGCAAACAGACAACTGACTCAGAAAATTGCTGTTTATAGCAGTGTGGTGAGGGGGAAGAGATTAGGCGTTGCTATGGTCCATCGCTAAGGACCACAAGATGTCGTCCCACACTTTGGGATGCAGGAGGAGGGGCGGTTTCTATGGAAACTGTCAACATTCTAGAATGCAAATGAAAAGGACAGTGAGAGAAAAACTATGTTTATGTCCTGTTCCGAAAACACATCAGAATCGGATCAGACTGGTGTCTGAACACGGTATATTTAGTCTATGCACAGCAACCAAACTTACAGTGCATTCAGGCTATACATTTGATTAGTCTGTGCGTTCCTGGGTTTCGAACCCACAAACTTTGCCCTGCTAACACAATGCTCTACCTACTGAGCCACTGAAACACTACAGGAGCTACAAAACAAAGATCATTAATGAAGAGTCAAATCAGAGTCTTTCTCTGGTTTCAGAAAATCAGGATAATGAAACAACACATACAAAGAGCAACCACACCCTTATATTTTCAAATCATAAAACTTTAATTACCGCAAAAACATATTTTATAACATTATAATCATGTTTGTGGGACAACAGGTGCCGGTGTGAGCATAACAGACCATAATAGTAATATGAAGATATGAAATATTCTATAAACAATGATGACCAGGTTAATCATTTCTGAAATATGTTTAAAATGGCTTATTCATGTTTCTGTCATAAATGTCTCTCCCTTTCTCTCTCCAACTCCCTAGAGCAATTGTACATTTTCAGGGACATGACAAGTGGCTGAAAGCAAGACAGGAAAAAATTGTAATGCTTTTTATGATTTTGCCATATAATGGGAGTTGCATGTGTTTTTGTGACATCCACTCATATTCCTCGCTTGTAAATTAAAGCATTCTCTATAGAATTCAAACACAGCCACAGTAAAGTCTCATCTCCTCAGGTCGTCTGGACACATCCATTCACAAAATGTGCTACTAACTTCTAAATAAAACTACATTAACGCCACAGAGCCGAGCTGAAAATAAAAGTCTGTGTTGCAATTTGCACCTTTCATTCCGCGAGAATTTCACAAGTATGTTTCTCCCTTCGACACCAACTCTACATGCAGGTCTTTATTTGGCATTCTTGATCCGTCTTCACAAATCTCCTCAGAAATAGCAGCCAAACACATACCTCAAATAGCTTATTTCTAACAGTACAACTCCTGCTGACGTGAGCTTTGGCAAATGAAACGTGACAAAACGCTAATTAGCCAACACCCGCCAACACCAACCACACCCCAGTCCGCTACACTAGTGAAAGTTCGCAATCTTAAAGGAATAGTTCACCCAGAAAAATGTACATTTTTCCATCATTTACTCACCCTCATGTCATTCCAAACCTGTATGACTTCTTTTGTTTCCGAGGATATCTCAGCGGTTTTGTGTCCATACAATTGGGCCCCTGTTGTTTGGTTACCAATGTACTTCACAATATCTTTTTTGTGTTCCTCAGAAGCAAAATACAGGTTTGGAATAACATGGAGGGTGAGTAAATGATGGAATAATTTTCTACACTTTTTTCCCTCTCTGTATGAAATAGTTTTTAACAAAATCACCTTCCTGTGACCCATGAAAGAGAGTCAAAACCTTAAAGCTTAAAGCTGCAATCTGTCATCTCTGTATGAAACATAAAATTGCAGGTTACCCTACATACTTTTTTAAAAACTGTAAGATTTGAAACCAAAAGCTTACCGTTGGGAATTGAGGTGACGTTTTTCACCACTGCTTTGTTACGTACTTACTCAACAACTCAACCATTTTTGTTTATTTTAAAATACAGATTGCGGCTTTAAAATAAACAGGAAGGTAAAGAAACACTAAACCTTGAAACACCATGCTCGTTCCACCCCGTGATCTCATCGAGAGTTTAAGATTGGCATTAAACACAATCAATGTCAAGTAGACGCATTTAAATCAGACAGCGGCATTAATAAAAGCGTCTCTTTGTGCTGAGGCTGCTTCTAACAACCCCTGCTAACAGGTAATCATTAGTCATTAGCCAAGAGTGTATAACGAACTGGACTCAGATCTGACTGTAATGCTGCTCTCTCTCTCTCTCTCTCTCTCTCTCTCTACAGAAAAAGGAAAAACTGATTTCAGTGGATTTGATTTCAGTGATAAACAAGCAAAACAATAGGAAGCCGACCGAAAGAAAGCAACGATCGCTTCACCTCACAGATGGCACCGATTTTTTTTCAGGTAGGCTGAGCTGCTCTCTTCAATCGAAGATCAATCATTTGAACAGTGGGAAGCTGGCACTAATGTGAGCCAACAAACAGGCGTTTCTGTCGGCCGGCAGTAATGTGTTGTGATTCACAGATGAATCATTCTTTTGAACAAATTCTTTTTAACGTTTCACTTCAAGCGATTCGCAAAGAGTTTGTAATTCACTTGACCATAAACTTTGTCTGGAATTAAAATGATGATGCTGGAAACATAAACAACACAACATGACACAGCCTGTAAATCTTAACTGAAAATGTAGTGATAAAAAGCAGTTTTTAACTAAATGTTCATTTGACTATAAAACAAGCAATTTTGGAAAGACTAGCAATAGCCAGCTACCTTTGAAAACATCAGACACCAAAGAGTGCTCTCTAAAGCCACGCCTCCTCCAACATATGAATGCACACAGTTTGACAGGCAAGTACGACATCCTATCATTGCATTCGGACCAAATGCAATGACTGGGCAAACATTTTATGATCCATTTTATGTCATGCACATCTATCATATGCATTTGGACCAAATGCATATGACTATATAATATATATATTTATATCCATATTTATATATATATATATAAAGATATATATATATATATATAGACCTGGAAAAAGATCACATAGCTCTTTAGACAAAATAATATGGTTTGTTTGGCTCTCAAAGGAGTGCAGAATGTAGAAATGGGTCTTATCAGAACACAGGAAGCCATTGTTACACTGACACTGTGTTGAAAACAGGGTTCGACCAATCCCAGAGTTCAGCTGTGGGAGCCCTGGATTTGTTCTGTCTGGTAGGAAATGATAAGCTTGACAGAGCTCAATACCCCAGAGCTGCCAGACCAGCAGTGTGTGTGTGCGTGTGTCTGTGTGTGTGTTTGAGGCAAACAGGATTACAGCACAACTCTGTAGGGACAGAGCGCTGTGAAGTGGACCGTGGGTGAACAACAAAAAAAACATCAGTCTCTTTTCAAAGACACTGAAGCTTTCATGAAAATCCAGGTAACACACGCGAACAAGCAAGCCTATGCACACACCGGCACACACACTTGTGTTGGGCAGTAACTAACTAGAAAAGTGATGCTACCATTTTAACCACATTTTACCAGCTCAGCTTGTTTTTACCTTATTCAGTAACTAGCTATTTTCTTGAAGAACTGGAAGAAGAATTAGAAGAATCAACAAGAATTGACTGTGAGTTCTGTGTCCATGTCTTACCCTGATCCGAGAGGAAGTCCAGCATAGTCTGCAGTAAAAAGGAGAGATGTCTGACAGACAGTCCTGGATTCCCCATACGACGAGAGGCATAAACCAGCTCGTGAAGTAACCTTAACTGTACTGCCGCCCACCCGCGATGAGTCCCTACAAAAGACAAAAGAAAGCTGTTAAACACCAACACAGCATTTAGTTCACATTAACCACCTTGTGTTTTCTGATTCAGATTATATTTATTTGTCAATAACTGACAGATAAAGAGTTCATATTACAAAGCATTTTAGTTTTCTTTAAAATCTATTCACAATTTCAGAAAATAAAGCACAAAAGATGGCCATTAGGTGCATAACTGTTCTTTATCAAGCATGTGTATAAACTTACTATACTGTCAATATCAACAAATGCAATACAATAAAATAACAATAAAACTAATTAATATTATTACCACATACTCCTAGCAAGACTTTCTCACAGGTAATTACATCACTGTGGTAGCATTTATGCTACCATTATGCTTTTCTCCAAAAAAAAATAAAATAAACAGACATTTTGACATGACCCGAAGGTAGTAACAGAACATTTAGTATTTCAAAAAGCAAGAAAAATTACTTCTAATATAAAGAAGAAAGGTCAAACTGACTATTGTTTTGCCTGTAGGTTTTTCAGATTTTTCAGGTTTATTTAACATACAGTAGTAAATTACATTATTCACCAGCTGTTTCAAATCTCATCCTCGGATTTCTCACACAGCTTCCAAGGAGACTGAGAGGTGGGGGGAGATAGAGCAATAAAGAGGGAGGTGCAGAGAGAAGTAGAAAGAGGAAGAGAGAGAGAGAGAGAGAGAGAGAGAGAGAGAGAGAGAGAGAGAGATACTGTCCTAGCAACCATTTCTAAACCAAGCAACTTTAGAAATCCCACAGCAAAATTCTGGCAGAAATCCTGCTTCATCTTCTATTCTAGACAGTCTCCAGATAGCATCTGTAGATCTTCACTTCACCTTTAGATGAGAACACCACATCCATTCTTGTCTCATGCAGTTCTTAGATTATATGCTTACCTTATTTTACTAGTATTGCTATTGAAACAAAATCTCTGAGGAGTGTTACTATCGATCCTACATAAACATAAACAACCACAGGCATTCAATCAATTTTCTGTCAGGAACACAGTTTCCACAGCATTCTCAAACAGTCCGTATTTAAAAAGGCAATCTGTTTCAAGCAAACAGTCAATTATTAGCAGACATTATTATCAAAAGTGACATTACAGTAATTACAGAGAAGATCCACTGGAATAACTGGAGATTATGTGTCTTGCTCGAGGGCTGAACATGACAGATTGTAGATTATCTCTAATGGTGTTGGAATCTACCACCTTTACCTACCATCCTAGATCTATACAGCAATAGTTCACCAAAAATGATCATTTTCCAATGTTCTCACCCTTAACTTGTCTTCTGGAAAACAAAAAATGTTCATATCAGATAACAGACCCTTAAAGGTAGGGTAGCCAATTTCAGAGAGGCAAGCAATAGCAAGCTAGCTTTGAAAGCATACCCCCCTTTCCTACCTTCAGTGGGCCATGCCTCCTCCAACAAATGAACCCGCTGATGACGAAGAATTGTCTGCACGAGCAGGGTGCACAGAGGTATGCATATACATAGTCTGACAGGCAAGTAAGACATCCTAGCATTGCATTCGGACCAAATCAGTGGGTCAATACTTTGATTCTCTTGGTTCTTTTGGTCTGGACCAAAATAGAAAAATGACACATTTTTGTCCTGATTCGCTTAGCTGAAGGTATAAGATAAGGCCACAACCAGATTGGTCAGCTTTTATGACATACTGTATACACTACCAGTCCAAAGTTTGGAAACACTTGACTGAAATGTTTCTTTTCTTAAAAATCTTTTAATCTGAAGGCATTTGATTAAACGTTAAAAATGTAAAAATAAAAATTGTGCCAACATATTAATTTCAATTTAATTTTGGTTATTAGAAAACTACAATTTAAAAAAAAGTTTTTGAAATAGATGATTTGGACCAAATAATGAAGAAAAAAGTAGCCAATAAGAGCGCAGGATAGAGGGGAACTCCTTAAACTCTTAAAAAATCTTCTCAGGATGATTCCTCAAGAAACTGGGTGATGGAAAATGTCAAGAAAATTTGTGTAAATTCTAGATGAAGGGTGACTATATTGAATATGCTAGAATAGATCCTATTTTACCTTATTTTTAATTTTCTTTAATTTTTCTTTCTCACAACATAATTCCTAAAGTTACATTTGTGCTATTTCATAGTTTTGATAAGTTGACTATTATTCATAAATTAAAAAAATGAACAAAGAAAAAGTGTTTCCAAACTTTTGACTGGTAGTGTATTTTGCAGCAGGACTTCCTAAACATCCAAAGCAATGCTGTGTACTGAACTAAACCCACTTAAACCAAACCTGCCAAGTGTGAATACACCCTAAAAACCTTTCCTCCCACAATGCTATCATATGTACTGCTTATATGATGGCATTTTACTCTTTTATAAGCATTATACAGAAAAAGCAGTATGAATATAACTATATTCCCCTTGCTTTGTTCAACAGAAGAGAAAAGGAAATTTGGTTTTGGACCTCTTGGGTGAGTAAATAACGACACAATGCTCATTTCTGAGTAAACTAGTCCTTTAACCCCTACACCACCACGCCCACCCCAACCCCACTAAACACAGGGCTATTAACAAACAGCTGGTGTAAACCTAATTCACCGTCATTTATTAGAAATGACCCTCACTTCATTCCCTTTTCAAATAGAGAGCGCTGAAAATCTTTGCTGCTGTAGTGTGGGGTCTATAACAGCCGCTGTGAGCTGGTTTATGGTACTCAGGGGTCTGCTGTAGCTTTCTGTGTGTTAACTAGAACCCCTGAATCCCTGCACACATTGGTGGAGCTAAACCCAATCAATCACAGCCTGATGATAAATTCTCTCTCTCTTAGTGTAATTGAGAGTTGAGCTGGAGAACTCCCAGGCCAATTAAAAACCTATTTTCTCTCTCTCTCTCTCTCTCTCTCTCCAGTCTCTGGTGTCTCTATTGACATGAGTTTTCCTCTCTCCTTTAGTTAAAGCTTCAGTAAGCCGGGCCTCCCCTCCTGACACGCACACAGGTATAAATGGAAACTTGGTGTTTTACATATAACAACCTGCAGGATTTAAGGTACCGCTCATAAATGGTGAGGGACAAAAAAGGCCCGTTCACGGCAAATCCAAAAGTGTTGACTAAAAATATAAAAAAATCTAAATGTATTATTTTATTTAAATATAATACAACTCTAAATTTAAGAGTCACAGAGTCTACACAACGATTATAACTATACAGGGGAATGATATTGTCGATATTGAACGATATTGATGATTTTCACAGCAATTTTTTTTTAGTTGACAGCCAATAAGAATAATTTAAAGCTGCAATATGTAACTCTTTTCGATTAAAAATAAACAAAAATTAGTTATTAAGAAAGATCAGATGTTCACAGATCAGTGTTTAAAACACTCTCCTTACCCACATTTGCCATGGTAGATATATAGTAATGATTTATAATTTGTCTTGTCAGATACGATTTCCCAGGAAATGTCAGTTTGGCTTAATTTGACTTCAACATATGTAAAGAAAAGCATTTAAAGTAACCTGCAGTTTTATGTGTCAAACAGAGTTGGTGGTAGAGAGTTACGTATTACAGCTTTAAAGGGCTCTGTTAGTTTAGAATAAACAGTGTTATCTCCTGTTGGTTTGGATGCTAATATAGTTCATTTCTATAGTTATCATTTTCAGTGTACACGGGCTTTAATAATTTGCAAACACACTAATAATACCAGCCCTAACATGTCACAGTCCAATCAGGTCTTGACACGATCATAGACATCAGAGCTTTAACAGTCTGCTTCACTTACAATTGCATCACACTTCATTAGCCAAATTCATTACGAAAGCTGATTTGTCGCTTATAAAGGATGGGAAATAGTTTTTCTCACATTTTTTCCTCAAGCATGCTTTTGGTTCAAAGACGCGCACAATTCGTGTGACGATTGTGAATAATATAGACTCTCAGACTGCATCTGAAGCGAAACATCTTTATTATTCTATGCGTGTGTGTGTTTGTACGTGTGTGTCGGGCAGAATACTGAGTGCTTTTCAAATGCTTGAATATTGTTAAGGACCCTAAAGAGTCTGACATCACAGCTCAGGGTCAGATCTTCCCTCCACACAGTTTTCCAACACAAAGAGCAGATAGAAAATCCATCACCCCTGAGACATGCTTTTCAAAACACAATGCTCTTCTGTAAGCATACAAAGAGGACAAGGTTACTTCCATGCCGCCTGGTTAGATTACAAATAAACCAAAGACCATTTAAGAGTCAGAGTTATTTAAAGAAAATTTGAATTCATATTCAGCTCCTGTTTTACAAGCGATGCCTTTGAAACGAACAATAAAACAGGTCGAGCCAAGAGGACAAACATGAAATAAAGCACATTCATTTCATGCATTAATAAAACCAACAGCATTATTATAATCACTGTATAAGAGGATAAAGAGCAAGTTTACATGTCTGTTACAGACTCTAGAACGTGAGGAAGTGGGATGCCCGTCACTATCATAATGTGTGCACAACATGTTTTCTAATCCAGAGTTTAATGGACATCATATGTCTACGGGACCCCTCATGAGACGGAAACCAGCTTTAATTGCACCACTGGACGAAGATCAAGAATGTGTTTTTGAAACAGGCACTAAACCCCATCCTATGTGTTTTACACTGAGTGAATGAGTGAGATCTGAATGGATCTTATGCTTTCAAAGCTGGGCCACACTACCTTTAAACTTCCTGCAAACAAAGAAAAATTATTTTTGACAGCCCTGTAATAAAACCTTATCTGGTGTTACCTTTGCTGAAGTCTTTAGGGTCCAGGGAAAGGCTGTATCCCGGCAGGGTCTCCAGCAGGAGTTTGTAGCAGGCTTTCCAGCCGGGCTCTGGAATGGTGGGGGCCACACACTGCATGGCGGCCACCCGTTTGAAGAAGGCAGATTTCCTGTGAAAGCCGATGAGCTCGTAGAGTTCTGAGAGGACGCTGTAGCGCTGGATCTTCTCTTCTTCTGACAGCTGAACACAGATAAACAGATGCTGAAGGAAAATTCCTGCTGGACCAGCTTGAATCGATGTCTCAGTCTACACTTCTCTGAATCATTTACTGATTTTCAGTTTAAAGGTGGAAGTGAGAGAGTCAGAGTGGTGTAACTGACTTTTTGGCATTTTCTGTGTGGATTTTGAGGGTTTGTATCTGAATGGATTTCAAGATAAAATGTGTTACACAGAGTTGAGAGTACAATACTATTGTTGTTAGCTTAAATTCCTACCAAAATATCCAAAATACGAAATAAACCATCACATAAATGTGGTAAAACTTGAGAACGACAAATTAGGGCTGCACGATATACCGAAAATACATGACATATGTATGTATGTATGTATATATATATATATATATATATATATATTAATATATATATATATATAATGTTTATAATAATGATTTATAATTTGAGCTGTCGGTTCCAGTTGTCTGGGAAATGTTAGTTTGGCTTCCTTTGACTTCATCCTCACATCCTCTTAACATACGTTAAGAGAATTGCGTAACCTGCAATTTTATGCTTCAAACGGAGATGGTGACCTTGAGGTAAAAGTTATGGAAAGCAGCTTTATAAACTGAAAATTATATAACCGTATACATATTTCACATTCTTTCTGAGAATAGAAAGCATCACTACAACATCTGATAGAAGTTTCTCTGCTATCTCCATTGACCTAAAACTGACGATACATACGTTTCTGAAGAATTTAAAATCATTCAGTTATAGCTAAACATGGTAAGTAGTTTTGCAATATTTTGGTAATGCTTGTGTCTTGTGCAGCCCTATGACAATTGTTTAATTTCTGTGGCTTTTGACACATGCAGAACTCACATGGGCCTGTCAGCTGGTTACAGAACTGGTTTAGAGACTTTGGATAAAAGCGTCTGCTAAATAACATCTCACTTACTGACCAGGAGCTCTTTGGATAGTGTGCAGGTGAAACGTTTGTGTGTTTGAAGAGTGTAAGCTCTCACCTGGCCCAAGTTGATGTACACAGCATTCTGAAGAAACTCAGATGCCTCCATTGCTCGTTTCTGAATGGCCAAAACTCTCACAGCTTTAATACAGGCTTCAAGCTCGATCACCCCAGCACTCTTATACTGAGAGAGAGAGAGAGAGAGAGAGAGAGAGAGAGAGAGAGAGAGAGAGAGAGAGAGAGAGAGAGAGAGAGAGAGAGAGAGAGAGAGAGAGAGAGAGAGAGAGAGAGAGAGAGGCAGGCACATTTTATTTATTATTCAGCATGCATTTGGACAAAGTAAGGAACTGCAAGTGAGACAGATATGTATATCCATATGTGCGTGAGTATACTTGTGCATACATATACATACATTTATTTATACATTTATATATAGTATATAGTTATATATAGCCAAAATGTCCCTTATTCAAGCTATGACATCACATATATAAACATACGCTCAGCAGTGGACAGTGGCAAGAATTAAAGTCTTAAAATATTTAGTTTACAAGGCTGTAGCACCTCCTGGTGATCACAGACAGAACAGCTGATGAGGCAGAACGTGAGAAGCTGAATGAGAAACTGTATTCACAAGAGAGAAACTCTTTCCATTACACCAGCCGCACACAGGGAAAACTAAGACCAGGAACAATAAATAAAACACTGGACTCTTGGTGTATGAGATACATATTACTGGTGTTATTGTGAGAAAACGACTGCTTCAAAATGTTTGTTTTAGTTATCTCAGATTGCGTGTTGGAACATTATGAATGAGTTTATAATAAAGCATTAGGCAGTGTTAAAGGTTGTGGGTTTGATTCCCAGGGAATACACATACTGATCAAATGTACAGCTTGAATGTACTTTTGGTCATTTTGGATAAAGGGGTCTGATGATTAAGGAAAGCACAAAATCATGTTTGACAGATATCACCCACAGCTTTAGTTTTTCTACAGCAATTTAATAAAGGGAAAGCAAGACACACAGAGCCCAACACTAGTGAGAAAGAAAAGTAGACTTCAATCTGAATACTGTCAGTGTGTCTGTGTCCTTTACAAGATTATAACTGATGTATCACATTTCATTGTTCACTCATATTATGTTGAAAATATGATGTCAAAGTTTTTAAGTAACCCACAATCCCTTGCACACACAGGGTCCAACCTTTCACCAAGCTTTTCTGTTTTAATGATTCTATAATGTGATTAGTTATTGTATATTATGTCAAAATACCATCTAATGACTCAAAAGCGTGTACTTTTCATATCAGCCAAGTACATACTTCTAGTACATTGCACAAGTATGCAAGTTAGTGCAGAGTCACAATATGTCCTCACAACAGATGATGTAAAAAAAAAAACATCTATAGAGTTTAACATCATTTTATAGCCTGAAGAACTGAACACAATGAGAGACAATGTAAGTTACCTTGCTGTAGTATGAGATTGCCTCCTTGTATTTTTCTATGATGTCCTCCTGACTTAGACAGTTCTTGGCCCGGCCGATCTCAGTGCTGGTGTCCGCGCTGATCCCATTGGTTGTCAGCGCACCTGGGCAGGAAACAGGAAGTGGAGAGAACATTTTTAAAGGCTGTGTAGTGCTACAGTCAAAAGATTTTGCATTGTTGCATTCTGACATGTACAACTGCAAAGCTGCAACTTAACCACATTCACTGGTCAGACACAAGAGCTGTACATTTGCTATGACACACTTATGAAGTCGTTTCAGATATGCAGCATGTTGCAGTAGCGACTGCAGCATCAGGCATGCGTTCTCACACACTGACACAAATTCTGCAGTTCAGCACAGATGAAATGGTTCCTGATAGCAGAAACACAATTACAAACCCAGAACATCTATTATAAAGACAACAAGAAAATGAAAACGACCCCATTTACTTTCATAATAAAGGTTTCTGGTCTCATCATGTGTGATTCATTTATCATCAGCATTCTAATATAATACACAATTCACACAAGTCCATGGAAAGACTACCTGAGCATTAAGCCACCTAGTCATTTAGTAATTTGAAAGGGGTAGAATTCAGGCAGGTGGGTTAAAAATTACATTATGCATTTGACAGACATTTATCCCCAAAGTGACTTACAATTCATTCAAGCTATACATTTGATCAATGTGAACCTTTGTGCTCTACCTACTGAGCTACAGGAATACAAAACCACCTAGTTAATACACCCCTGGACAATCAGTAACCTTCTCTACCTCTGAAATGTCTTTTAATTACATTAAACATTAATAACCTCACCTAGCAGCACCTGTCACCATTCATTTAAATCTTATTGGATGAAATCACTCGCAAATGTGTAAAATCCCAGAAGTCTTAGGGCCAGGTAAATGTCAAATGTCAATATTGCTCTGAAACAACAAATTTGTATGTTTGCCAAAAGCTGCTGGTTTAACTGTATTACAGTGATGAAAAATCAATTCGTAATGAAATCCTTTCACTTCATATGAATCTAATAAGCTCTTATATAAGTCTTTAAAAAGTGAGCGTTTAATCATACATTTGAAATATTTACTAATCTCTCTGGTTTATACCAGGACCCAGCACCTAACACTGCCCTCTGGTGGTAAAGTGCATATACATTTAGCAATAAAGAGTTTCTTTCAATGTATTAAGTCTGTGTAAAGGTTTGGCAAACTCTGCTGAATATAAACTGGGTTTAAATAAATAAAAGCAGTCAACACAGCAGTCAAAACTACAATGAATCACCACAAAGCACAGACTGATTTAAACAGTAAAAATGGCTTTTAAAATCCAATCAAAATCTAATCAGAGCATCCCTGCTGAAAATTGTTTAATAAAGGTTTGATGAGTCAGTCTAACAGCCATTAAATCTGATAATTGCTTCTGTCTGCGAGAATCAGAGAAGAGAATCAGCCAAAAATAAAACAAACAACCCATCTAATGATTGCAAAACACCGCAAGAGAACAAGATGAAAACAAATCCAGAATTTACATCCGATGCACGGCGGAAATGATCCTCACCCCCGTCAGATCATGACACGAAAGCCACCCAAACACCTTCACACATGCACAAACAAACCAAATATCTAAAACTACATCACAACTACAGCCAAAGAGGATAGAAGCGATACTACATGCTCTGTACTGTACCTGGATCAATGAGCACTTCCTGAGCGCCTGAAGACAGACAGATAAACAGAGAGAGAGAGAGAGAGAGAGAGAGAGACAGATCCTGGTTGACTCTTTGGTACGAGCTTCAGTGTTAGTACAGCATGTATCAGGCACGAAATGGCTGGTTATCATCTTTACATCCCTTTACATCCCTGTATTATGATGAAGCATCAGAACAGCATCTGGTTTGTCAGACATGCAGCAGATAAGTGATGGATTAATTAAGAATAACTGCTATTAGCAGACATTCAGAGAGCATGCATGCTTAAACAAAACACACAATTAGTCACTCTCGTAGTATTGTATATATAACCAAAGCTTCTAAAACACACTTCATAAATTACCCATTTAGAAATCGAGCTTGTACATACGGAGGGCTCAAAGTGTTTGGACACTGAAGTCACGCTTAAAAATGTATACATTTTCTAATACAGGCATACTAATATTTACTAATATTTAAAATACTCATTTTTAATATGACTTAAAAGTCTGTTAAGTGACTTAAGTGTCCATGTGTACATGATTTAAGTATGACTTAAGTGTATTGAATTGAATTGAAAGTTGAAATTGAGTTGAAAGTATCCATGTACTATTTGGGGCCACTGGAAATATGAACTTGTCCAGTCCGGCTTCAGAAGGGCCAGTGTCCTGCAGAGTTTAGCTCCAACCCTAATCAAACACACCTGAATCAGATAATCCAGGTCTGCAGGATTACATTCAATTTACAGACAGACACGTGTTTGATTAGGGTTAAAGATAAACTCTGCAGGACCCTGGACCTCCAGGACCAGGACTGGACACCCCTGTTGTCCAACAAACCACAGCACAGTGAAACAATTAACTAATTAAACTCTAAATAATTATGAAAATAAATGAATTAAATACAGTTTAATATGTCATTGCGTGCAAATGAAAATGACAAAACCGAAATAAAAAAGAAAGAAAGAAAATAAAAAAGAAATTATTCTACACAGTTAGAAAGAGACAAAAACAACAGTTTCAACTAAGTAATTCTGCTGCTGTCTGTAGAGGAGAGATGAGATGATTCACTCCTAGTGACATTTCATTAAAGAAAGAAACAGCCAATCAAAGCAACATTAGATCTGAGCGCATGCAGACGCATTAATAATCAAGAGACAGACATCCCACTTCATTCACTCGCACATTCAGTCATTCATACAGAACATTTTCTTGGAGATATTAAACCTGTTTCTATGACAGAGTGAATCAAGGGCTGAGAAAGAGTCGAGTTAGACAGAAGGGAAGCTGTCTAATTACACTGACCAGGTCTGTGTCTCTTGCCAGCGTCTGCAGCAGAGGAGACGCCAGGTTTGCGGGCTCCGCTCTTCCCCCCAGTGCCTCCTGGATAATGGAAGATGACAGAGGCCGAACACAAGCCCTCCAGGGCAGCTGGGGAACAAAACAGAAGCCACTTCCTGTTCTTATTCATGAGGGGACAGTTCATGTGAAACTGCAGCTCTTTGGAGACCGTTATATCTTTAAATGTTTATCTGCAATGCTGCTTGCTTCTTTGCTAAGCTTATAGTTTAAAGGTAGGGTAATTTCAGAGAGGCTAGTAACAGCAAACTAGCCTTGAGAGCATAAGATCCCGCCCTCCCCTTAGTCTCCAAAGCCATGCCTTCTCCAAAACACATGAACATACACAGTTTGACAAGCAAGTGGGACAACGTAGGACATCCTATCTTTGCATTCGAACCAAATGCAATAATTGGATGAGCAGTTTATGGTCCTGTGCTTTCTACAGAAGAATTATAGTTACATAAATATATTTAAACTACTCAGTGATTGTTATCAGGATGTAAAGAGACTTACAAAAAATGTTTCTAAAAAAAATAAACACCTACCCTGTCTTTAAAAGCATTACTTTACACATTTCTTATTCGTTTAAGCACACTGAGAATCTAGTTTTATTTATTTTCACAGCATGCTTCTGTTTTGGTAAAGGATCGCCATGAAATTTCATATGTTATTACTGTTTTTTCTAAAAATCCTCTGACACTTTCATCAGTGCACATCTAAATGTATCTGAAGATGAAATAAATCTATCAATGGTTAACCAGTTATTTAATCAAACCCCATCTTACCTCCCAGCCACAAGAAGTCATTGACCGATCGCAGCAGCTCCACAGCCATGTGATAATGTACGAGGGCGTCCTGCAACATGCCCGCCTGCAAACACAGATCCCCCACATGTTTCCTCATGCGGCCCTGACAGCGCTTCTTGTAGTGCCTGAGGGGAAAGAGCAGCGAGAGAAATTTCATCAACGTTTTCATTTAGACAAACGTCCATCGTTTACGCACGGAGCTCGGTCATAAATCAGCTCAAGACACGCTCGCAGCCAAATGCAGGTGACGTCAGCCATATTTAATTAAACTTATTTTTATCACCAGCGGGTCAATGCGAACTCATTGGCTCTCCTTCAATGCAACATAAATATCTTCTAAGAAAGTGACTGAGGAGATGCAGTGAAAGACAAAAGCACAGGCAGGACTACAGGGGTCTTAAACTAAAGGGCAAAAAAAGCAATGTGGTGTCTATTCCACTGGGATGAGGTGATTCAGTAATTAGGTATTTAGGTTTTTACAAATGTGGGGGAGGTAAAACTATGGTGGAAGGACCCCAAAAGGTATCAAATGTGTAAAAGGGCCAAGTGTTGTTCAAGCAAGAGTCAAATAGATCAGAAGAGCATAGAAACAAGATTTGAAACTGGTGATTTTGTTTACTTTTAACATTTTTTTTAACATTTATGTAGTGATGCACAATTTTTAGGTCACAATACCATCTGTGAATACCAATGCCAGTTTTTTCCAGTATTGGTCCAATTATGCCAATATTACATGTGCCCTTTTTATGTATAATTAATTTGTTTTTCTTTTAAACAGGCTAAACAATATAGATTTATAATATCAGCAATATTATCTGTTATAAACATAATAAAATTAGTCATTATTATCAATTGCATCGGCCACACCTTCTAAACTGGTGCATCCCTACTTATATAAATACGATATTAATATAATACTTAATATAAATACAATTTATATTTATTGTTAATTCATAGGTATAACACTGACATTATCAACACTATAATTTAAATAATTATAGGATAATGAATCATATTTGGCCTACAACTAAATTGCTAAAAATTTAAAGGTTAGAACAAACTGGACATCCTCCATTACTTCCTCTTCACAGGTTGAACTTACATCCTGTTGAACAGGAAGTAAACTCTACCCTTCAGAGCACACAGATGTCATATTCAGATTCATGCTGCTATTGTAGATGACATGAGCACAAAAGCTTGGCGAGCAATCCCTCATGAATCACTATGACATCCATGCACCTCTGCAGGTGAACTCGATCAAACACTTGACCCTGTCAGGCCTGAAAATCGTGTCCATTTAGTCACAGAATTTAGGGCCTCGTCTTAATTTCATTCTGAAGATGAAGTGTGTAATTTCTGAAGTACTAGTATCACCACCATTACAAAAATATGAATTTTCCAATCAGCTTTCCCATACACTCCTACAGACCCGCCCCCAAACTCACATTATTGGTCGAGCCAGAAGTTGACATGTCAGGCCGCTCAAAAACAACAGAGAAGTGTTAAATCGCTACAGAGCTGAAGTGTTTACAAGTAACCTACAAATAACTTATTTTACACATCAAACCTGAGAGCAAAAGTATTTTATCAAAATTGATCAAAATTACACACTCCATCTTTAAACGACTGACTTAAAGACTTCACAAATACACACAGATTACACACTGCTGGCAAAACTGTCGTAATATTGATAAAAGTCATTTTACTGAACCCCTATCTTGTTCTGTGTCTGCACCCTGACTTTCATCCCAAACAGGGAGGATGAGTTTGACCTTCTACTCTAAAATGAGACACAAGAGAATCGAGGTCCAACCACTGTGTCTCGGAAGGGGAGAGGAGGAAGCTAATTGAATAAGAATGGAGTAAAGCAGTAGATCTACCAGCTCACCTTTTCACACCCAATAATAAACTCACAGGACAGTATGAAAGAAAAAAGAAAAACAAATAAAACAAGGCAAAACAAGACAAGGGAAGAAAAAACAACAACAATGAAAAACAAAAATCATGAAACAGGATAGAAAATCAAGCACCGTCCTATAAACAAAACCGATTATGCAGTGTGATTCTTGTAACAAATGCAACTGGCATCTAATATTTACTATTGTGCATTCAGACTTAATAACTTTTTGTTTAAAACAAATGTATTTTCCTCTCACAGTGCTCTAAATTCCTATATAAATGTACTAGATATTTTTGTTTCCAAATGTATTTGTGTAAACTTGGAGCAAATGCAGTATAAAAATTCATACAGATTTGCAGTTCAGTGGTGCTCAAAAAGTATTTGGACTCTTAACCACACTTTAAAACTCAAAATGTCACTTATTATATACTTAAAGCACACTTTTTAAAGAACGTTTTTTATATATATTTGTAACATTGAAAACTAAGACAAACAATATTTTCTGGTTGTCTCAATCTAATGCAATGACATTCAGTATTTTTAAGTGTGCTGTGGTATTCAAATACTGTAATTTTTGGGACCACTAAACATCTGGCAACCTCTCAGACATCAGACATCAAAAACCCACATCAGACCATCACTCACTATATAAGCTTTTAATGATGTTTCACTTCACAAAAGCACAAACTCACCTGCTGTCTGTGTCCAGCCCGACAAAGTCCTTCTTCTCGAAGGGCACACACAGCAGCTGGATCTTATCTCCAGATTTATCTGTGGCTCTGTCCAGCCTTTTGGACTCCAGGACAATGAATATAGACTCCACAAAGTCCTCCACCCGTTTCTCCACATCGGGACAGTCATCGTAGCTGGAGTAGAAGGCAACATCTGTCCTCTGCTGTTCAGCCACCTCCCCCTGCAGCCCGAACACCAGCAGCCGGGAGTCATACAGCGTGGAGCCGAACACCTCCTTCTGCCCGTGGAAACGGTCTGACGTCTGCGGCCACTCTTTGGCTGTGGTGCAGCTGGTGACGGAGATGAGACCCACGACTTTACGGTGTGTCTGGAAGTCTCCCCACTCGTTGTTCTCAGGGGGGTAATGATGGCGGTAACGGATAAAGAGAACGCGCTGGGAGTCTCGTATGCTGACCTGGCTCACGCTAGTGATGCGTTTGTAGATACGGAAAAACTGGTCTTCTGGGACAATGCCGACGGGCTGAACCACCACCAGGACTGTCTGATGGTCCTCAGCACACTGCATGTAATCTGGGACACTCATATCTGCAAACAGAAACTCTACAAAGAGAAAACAAAATAATTTATTTTAAACTGGTGTTTAAAACTTTATTATGAACATCTGTTGGTTAATTGACAGTTCACAGTTTATGAAGCCAAGACAGTAACCATGTCAAATTTGTATTATTTATGGATTCATATAAACATAATTTATTTAACTTAACTTATATAATGAAACAAATCTAAATATAACATTAATTTATGGTTAGCCATAGGACATTTGACAGTGTAAGTATATTAGTTCATGTAAGTGTATTAGTTATTAAATATATATGCGTGTGTGTGTACATATATATAATATACTACACTGTAAACTATGGTCTAAATATACATATTACAGAAATAGGCTAATTTATTTAGCCAAAGTATAAACAAATAAATAAACTGTGTCAACATGATTACAACATAAAGGGAAATATATATATATATATATATATATATATATTGAAATATAACGCTTATTTAATGTCTATGCTGGATGTGTGTACTGCACTGTGCTGAAACTCGACATGGTTTAAACAAACACACAACAACACACAGTCTTAAACAGTGTGTAAATAGCCCAGATATTATAATAATAATAATAATAATAATAATAGCACTAATAAAGCAGAAATCCCAAACGCACAAACATCAACAGAAGACTAATGTCATATTTAGTCAATGACACTGTAGTCAACCAAAACAAGATACATTTCCAAACGAAACCACTTGCATTTATTTCCTAATCTTTTATTTAAGAGATGACATTACGCATGTTGACGTTTATGCCTTTTTAAATGAAGCCTGTTAAAAACACAAGCAGGTGTCATTGTGACACAAACAAAACCGCGACGCTTCAACCTCACCATCCAGACAGCGCAAGTTTTACAAAAACCTCTTTTTAAAACGCATATTTTAATATTTTAACGCAATATGTGAACGTGAATGTTTTGACTCACGGATTGTCAAATACGAGCGCTTTTCCTGACAACGCAGCTGCGACTTCTTCTGCGGCCGTGGGGAGCGTGAGTCGTACGTGTGTGTGTGCTCACAAGCGCCACCTGCCGGGCGGACGCCAACATTCATTGTACGTGGTTCAGGGGCCTTGTAAAAATCGTATAAAAACGATAATAATAAACCAATGGATTTCGTTCAAAGCTTTACTATTTTCTAAAATCGTCCGAACTGTTTTTGAGGGACATATCTCAAAGACTACTGCGTCCAGAGGGCGCTCACTCGAGAGGCTTCGCTCACCCCGTAGGCACTTCCGGTCGCCTGCAGTCGTTCTCCCGTGCGCCTGTCACATGATCGGCTTCCCGTTTGTGTCTGTGTTGATACAGCTAGCTAAGCTCTTCTTAATTATGAAACCACTCGATCTGTATCCAAACTAAACCTTTATCCCAGACCGATCTCACGTCGACCATTCAGACGGATCCCATAGACCCTGGAAAGGCAGTTTGGAGACGTCCAAAGCTTTAAAGGGCGATTTATAATGTCGATGGAGTACGAACAGCAGTTAGCCGGAAGCCTGGTGGACTCCTTCCCTAAAGATTTCGGCTACGGCGTGGAAAACATGGATATGATGCAGGAAAACCTGGAAAACTCTCCTTCTGCCGATAATAAACCCAGAATCCTGCTGATGGGACTGAGGCGCAGCGGGAAATCCTCCATCCAGAAGGTCAGATGTGATCAATAACCATGAAGTTCTTGTATATGTAGTATATGAAGTATTTTGCTTTATATGTAAATAAAACGATGATACGTGAATAATAATCAAACAGTGCTGTGATGTAAGGTACTGAATGACCATATTTCTATGCAAAAATACACTTACATGGTACTGAAAAACACCATCAACTTTGTATAATCAGTATTTTGTATACCTGGTTTTATTTGTATTTGTGTACTATATATAAAACATTATATAAAACAACACATACTATATATTGAAACTTTTGATGTAGATATATACCATTCTTTGCATACCCACTGGTGCAATCTTTTCCTACAGTTTGTGCTTCTCTGTAT